>BLBF01000072.1:531398-582227 GCA_015471245.1 Laticauda colubrina
TATATATATATATATATATATATATATATATATATATATATATATGTCATCATGATGATGTTTGTATGTTAACACCTTGGACACCTAGAAAGCACACTGCACAGCATAGAAAGGAAATGTATGATATAAAATAATAAAAAATGTTTATTAAAAAAAGTTGCCAAAATTGAGAAACACTATTTTAGAAGCTTTTTAGAGGCTGTCTCTGAACTACAATGCAGCCCCCAATATTGTTAAGCAGCCACAAATTCTATCTCGTAGTCAACATCAGCACATAATAGTAAGACAGACACTCACAGGCCGCTGCATTTATAGGTGATAAAATAGGGGAAATAGGCCAGGGCAAAACAATTCCCAAAGTGGAAAAGAGTCATCTTGGCACACAGGTGGACTAGGCGGGATGGCTTTTGCCCACTAGTACTGTGGCAATGTTCCTATGGAGAGACAAGAGGGAGGAAAAAATTAATTAATTGTAATACGAGGGGATGGTCCTTGGCTTACTACCACAATTGAGCTCAACATTTCCATGATTAAAGGGAGACATTTGCTAAGTGAACTTTGCTCCATTTTACACGCTTTCTTGCCACGGCTGTTAAGTGAGTCGCTGCAATGGATGAGTTGGCTTTTTCCACCCTTGACTTTGCAGGTTAACAAAGGTCGTAAAAAGGGGATTGTGGGAGCTTAGGACACACCAGCAACGGTCCTAACTATGAACCCGTCACCAAGCATCCAAATTTTAGGGGGGTCCTGGGGATGCTGCGAAGGTCATCCCTGTGGAAAGAAGTCATGTTTTTTTTTTTTTTCGGGGCCGAACTCTGGTCACTAAATAAACTGCTGTTAAGTCGAGGACTACCCAGAGCCTCCACCTACACACACACACACACACATGTATGTATGTATGTATACACACAGAGAGAGACTTATCCTCCCCCCACATCCCAATTTGCCCTTCCCCCAAGCAGACTACAAGCCCCATCAGCCTCAGCCAGCGTTGCCAGAGAGACGGGACCGGAGGCGGCTCTGACAAAGCCTTGGAAGGTCGGAGCTCCCTCACCCCACCACACCCCGCCTGGAAGCGCCTCAGGAGCAGCAGCATCCTGGACCCACCGCTCGAGAAGCGCTCGCACAAAACCACCCCAGCTCCCTCTACGGAGCTCTCCGCTGAGGGAAGCCTCTTCAAAAAGCCCTTTTCCTCCCTCATCGAGCCCCCGTCCCTTTTTCCCTTGACATACACGTCCTCCGCCTCCTCCTCAACGTCATCTGCGCATGCGCTCCGGCACCGCCCTCCTTGGGCGGCGCCCGTTTGTTGATGGTTATTGTAGTTTCTTTCCCGCGGCCGCCAGGCTTTTGTTCCATCGAGACTAGGGAACGGGAGGCAATACAATCCCCATAATGCCGAGAGGTTTGGTGGTTGGGGGGGGGGGGGAAAGGGAAGGAGGTCTGGTGCATGGCGGGAGACGTAGTCATTCATTTAAATCACGGCGGCCTTAACGCGGGAGTGGAGAATTGCTGGAACGAAAAGGAGGCGGGGAGAGAAAGGGGAAAAAAAGGGGCGGTGCATTCTGGGAATCGCTGTCGGAAGGTGACTGGGACACCGATGCATGGGAGTTGTAGTTCTCGAGTCTAGTTTGGACTAGGGGAGTTCAGTGAACGAGTAGAACAAGAGAGGTTTCCAAACTTGGCAACTTGTGGACTTCAACTCCCAGAATTCCTCAGCCAGCAAAGCTTAGTGTAGAAAATGCTTTTCGCCACTTGGCCTCCGTAGGTTGCAAACGTGCACCGGGGGAATCTCATTCGTTCCCTTCCTTCCATTGGAAAGATGTAGCGCGAGAAAATTTTATTTTTATTTATTTTGATTTGTCAATCGCTTACGAGATAATAGGTTTTTAGTATATACATAGTTACGAATACATGAAAATGGGCACATATAAGAAAAATAAAAGAAACAATAGGACAGGGACGGTAGGCACGTTGATGCGCTTATGGATAGCCCCTACAGACCTCTTAGGAAAGGGGTGAGGTCATCCTTAATCAGGTTTATCCCACAGGTGCTTTTTTCAAAAGCAGGTGGACTTTGCTTTTTTCCTTTGAAGACCTTTCATTTCTCATCCAAGAAGCTTCTTTGGTTCTTGAAGTTGCCTCTTGTAGAAAGTTAGCACCCAGCCCTCTCCTAAAAGAATGGAATATTCTAGGAAATATTAAAAAGGCAGAATATTATACTTCCCTGGGTGAGAAAAGGAGAAACATTGTTTGAAAGACAAAGCTTCCTGCAGCTCCCTGCCCTGATCCCCCCTATGCCCCCCCCCTCCGCTCCAGGGTGATGGGATTAAGACATGGCCCTCAGGACATGATAGGGTTAGCCCTCTTACCCATCACACCACATATGGAACCTGGGAAGATTACATCACCCAGCAAGGCTCAACCAAGCCTGGGACTCAAGACAACTTGCAAAGTTACCCCTACTAGGGTCTGACTACCTATCAGAACACATTTCTTTCACAAGAACAGGGAGCAAGTTCAAAGCCCAAGAGGCTCTCACCTGTGTGCTTTTTTGCCCAGGACCTCAAATGTGGTCCTGTCCACCATTAAACCATCTTTCCAAACAGCCTCCATGTTTCCAGTGTTTTACTCTCCACTTGGAACTGAACCCAGTTGGACATTTTTTCCAGCACACTTGAAAAAAAGCACCTTTGGGACAACCATGACCTGGATGATTGAGAATCTCCATAGGACCCCTTAATTCATCATGCATCTTACTCATCCTGTTTTGGCTTCAGCAATAAGTCATTGCTCGGGTCATCTGATGAACAAAAGAGAAGGATGCTAATTCTTTTTCTTTTTATTGTTTTTTAAAACAAACAAAACATAAAAACATCAGGCCATCTTCCATATATGTACATACAGTGTGCCGGTTGGTTTACAAATTGTTTTGTGCTTCCATTTTGTAGTCTTCAATTACAATTACATTGTATATGATCTCATATTTTCAATCCAATATTAAATACATTAATATCATAATTAATCATTTGACTATACTTTTATTCATTCATGTTTTAGAAAATAATCATATTTTACTTAATTTGTTTTGTAACAGTTCATATTATCATCCCAAATCTATCCTGAAATCATTTTGTAGATATAAGGAAATAATACATCTTTATATATTTAGTATTTTCTAAAAGTCTACATATTTTGTTACTATATTTTTTTGTCTAACCATTGATAGAATAGATCCCAAATTTTATGAAATTGTTTATCATCTTGTTCTCTAATTTCAAATGTCAATCTGCTCATTTCAACACATTCCAATATTTTCTTAATGATTTCCTCCTGTGATGGTATTTTCTCATTTTTCAGTTTTTAGCAAATACAATCCTAGCCGCTGTTAATACATTTACAATCAGGTATTTCAAGTTTTTCAGGTAAAATTCTCAATAAAAATATCTCTGGTTTCAAATCTATATGCTTTTTGTCATTTTTTCCAACCACGTGTGGATTTTAGTCCAGTATTTTTTAGCATCCGCAAAAGTCCACCACATATGGTAATATGAGCCAGGTGTCTGATGACATTTCCAGCATTTTTCCGATTTATTCTTAAACATTCTTGCTTTTCTTGGCGGGGGGGGGGGGGGGAAGGATGCTAATTCTACCAGTCCTGGGACTCTGAAATTTGGCTGCTTATCTTTTCACTACCTTACTGTCCCTGTTCAACCTCTTTTCTGTAAATCACAAGGAGTCAGTGAGCCCATATCACGCAGGAAGCAGTTTTATTTGTTCCTTTTCACTATAAGCCTTTCTTTCCAAAGCTCAAGGCACCAGATGTTCTCTGAAGCCACAGGGAGATTCCGATAAGATACTCACTTTTCCTTAGGTGTAATCCTATTGCATATTAAAAAGGGATTATCTCTGACCCTTTCGCTGAGAACTTGCAGAACCAGAGGGCTCAGTTTAGAACCACTGCTGTTCTTGATTACAATGTTGGTTACGTTATTTTTAGGATAGCTTTTTTGTATTATGTCTTGTTAATCTAAATCAGTGAAAATAGCAACATTCAGTGGCCTGGAAATGAAATAAATCAATACTTCTCTCAGGAGACATTTGCTAATTTTGATTGAAACAAAAGTAAGCTGCACTTTGGAATTTATTTCTGATGTTGATAAATTGCTTGAAATTATACGTGTGGGTTACCCACCCAGCCTATTAGTTTATCAATATTTTATGTAAAATCAGAAAATACTTAATTCAGTAACAATATTCGGTATGTCATGCAAACACTGCCGATGTAAGGCAAGCTGCCACAATTCTAGTTTGGTTCCTTATGCCAAGGAAGACCATTATTCTTTTCAACATTTTTATTTCTATTGTTTCTTGTTTTTTCTCTTGCTCAACATTTCAAGGAATTTTTTAAAATAAGTATACAGGGGATATTGTGATTGATGAAAACTCAAGTCATTAGTTTTCTCCAACTGGCATCTTTGCAGGCTGTGAGTAATGAGAAGTGTTTTCCAACATTTCCAGAGGTTAAGGAGTGCATTTATTCCAGAAGGGCATTTTGGACTGCCAATTGGCTTTTTTGATGCCTCTTATATATCTGTAATTGCACAGGATATTTCCAACCTCCTGTTCCTTAAACAATAGGTACGGCAACACCCTTTTTCTTCCTATAAGTAGTCCAAAGTTGTTTGCTAAAATTCACCTGCAGTCCAGGAAACCAGTAAATTGCAGATAAGATCAACAAAACCTGAAAACACCAGTAGCTTTACTATTAGCAATAAGGCAAATTTAGAAGCAGAATTCCCATTTTCTTGAGCAAAATAGCTTAGGGTCCTTACAGTGTTGAAGTTTTGAAAAAAAAGTGTGGAGTGTAGAAGTTACCTATCAAGTGTCTTCCAAAATATGGAGCTGTGAAAGCTGAATGTTGGGAGCTATATCATATCCGAGATAAATTATATCTGAGGCAAATTAGGGTTTCTTTTGATTCCTAGTATAAAGAAAGACCAGAGATATTCTTCATCATATTTACCATTATACCAGATACCTTGAATAAGCAGTTTTTCTTAAAAATAAAATAAAATAAAACCCTAGTTATTGCTGCACGTCCAAACAGTTATTTCTTCTGCATGTACAAAATGATTCCATTCAGAAATATGGCCTATTATGGTCAGAAAAAATCCTTTGGCACCACTGAGGAGAGTGATTAAGAATGAGGCATTTACTTATTAGCCTTTGTAATCCATGCTGATTTCTGATAAGTTTGAACTATCAATTGTTATGGTTGTATAAAGCACATGAATTTTTCTTATGAGAAAATCATCCATGAATATAAATCGAAGCAAAACAGAATTTCCCAGAGAAGTGGAAGCTTTCAATGCTCAGAAACCTCCCAAAGCACATTTTGTTCAGCCTGATCAAGAGCAAGAATTCCAAATCCCTAAGATGTTAAGATCACATGGATACAAATCAAGGTCGGTTTAACTCCAGTGGTTTTTATTTCAACATTTGCAAGATCTTGAAAACGCTACAGCCACACAAACCAATGCATAGCCCCAGAGACTAGACTCCTTCTACAGGGAGGAACTTGGTGCAATTTATCTTCACTAAATAAGCTGCTGTGGAAAGAAGGATTCATGCTCACGGATACACACACACACACACACACACATGTACACATAAAGCTTTACACAAAGTGCAGTGTTTGGGATTCTGTGGTTGAAGCAAAGAACCTATTGACTAAAGTGGCGAGGCCCTCTACTGAATAGCCTGGAATGTAATTCGGACTCAGGGTTCACATCTCCTCCTTGCTGTACATGTGCTTCAGGAGATCTACTACACGACAGCTGTACCCATATTCATTATCATACCTGTCAGAGGGGGAAAAAACATAAGCAATTTTTTATATTCAAGAATGACATTGTACAAAAGTAAAAAGGCTGGAACCTACTCAACATACAGTGCCCTTGTGAAATTATTCCATACTTCAGTTTTTCAGATTCTGAAATATTGGGTTAAGGAAAAATGCACTATCATCTATAATTATAATGTATTGCAAGTCAGTGGTAGTTGTACAGGCATTCCCTGTTGAGCACCTACCTTGTTTAGTGACCATTTGTAATAAGTAATTTTTAAAACATCATTTCCATCCAATGCATGCATTTATAACCAAATCTGGTTAATGTTAAGCGAAGCTCAATGCCTGAAGGCAGTGTATACTTTGTGAGTTGGGGGGAAAAAAACCCAGTTTTAAATGACGAGAAATGCCAGGTGTATCTTCCATAGCAGGGGTCTCCAATCTTGGCCACTTTAAGACTTGTGGACTTCAACTCCCAGAATTCTCCAGCCAGCTGGCTGGAGAATTCTGGGAGTTGAAGTCCACAAGTCTCAAAGTGGCCAAGGTTGGAGACCAGTGTTCCATAGTACAGTTTAATATTTCTCCATTATTTGCATTCTAGCTTTGGCTGATGAAATTATTCTGCAAGTGATGGTCTGGTGTTTTGACAGACTGAAGGCATCTAACTATATCCTTACTGTTCAAGGAAAGCAAGATAGTTTTGATGGGCATTTCTGCTTGTGACAAAAGATCATGAAACAATGCCCTGACCATTTTCCTTATGAGTTACCTTGGAAATCTCAACTAGTAGATGAAATAAAGGGTTCGGCTTACCAGGAGATGAGCTTCACAAAATTATCATTGAGGGAGATGCCTGCTGCGGCATCAAAAATAGAGGAACGTTCATCACCAATGAAATCAGTAGAAACAACCTGCGAACAAAGAAGAGAAAACTGCAGTACACAAAGATGATGGAAAGAGACACTTGTAATAACCAACATTCTAGGCTCAAAGCTTGAATGTTGAGCGTCAAATCCTTCCAAGAAGATCAAGAGCACTTCACTTGAAATTGAGTGCTTCAACTTCAAATGTTTTACACACTTCTATAAATACCAAGTGATTAAGCAGTCTAAAGGGTTCATTTTGGACAGTCCACAGACATATCCTTTATCAAAAAACCTAATCTGGCTTGTTGTACTTATTTTAATTGTTCCAATCTGAAATTGGGCCTTAGGTTTATTCGCACATCCCCCTGTGCCTCAAAGCTATATAATTTACCATTATTGACATATCCCCATGACATAATTTAATCTCATCTCCAACCTGGAGCTGAGGCTGCTTAACTGTATCTGATTCAAGGCTAAAACAGTGTTTTCCATTTACTCCCCACACAGCTTTCTATGTTCTCAATCTTTTGCATCTCAGTGGTATGCAGTTCTTGGTGTTCTCTGAGCTTGGTTGTTAGGTTGCAGATATTTCATCATCATTACATTACATCATCAGTATCAGAGAGTATGTGGCTTGCTACATGTTTATAGTAACTTGCCCTGCCAGTTTTGGTGGGGGTGTGGTTTCCTCCTTGAGCTACATATGTTCTCCTCTACTGGGACTTATAGTGGTTACACAGAAGGCACTGGGACCTGCCCTTTGGTCTTCTTGGCTATTTTCAGCAGCAGCAAATATAGTCTCTTCCTTTGAAAAGTGTCCAAGGACATTAAGGCTTGAGCAGCAGGACAAAACACTGGTCATCTGATGCCAGCTCTTTGTCTACATGAATAAACAGTTGTCCTGACTGCCAACAAAACAGCACAGGTTAAAGAATGAAAATCCATCCACTAACATCTCTCAGCGCAAAATATATACACACAAGAGTGTACAAGAGTGAGACATCAAACAAGAGTAATACAGTGATAGGGAGAAAAAGGAGTGAAAAGAACAAGTCAGGTGTCTGAAAGAGCCAATAAAGTGAGTGAGTAAATGAGTGAGAGGATAATCTGATGGGTGGGCAAGAGCTGATCTACTGGGTGAACAGAGGCTTCCTGATAGAGAAGACAAAAAACCCCATCCACTCCTCAGATCAGCTATTTGTACAAGACTAAACCCACTGGCTTGTCTATCAAAACTCACCTCTTTTCTGCCTTCACCCCAACTCATGTTAATAACCGGTGGATATTTTTCCCACCAGCAAGAAATCCATCAGTGGATTTCCCTAGCCTGCCCCTATCACAGGCTTCCACTTGTTGGCATTATTACAAAAATCATACAACAATCAGCTGTTGCAGCACATTATCCCGGCCTATTCAGATGTTGCCTTGCATTAAATGTGCTGAAGCTTAGGATAGCTCATCGGAGCATCTTAAAATAATCCTGCAGCTCACCAATGGAAACATAAGCAGCCTGTTTACCTCATCTTCTGTATATCCCAGGATCCCTTTCATTGGCCCTTTAGCTGCCTTCTTGACAGCTTCTTTAATCTGAGCATAGGTAGCTGATCTAGAGAGACGGCAGGTCAAGTCAACAACAGACACATCGCACACTGGCACACGAAATGCCATGCCGGTCAGCTTCCTGGTTGGGGGGGAAGAGATTTGGTCATTAAAAGGAGAAAGAAACAGTTCCCATGGCAGTTTAGATTTAAAGAGTCTTACCACCAACCACTCTGTCCTCCAAGGAATGAGAATGAGAACTGACAGTCTGGCATCTAAGACTAAGACTAAGCTAAGTTGTTCTGACCTAGCTCCACAAACATGACAAACCCTCTGTATTTAAATCAACTATTCCTTTATTAGGAGTTCCAGCATCCGTGACAAAAATTTTTTTCCTCTCACCTCAGGCTAACGTCTGTCTGGCAGGGAGATGAATAGTTGCCTGCCACATCTATCCATCACCGCCCCTGCCTTTTATTCCCAGAGATAAGGTGGGGCTTCGCTAATAGCGGTGGCTCTTACATCCCAAGGATCAGCCCACGGATTTCCACTGCTCTCCTCTCCTCTTCCTTCTGTGCATCCGCGAATCAAGCATTGGTCCCAGCTGTTCTTCCTCATCAGCCACCTCCAGACCTGGGAGCTGGATGGCCCAGGCTCCGCCTCTGTCTCTGTCTCTCTCTCAACAGCGCCATTCCTTCTTTCCCCTTGGAGCTCTCAGATTGCCTTACTCCCATGCCTCATCTGATTTGGCTGCTAAAGGGGCCGGCGGCCAACAGACCATAACATAACTATTCCCAACTGCAATAAATATCATTTGGCAGAATCTGTGCTATTTTGTTTTCTCTGTTTTTTTATTTATGGCTTTATTATTTCCTTAATGACATCATGACATGTTGGATAACCCTTTGTCTGAAGTGGTGTAGGGCTTCCTGCCTGGGCAAGGGGTTGGACTAGAAGACTTCCAAGGCCTCTTCCAACTGTTATTCTATTCTATTCTGTTCTGTTCTATTCTATTCTGCATTCTATTCTCTTTTTTATCTTTTCTGTTCTTTCTTTTTTATTTTCTATTCTATTCTATTCTGCATTTTATTCTATTTACTATTTTATTTTCTATTCTGTTCTATTCCGCATTCTATTCTATTCTGCATTCTATTCTATTCCGTATTCTATTCTATTCCATTCCATTCCATCTCATTCCCATTCCCATTCCATTCTATCAACCTACCTCATTGGGGTAAATTGACCACACTGGGACAGCAACCTATATAACATACTCAATATAAGTAAGGATAGGTTTTAAGCTAGCTCTCAAGGGTTACAGGATAAATAATCTAAAACATCCAGGTGTCTGAGAAACATTCTCAGAATGAAATCCTGGCAGTTCTATGGTTTTCCCTCATTCTCCTGGTCACAAATCAGTAATTAGATATACAGCCTTGCTTGTTTCTTATGGTCACATAGGATTGGCCCAAATGCACAATGCCCCCCCCTTTTTTTCAGAAGTTAAATTTGTTCTGCATACCCTTTAAGTTCAGGAATGACCTTGCCCACAGCTTTGGCAGCACCGGTAGAAGCTGGAATGATGTTCTGGTGAGCACCCCTCCCATCACGCCATGCCTTGGCAGAAGGTCCATCCACTGTTTTTTGAGTGGCAGTGTAAGCATGAACAGTGGTCTGCAGACCAGAAATGCCAGTTGATATAGGAACAGACATACAAAGCATTTTTCAACACTAGATATGATCTAAACAAGTCACCTGGGTTTCCGAAAGGGGCCATTTTTGTATGTAAAAACAGAATTAATACATAATGCTTCATAGTGCATTTGCTATCATTTGTAATTTTTTATTTTACCTGGACTGATGCACAAATGCTGAAGACAGGGCTGCATGCCAATACTTATGGAAAGTTACAGTACATCAAAAAAAAAAAAACCCAATTCAAACTGGAAGAAGTGATTTGTGAATGATTTTACAATAAGCAAATAGAGTTAGCCAACTGTTAGCCAACCACAGTCAGAATTTTACCAATAACTTGATAAGGAAGCCTGGTATTTAAGAACTGAAGTTCTGTGTGTATGTGTAACTTGGCAAACTGAAAGTGCTGCAATTTATTGTAAATTTATGTGTGGGATTAATCAAAACACACCCAGCCATCTCCTGGGGAGCTCAATTATTCCCAAATCTTCATAGCTATAAGAGATACGGGAATCAGAAGAAGAAAGTATGTTCTTCATGGAATTAAAAAAGTCATTTTAACCCTGTTTTTTTCTTTTCTTTTTGAGGTTGAATTGCTTTTACAGCTTTGTAGATTACATATATGTGTGTGTGTGTGTGTGTGTGTGTGTGTGTGCTGTTTAGCTTCCTTCGGGTATTATCCCACGTCATTGTAGTACTGTTAAAGTTGGAGCAACGTTTCAGCAGAATCCCATCTGCCATCATCAGGCTTCTGTATGGATATGGGTCTTACAGCTCCTGGTTTCAAATTCGAAGCTGGCCTATTCTGATTGGCTGGGAGTTTTGGTCTGTGTTCACTGGACTTGGAGTTTGATTGATTGGTGTTTCTGGTTTCTTCTGTCTGTTTTGTGGCTTTGATTGGCTGGCAACAGTCTGTTCTTGTGTTGGAGGCTTTTAGTGCAGCTTGGCTCCGTGTGAAGGGACGGCTGCTCTTCATTAGCAAGCTGCTATTCATTAGCAAGCTGGGTTTCACCTGGGTGCCTGGTGGGGGGGGTTAGGTTGGAGCTATCAGAGGGAGTCTGTTTTTGCCCAGGTGTTTGCCTGGCTTGTGGCATGGAGATCTTTCTATTTGAGAATGCAGGCTTCCAAATGATTGACAGTCTGCTGGAATCATCTCTTCTATTCATGCTGTCAGGTCTTTTTTCAATCTCTATGGCTTCTCTGATGATTCTGTGGCTGGGGTTTTCTATAGTGGCTAGGGTTTTAGTGCCATTGAAGTTGATGTTGTGACCTGTGGTTTTCATGTGTTGGACTAGTGAGGAGGTGTGTTCCAGCTTTTTTACTGCATTTTGTGTTCATCTAGGCGGGTACTTATTCTTCTATTGGTCTGTCCAATGTATGTGGCCGGGCATGATGTACAGGGAACTTCGTATATGCCTTGGTTTTCCAGGTCAATTTTGTCTTTGGGGTTTCTAAGGATGGCTGCTATTTTTTTGTCTGTTTTGAAGGCAGTCTTGATGTGATGCCTGTGTAGTATCTCACTGATTTTATCTGAAGTACCTCTTATGTAGGGCAAGACAGCTGTTCCATAGGTCTGTTGATCTTCTAGGTCTCTGTTATGTCTTGGTGTGTTTTTGTGGATCAAGTTGGTGATTTTGTTTTTGTGGAAGCCACTGGCTGTCAATACTTTAGTCAGGGTGCATAGTTCAGTCTTTATATGTGTCTTGTCTGCCAGGTGTTTGGTTCTGGTAATTAGTGTTTTCGCTACGGAATTTATCTGTCCTGGGTGGTGGTGGGATTGGGCGTTGAGGTAGCGGTTGTTGTGTGTTTTCTTTTGGTATATGGTGTGTCCCAGTGTGCCATCTGTTCTTTTGTAGATTAGTACATCTAGGAATGGTAGTTGTTTATTTCCGTTTCCATGGTGAACTTGATTTTGGGGTGTGTGTTGTTTAGGTGTGTTAGGAAATTGTTTAGGTTTTCTTTTCCATGGGGCCAAATCACAAATGTGTCATCGATGTATCTTAGCCATAGTTTGGATTTGTGGGTGGCATTAGCCAGGGCTCTGGATTCGAATTCTTCCATGAACAGGTTTGCAATGACGGATGACAGTGGTGATCCCATAGGGGCTCCTTCAATTTGCTTGTATCTTTGTCCTATGTATATGAAATATGTGTTGGTTAGGCAGTGTTCTGTTAGTTCCATGAGGTCTTTAGTTGGTTGGTATTTATTTTTGATGATTTCAAGAGTTTCTTTTATCGGGACTTGAGTGAATAGTGAAACCACGTCAAAACTTACAAGCAGATCTTCTTGTTCCACGTGTAGATCTTTGATCATTTCTAAGAAGTGGTATGAGTTTTGTACATATGAAGCTGCGGTTTCAGCATGGGGCTGTAGTTGTTTTGCTAAGCATTTAGCTAGGTTTTGTAATGGTGCTCCAAACCAAAAGCTGTGAGACCCACATCCATACAGAAGCCTGATGATGGCAGATGAGATTCTGCTGAAATGTTACTACAACTTTAACAGAACTACAATGACGTGGGATAATACCCGAAGGAAGCTAAACAGCACACATGTAAGTACCCGCGAAAGCTTAAATATATATATATATATATATATATATATATATATATATATATATATATATATACACACATACATACACACACACACACACACACACACACATACATATATGTGCTTAGCTGTCTTTACTTTTCACTTCTGTGCCTTTAATACAATATTGACTCATGACAACAGTTGGATAAATCCCTAAAGTTTTCTTGGCAAGCTTTTGGAAGTGGTGTGCCCTTGCCTTCTTCCCAGGAATGAAAGAGAACGACTGGCCCAAGGTCACTCAAGTGGCTTTGTGTCTAAAGACACAATCTCCAAGCTTCTAACCTGGTGCCTTAACCATTACATCAAATTGGCTCTCCTCTATGAATTTGGCAGTATAAAAATGCCATAAATCAAGAAATGAATCAGCACATTGGAAAGAATATGACAGTTCTCACCATCAGGCCCTCCACAATGCCAAAGCTCTCATGGATGACCTTGGCCAAAGGTGCCAGGCAGTTGGTGGTACAGGAAGCATTGCTGGAAAACAAGAGTTACATGTGACCTTGAATTTTTGTTGTTGTTCATCACTCAACCAAGCCGCATAATGAAGTTACATCTCAACACAGAGATGTAGGTTTTTCTTAGGTTCTCTTAAATTTTTAGCTCCATCTCCCAAATCCAACAAAGATGAATCCAAAACTATCATCTTTCTAAAGATTCAGGCCAAGACAGCTCTGTTTACAGAGCTTTGAGAAAGTTCTAATCTAAAGGGAGCCATGAGTTTTGAATATTAGCTGAGAAAGCACACCCAATCTTTCCTCAAAGACTTTGCTCAATAGGTTTGTCCATAAACTAACCCAACAGAATGAAATTGCAAAGCAATCTTACTCAACTAAGTTTCTTAAATGGTGTGAATAAAAACCGTGAAGACTTGCTTCCTTGTCAAAGTGCCTGCCCTATGAAACAGCCTCCTTCCTAAGATTCAGAAAGCCCCAATCCTCTTGGCCTTCCAGAAGGTTGCCAGAACCTAGTTTTTTTCCTCCAAGGCTACAAGGCCAGAATATTAGGAGAGCCCAATAGGTATGGGTTTGTTTTTGTGAAATTGCTATGTTGTGCTTTAATTTTCTTCTTTGTACTGTATGATTTCAATTGCCTATAGGGAGGAGGGGATTGCACTGATTTTGTATAGCCATAGCACCAGTGGTAGGATTTTTTTTTTCTACCAGTTCTGTGGGCATGGCTTGGTGGGCGTAGCAGGGGAAGGATACTTTAAAATCTCCAGTCAGAGGTGGTATCTGCCAATTCTCTGAACTACTAAAAATTTCTGCTACCGATTCTCCAGAACTGGTCAGAACATGCTGAATACTCCCTCTGAATAGCACTGAAGACTTATATACAGCTTTACGGTGCTTTATAATCCTCTATAAGCAGTTTACATGTTCTTCCCACCCAACAATCTGGGTCTTCATTTTACCCACCTCAGAAGGATGGAAGGCTGAGTCAACTTTGAGCCTGGTGAGATTTGAACTGCCAAATTGCAGGCAGCCAGCAGAAGTAGCCTGCAGTACTGCACTCTAACCACTGCGCCACTGTGGTATAGATTGATCACTGCCCTTCAACCCATAAGCTTTTCTCCAGTTGGCCACGTTCAATCTTACTTCAGAATGTTCATGCTAGATGGATCGTACTTCTCATGGTTGACTACCATAACAAACATGGGGGCTGGCAGTCAGCAGAAGTAGCCTGCAGTACTGCACTCTAATCACTGTGCCACTGGACTATAGATTGGTCACTGCCCTTCAACCCATAAGCTTTTCTCCAATTGGCCAGGTTTGATCTTACCTCAGAATGTTCATGCTAGATGGATCGTACTTCTCATGGTTGACTCCCATAACAAACATGGGGGCATCAGGCGATGGGGCAGTCACCACTACTCGCCTGGCTCCTCCATGAAGATGAGCCTGTAAAAAAATGCCAGATTTCCATTATAAAATATCAGATTCTGCCAGCCCACAGGCAGTAGGACAGACAGCCTCAATACGGAGTAACTGGAAGATTGTATGCTTTATTCCAGTACAGCAGAAATCTGTGCCAGCCCATGATAAAAACCAAGTATCTAAGTGAAATCTCTTCAAACCCAGAAAATATCACGAAATGGAAATTATACTGGTTCTTATCTCAGAGAAGGGACCTAACTCAAGATACTTACCGAAGCTTTGTCAACACTGAGGAAGACTCCGGTGGATTCTACTACATACAAGGCACCTGCCTCTGCCCAAGGAATCTCATTTGGTTTCATGCTATGAAATACAAGAGGACAATCTTTATTCAGACCTGCCCACCCCGACTTCTACTCAAACAGATTACTTTCAGGATCTCTAGGCTTCAACCAAGTAATTGGATGAATACCTCTGATCTTTAGAAACACAAACATCCCTGACATTATTCTTTTGTTTAAATGTGCAACTCCCACCAAAGGTTTACTCTTCCGCAGTAGCATTTCAACTAGATTCACATATTGTTAAAAGCAATTAGTTGTGCAATAAATGGTAATTGGTTAAGTTCACACATGCTGAATCCAGACAACCAAATTGGCTTCAATATAGCTCATAATCAATACTGTACAGTGGTGGGATTCAAATTTTTTTACTACTGGTTCTGTGGGTGTGGCTTGGTAGGCGTGGCAGGTGAAGGATACTGTAAAATCTCCAGATGTGGTATTTGCCAGTTCTCTGAACTTCTCAAAATTTCTACTACCAGTTCTCCAGAACTGGTCAGAACCTGCTGAATACCACCTCTGGTATCACGACAGGAAGAAGATGGTATACATAGAAGTGCATTGGTAAGACTACACTTCCCCAAAGAGCCAAAATTTTATTCTAATATCACTAGTTACCCTGTTTAAATCCACAATTATGATGCCCCGGGAAAGCATCAGAAAACCAAAAGCATTGTAAGAACTCCATCTCTAAGACACATTTGACACAGGGGCAACTATATAAATTTGGTACATAGTGTAATTCTGTTTTTCGTTTTATTTTTCTTATGCATTCAGAGGCCACAAACCCTATGAAATAGCCAGTTTGTCACAGAAGTTAGAGAAGTTAGTTATATTCTCATAAATATTGTTCTAAACTGCCCAACTAACAAAGTTCCGTGGGAAGACCACGTTACTGAGAATATTAAAATACTAAAATATTTTAAATGGGTAAAACAATGAAATGGAATGAACACATTATGCTCCGTCTTATTTCCACTTACTTCTGGAATACTGAGATCTTTGAACCGTTCACCACCAGATTTCCACCTTCTGCCATCACCTCTCCCTTGAAGCGCCCATGAGTAGAGTCATATTTGAACATGTAGACCTGTGGAGAAAAGAAGCTAAAGCCACATCATGCCAGGAGAACTGAATTTGTGCCACCTCTCTAGTTTGATCATCACCTTCTTTTAACGGCCTCACAATCCCTTGCGGGGTGGAGTCTGGGCAACTGAATGGGAGCTGAGTGTTCACTGACCGGATGCCCTTCCTGTCACCAATGCAGAGTTTTTTTTCAGCAAATATATTCTCATTGTGCCCAGAGAGAGAAATATCCGCCTCTACTTAGGATCAAACTCACAGCCTCCTGATTGTGCGGAGAGCGCTCCACCTCTAGGCCACGGCATCAGTCATCTCTGTAGCATGATAGAGGTCTAAACAAAGACAGCCAATCTCCATTTGTCTAGGCATCTGACAGCTGCACAAGGATGCTGGGTTTTCAAAGGGTTGGGCGCCCAATTCTTATACAGGTGGTCCTTGCTTAATAAACGGTCACTACAACCCCGATTCAAAGTTCCAACATCCGTCCCCCACCCTTGTGGTCACGTGATTGCATTATGGGTACTTAGCAAACAGTCTGCATTTATGCCCCTTTGCAGCCACTGAGATCACAGGGCTGCAATTTACTCATTTTGGGGGTGGGGAGGGCAGGAATGACAGTGACTTTTATTTTCCAGCAAAAAGGGGTAAAAAAGGCCACTGCAAACAATGGGTTTGTTTTATGACTGCTGCATTCACTTAACGAGCGCCGCAAACCAAAAATGTCGTAAAATTGGGTGAGTTGCTGGATGACTCACTTAACCAGCACGACTTACAACAGTAATTCTGGGCTCAATAATGGTCATAAGTCAAGTACTACCTGCAAACAGAGACCATTCCTATTTCCCAAGAACAACTAAGAATCTAGCTAGAAGTTCTAATCTCTGCTTACACTCTCTTGCTGGAGTCCCAACTGCCTCTTTTCACAGAAAGACATGGGGGGGGGGCATGTAGAAAGGGCCTTCTTATCAGAATTTCAATGAACTCTGACACTTTTCATATCAGGGCTTCCTTTCCTGCCCTGTAAGGAAACTAAACTAATTTCTACAAGAGGTTTGTCTAGTCTCATAAGAAAACCATTACCATGTAGTTCACATCGATGTAAGGGTCATTGATAGCCACAACTTTGACCCCCTTGTCCACGCAGGCCCGAAGGACCAAGCGCCCAATACGTCCAAATCTGTAGGAGCAAAGAAACCCATCCATTAGAGCACATTCCCACACCCATTTGGTACAATTAAGGTCAGCGGAAGAGATTACTTAAAGATTTCCTTCAATACAATGTTTCTCAACCTTGGCAATTTTAAGACATATAGACTTCAACTCCCAGAATTCTCAAACCAGTATGAGGGAGGTAAACACCAGTCCCAAAGGCGTTACCTCTGCCCATATCTGTTTTTAAAGTGACCTCAGGAACCTCTGCAAATTGCTATGGCCTTTGGATAGATAAGATAGCAGGAAGATTCCCAGAAACTAGAAGGCTTGGAAATCAGGGGTTTGCCTCTCGGTTTCATGTACTTCCATGTAGGTTTCACTGCAACTTTCCAACTTAACTCAAACCATCTCATAGTGCAACCCAAAAATTATGGCTGCAGAATCACTTGGGAATCAAACCAGCAAGTTTTATTTAATCACAAGGCTTTGTTTGAATGATATTGTTGCAAAAGACCACCACCAACAACAAAAATACTCATTTCACTGTCTATCATTAGCAGGACATTTTCAAGAAACTAAGAGTACTTCTTCCTAATGCGTGGACTTCAACTCCCAGAATCTCCCAACGTCACCTTAAAATACAAAATACAAAAATATCAACTGGGCATGGAAGAACAAAAGCTTACCCATTGATTCCAACAGCAAACTCCATGCGTTTTTTAACTGGTGGTGGAGGCGGTGGAGGTGGTGGAGGTGGAGGAGCTTCTGGTTCTGGCTCTGGGGTGGGTGGCTCAGGCTCGGACTCAGGGGTAGGTGGTGCTGGCTCAGGAGAGATCTTTGGAGGAGATCCTTCACTGATCTGGAGCCTGAAGGAATATGAACATCACAAAAGAAGCAAAAGTAATTTATCTTGGTTGACATTTGTATATAGCTTAATTCTAGGATCCCCTTCCTTCTTCTCTACTGTCTTTTTTCAGCAACTTCGCTTGACAAAAACTTTCTGAGAATTCAAAGTTAGCATGCTTACCTTCCCTGGGATGAATCAAAATGATTCTACTGTGGATTTGAAAATATTTTTCTCTTGATTGGTTTCTCTCATCACTCTAAGACATTCTATTATTTGTTTGCATTCGGCTTAATGTAAAATATAAACCCAGCCATTATGGCTTGTAAGTCGTGGCTTCTGATCAACTATTGCAATAAGTATATTTTACCTATTGTTAAATTCATATTAGAAACAGGATCTGGAGCAGGGGTGGGATTCTGCCAGTTTGGACCAGTTCGATAGAATCTGTTGTTACGATTCTGCACAGTTGGGAGAACCGGCAAATCATGTCCCTGGCTGGCTCTGCCCCTCTCTGCCCACCCCTCTCTTCCCTGCCCAGTCAGTCCTTATTACACATGTGCGACATCACACGCATGCCTGACATCGCTGACTGCATTCTCCCCTGCCCAGTCACTCAAGGTATTTTTTTTTCCTCCTGATGATCAGCTGTTCTGGCGATCAGCTGTGCCAAGATCCTTCTCTTTGTCTTACTGCTTCGCCCAGAATGCTTCCCTGAGGCCCAGGAGGCAAAAAAGGGCATGTGGGGGGGGGCTGCAAAAAAAAACAGCCATGCCTACCCAGTCACATGGCCATGCCCACCTCGCCATGTAAACAGAACCAATAATAAAAATATTTGCATCCCTGATCTGGAGAACTAAAATTTGACAAAGGTGCTAATTTAGATTCCAAGACAGAAGGAATGACAGATCTCATGCACTTGTCTATTCCAATCAGCATAAGATCCTCAACTGTTTCTACAAATTCTTTCAAGACTAATGGATGTGACATTTGTGAAACAAAAATGAATGCTCAGATATACTGGTATTCCTCTCTTATATAAAGAATATTCAAGATAATTACTTGAGAGGACAATCCAAAAGTTGCTGGATGCCTCCAAACAGGGAAAATATTTTCTTCCATGTATCGCTGAAATATACTCATTCAGAAAAAAATACACTTTATACAACAGGTAGCTGTTAAATAATTTCTGTGAGGCTTCCAAAGGGACATTTTGGAAATGCTCTTATTTTTCCTCCAACACCTATCCCTCCACTGATCTTAGTTTGTGTCTATACATGAAAGTGATTTCTTTCTGAATACAGTACTCAGAATATAATTCCCATCAGTCTCACCACTTGTCAGGTCAGCTGAAGTTGCTGAGAAAAGTAGTTCAACCATGTTTGGAAAATCACAAGTTCCACAAGATCCCTGTTTCAGGGCATAAATCAAAAGATCTTACCATTGATTATATCGATTCCATAAACTTCATGGAGGAGATAGCATTTAACCTTTAAGTCTTTCAAGATATTTTCTTACCTGAACACTTTGACACTAACTGATGTGCTACACTGATCCATATCACACGGATCCATATCGCACGGATCTATATCGCACGGATCTATATCGCATGGATCCATACTGCGTTGATTTCATATACTGGCTGACCTATCTACTGCTTCTCTACCTAGAGACACTGAAACAGGATTTTAAGAAAGTTAATATTCTCAACTGAGCATTTTTTAACCATTATCAAAAAATACTTCACTCCCACCTCCATTCACAAACCCTTTAAAAAAAATGTTTTCTTTTATGCTTCAATTCACAGACTGACAAATGTCTCAAACAACTTGGGATAGGGCAAAATACTTGCTTTCAATTAACTATCCTAAATGTGCATCTTCTTTTTGGGTCTTCTTGAGCTGGAAGATTGGGGGGGGGGGATATCCCAACCAAAGTGCATTATTTCAGTCCCAGCATAGTTCTATTAAATCAGGGATCCCCAATATCAATATCAACCCCAAGGATCAGTGGGACTATCCAAAAGGTCAATAAACAGCTGGTGATCAAAATAAGATCAGTAAATGTCTGGGGGGGTGGGGGGTGTCAAAAGATTGTTCCTACAAGATTGTGATTAAAATTCACTATTCTCCAATAAATATTAATGCCTTTTTTGATGCAGACTTCCCATTAATGATAGCAAGAGTTTTCGTAAGAAAGGTATGTTAAACCATATATTTTAAATGTTGCCCATTTTATAAAGTCACTGTTATCTGTTATTCTTCGTTGTGTTGTTATTAAAGTACTATTTATTATATTCATGTGTTTCATGGTCAATGAACAATCTGAAACTTCATAAAGAGATTGATGAGCTGAAGAGTTTGGAGACCCTTGTATTAAATCAAACTAAGCCAGGTAATCCGATGAGACACAGATTTTGTCCCAATAAAGATATCCTCTTGGACTTTGTGTTTATTTGAAATCATTTTCTGACAGCACATCATACCCAACCTCTTAGCAACTACAAGACAGAACAGAAGCCATCTTCATTTCATCCCTGCCAATTCAACTGTGCAGTATGTCAAAGAAACATTTAAGCCATTTTACTAAAGCATTTTTCAGATTCATGACAATCTTTTTGTTCAGTAATTGTTTATGTGTAACACTGTACTATCAAAACAGAAGCTGGAATACATGCCTTAAATGCAAAGCAAAAAAAAGAGAGAAACCTTTCTCCTGAAGTCTAGTAGTAGCAACAGCTTGCAGTTCAGCAATGAAAATTGTTGCTATAGAAATATTTTTTTTAGAATATGAGCTATCTTCTTGTAATTTTAGGATCTTCTTGTCTATTTGTTCCATTTAATGTGTATATTTAGCATCTATTAGTATAATCATATTTGGCAATGGCTTGGGGATTTATTTAATGACAGCCACAAAAGATTAGCCCAGAAATTATTTATTCCATACCTACATAAAATTGACTAAACTCTTTTTGATGCTCCAACCTTTCATATATGCAATGGAAACATTCACCTATCATTAAAAAAATAATGCATTCTCTTCTCATCGCAGGCTTTCTGTTGCTGCAGTGCTACTCTGTGGCCAGGAACAGCATGCCAAGCTTACCCAAAAACATATTAAGGAGATACCAGTCCAGAGCCTCGTCATGTACAAACAGTCTGGATTAAAAAAAAAAACTATCATATCTTGGTTGCAGCAGCTATGACCTTGAAATCACTGGCATAGAATGACCTCCCTTCAGACAGTAACGGCCAAGGGGTGGCTTATCTACAATGTAGGCTAGGTATAATGTTTTTAATGTCAGAACCCAACTGTAGCCACAAAAATTTAAGTAGAAATTTCTTAGTAACTACGCATTGATCCCACTGACAGCAAATGCAATATAAATTTTCAATTAGAAAATTGGCTCTCCTATCTCCACCCAGTATTTGCCTCCAGCCCTCCATTGCTAGCTTCTGATTTCCACAGGAGACAAGAAGTCCAGTTTGCAAGCTTCCCTCTGGGGGCCTAGACAAAATAATCAATTCACTGCAGCAATGAAGACTTATATCTTCCTATCAGAGAAAGGTCAGGCATTTATTTCATCTCTCCCCCAAATCCACCTAGCTGCTGTTGCTGCAATCTCCAATGCAGACAAGCTAGCCAAACACCAGCTGCACTTTCTTATACCATCAAACTTAATATGGGTTGCTCACAGTGACTTAGCAACTGCGCAAAAATCAGGCCACCCTGGCTTAGTCAACTAGTGACAATTAAAAAAACAACATTTTAGCACAATATTTTGTATGCTTAAATTTAGAATCATCGTTCCAGGCTTTAAGAGTTTTAAACAAGATATAGGCAAAATATTTGAACCAAAATTATGCATCATAGGAAGAAACACACTTGTTTTATTTGCAAGGAGGGTGGTTTTATTCACAATATAACACATTCTTACAATAAACATGCAGTACTGCTACCTAGGATCCTGCTGGCAAATGGAGGTAAGTTATCCTAACCTTGCGAGTCCTTTATGCCAATGAGAAAGTCACCTTAACAAGGCAGATCTGTGCAATCAGAGATAATTTAGAAGTAAGCAAACTAGGTTTTTTTATTTTCTCAATTTCAAAAAGATGTGCAGGTGTTAAATGAACTAGTGCAGCTGCCTGAAGATGTCATGCATATAGTTACAGTACTTTTTCTTTCACTTAAGTGTGTGGATATATCATGGTATATTCAGAGCTAATTTCTTATATGTATGGTTCATTTGGAGAAGAGGGTAAATAAATGAAGAATTCTTCAGCAACCCTTTTCTCACAAAGAAGAGCAGGGAATGGGGTAAGGGAGTCCAATAGCTAGGCTTAAAATAGCTAGAAGAAAAATCATACAGCATATAGACAGACATTAATTTTGCATTCAATTTCTGCAACCAATGGAAAAAATGCCCCCTTTCCTAAGTGAAGGTCAAGGGCTGAAGCTCCCCATCAAGCAGCTTTCTAAATCTAATCAGGATTATCAATTCTCCTGGCGTTCTGGTTTCTGACGCAGTTGCATTTTTAGAGAGCGATTGCACAAGACCAGTGAGCAAGCAGATGACTCTGCATTCCCATCTTCCTGTACACCGGGATCTCTTCTCCAGCAAGAAGAGCAGATAATCCTTCCTGCTGCATCTCACAAAGGCTGTAAAAGCTTCACCAGCTGCTTACAAGACTTGCTTAATCCCCAAGACTATTGCAGGCATCCTGTCCTTTCAAGGACAAGGGCCTCCCTTTGACTGCCGTTTTGCAGCAACCAGCCCAGCCCCTGCTAGCAATCCCCTTTAAGACATTCTTCCGCTTTACCAAATCTAGAAATCCCCTCCAGATATTACCAAGTGGCTGTTAAGCCACCCAAAAGCCTGCACTCAGAGGGCTCCAGAAAAAAACAACTCATTTTTTGCCATAGTCATTGTTAAGAGCAAGGTATTGGTTGAGTGCCAAGAAGTTGCATCACTCCTCTTGAAATGTCCCACAAACCCATCACCTTTTCTCACCGGTGAAGACTCCATCCCTCCTTCAGCCCACCAATGCTACTATGCCCTCCCCATAACCTTGCATGTCTTTCCAAGGTTAACTAGCTTTTTAAGGGACCTGCTTCCATCTCTTACAAACCAACATCTATTCAAATTTACTTCTGCTCCCCTTTTCAGGAGCCATTCCTAGCCTTTTTGTTTCTCTTCCCCCCCCCCCTTCTAGCATCTTTGTTCAAATTACTCCAGCACCAACCCCTCTTCATCTGCTCAATTCAGGCCTATTTATATATAAACACCCCCCCCTCATTTTGTGTCCTCCAATTACTCCTCTGCTGTGTCCATCATCCCCCACTATAGCTTGAACCATGGTCCCTATGCTCAGGGTGATGGGAGGTGCCCCCCTAGAGAAGCAAGGTTATGGAAGGGGGAGCCGCTTAAGGAGCCCCCTGCCTCTTCACGGCTCTCCACCTCCCCTTCCCTTCCCCCTCCCGCTCACCTGTCCGCCTCCCCAACCGAAGCGAGACCCTCGACGGCGTCGAACACGGAGAGTAACGGCCAAGAGGTGGCTTATATAGCTGCTAGGCAACGCCTAAGGCCCCGCCCCCTTTCCCCCCCACCTCAGAAGACACGCCTCCACCTGTCTCCAAGCCGTGGGGGGGGGTTCTCAAGGAGCCGTAATGCGCGTGCGTCGGACCGTTCTGTCAGGCTGTGGTACCCGGAGCATCCTAACGGCTGCTTTGGCCTCCTAGTTGCGCGTGCGCAGTGCGGCAGTTGGTTACATCCCGCGGCTGAAGGAGAATGCTGGGCCTTGTGAAGTTTTTTTTTTTTCCTTTTCTTTTCTTTCTCCTGTCCTTTTGCCATTGTGCGTTGTTAGATTCTTTTCGGTTACGAAGAGGCTCCTGCCAAACTTGGGGAAACCTACAGTTCTCATAGTCTATGCCCAGCCATGTTAGCTGGGGTGATCAGAATCAGAAAAAGGCTGGAGAAAAAAAAATCAGGTGTTTTGTGTTTCACAACACACCTGTGTGGGAATCTGATCGGCTGAATAGCAAGGGGGGAAGGGGGCATGGGGGGGCTGTGCAAGAAATAAGTTTGGGGTGTTTAATTTGGAGGCTTGATTTGTTGCTATTTCCTCAGTGCTGGTCAACAACAGTTTAAGAGACACAAACAATTTTCAAATAAACATCAGAATAAATAACTTGTAATATATCTTTATTTCTTTTCAGCAATTACTAGAAATTTCCAAGTGTTTATAAATAACGAACCATCTAGTGCATTGCTTGCTTGCAAGTAACAACCAGATACTGATCTTTGGGAGGGGATCCAGATTCCCATTAGGGTGCAAATTTTTATGTTCTCAGAAATTCTACATCAAAGCATTAAAGAGTGAGAATAAAGCAGTAGGGCAAAGGTCTTCAAACTTGGCAAGTTTAAGACTTGTGGACTTCAACTCCCAGAATTCCTGAGCTAACATGACTGGAGGAGGAATTCTGGGAGTTGAAGTCCACAAGTCTTAAACTTGCCAAGGTTGAAGACCCCTGCAGTAAGAAATAGGAATATTTCTTTATTGGCTGTGTGATTGGACACACAAGGAATTTATCTCCAGTGCATAAACTTCAGAGCCACACCTTGTGAGAAAGAATTCTTGAGAATCTGGAAGCTTGCACATTGTGTCCCTCTATTAACCTATTAAAAATTGTTCAACTAATGTGGACTTAAGGTCATTAACTTTCTACTGCATACTAATAATTCATTTCCCCCCTTTTCTCTCAGTATTGCAGTAACATTGTCTTGTGTCAACCTTTACAGTTACTTCAAACTTGAATTTTACAGCTTTTGTTTTTATGCACTATTCGTTGAATGCTGAGTTCCACAAGATCACATATTTATTATAAATGGCCAGTTTCATTTTGAACAGAGACAGGAAAAAGCAGGAAAGAAAAAAAAACAGATTCAGAGTGGTGACGAGAGTAAATGTTTCAGCAGATGAACATAGCAAGAACTCTTCCAGACTGGTTTTGCCCTCTTAAGTAAAGTTGCTTTTCTGCATCTCAGCCTTGCCACATGGTACGAGGGCATCACAAGTGAAAGCCAGCTTTGGTGTTGATGTTGAGATGAGTCAACACGATTGAGCTATTAAAAACTCAAGAAACAGGAGCAAGGGGAAGAAGAATGCTGATGAAACAGTGGCTCTCCGACTATGCCCTTGAAAAAACATCATTCTTAGAGCACACCTATCCAACATGGAAGACCTAGCCCAGGATTCATCAAAATGGTCAATATGGACTACTCAAGGACTACCTAAGGCAGGGCTGTCAAAATCCCAGCTCGCGGGACAGATGCATCACATACTGGCCATGCCCTCCTGGTTTCGCAAAGAGGAAAAAGTCTCAATACTTCATGTGATGATGCCATGATGATGCAAGTTTGACATCGCTGATCTAAGGGATTGAATAGTCACTGGGAGTCAATAGGTGGTTGATAAATGATGGGAGGTTAATTGGAGTCTATCTCTTGGGGTCTCTGTAGACTTCCATGCCAATCAGTGCTAACGGGGAGGGAGCTCATGGTGAGACATTAACCAGGGTTTGTTGTTCATGTTACTATTATTATATGACTACCCTACAATCAAATTCACAAAAACGTAATTCAAAATCCTAATCAAGCATCTAAGAATCTAAGGTATTATATATACCCACAATGTGAAAATACAGCTGCCTCTTCATTTATAATTTATTATTCATAATACTATTAATTAAAGTAGTATTTCTTAACTTATTTTCATATAACAAATATTTGGGGGATCAATGAACGATCTGAAACTTCATGAAGAGAGCTGAAGAGTTTGGGGACCTCAATCTATAGCAAGCTTCCCATCCCATTTCACGTTCCATGAGGACAAAAGCAAAAAGCACTCAGGTTAGATCATTCTTGTCATCAACTCCTGAAAAAAAGGACCACAATGTCTTAAGAAAATGGCTGAGTTCAAACATTATGCAAAGCCACTTTTTTGCTGGAATAAATTTGAATTATCTTCAACAGAATTAGTAAACAACACCTGGGGTTTCACATAGTGCTAATCCAGATACATATAAACCACATCCTAGCTGAACCTATTGAACTCAATGTTCCTCTTTTAAAATTGCTTTGTGGTTGGATTCATTTAACAACACTAACTTGAAACTATAAAGCCTGATTTTGTGAGAAGAGTGATTAGAAGCCTTAAAAAATCCTTCACAGCTGATCTAGATTTTCCACTTCAATCTTCTATTTAGGAATGAAGGATGCATTTGTCTTAGTCACATTACTTATCTCACTCAATAAATGAAGATGATGGCAGTAGCATCAATAAAAGCTTCTATCAGGCCTCCATATCCATCACTATCTCCCCTCAAGGAAGCAATTCTATGTCAATCTGCCACAATCATCTTATTTCCTGAGGTCCATTTTTTGGAATCACGTAGTCTTTCTGTTCCTGCTCATCACAAGCATTCTAGTGAAGCTAGGGAAAGGATCCGCTGGACTAGAATTGGAAGATGGGTTTTGACTCTACAGAATTGCAGTTTGGAGGCCCAGGGCAATGATGAAATGCAGCTAAAAATAACTCCTGCTCTCCATTGAAGCATGCAAGAGGAACGGCGGCAACAAAGAATGAATTGCTCGACCAAGGACACGGAGGCAGAGATGGTGGAGATCCAAATAAGATTCTCTAGGGTTACCTGAGTCAATGGGAATTAATGAAAGCAGTAATTCAATTTATAATTAGATCTAGTCACCAAAACAGGTTAATGTCTCTCTTCCCAAAGCCCCTATTTTGTGAGTTGACATCCAGTGATTGAAAAACCCATTTTTGCAAATCATTAAAAACAAACATATGAAACAATATCCATGTATGCCCTCAGCTCAACAGACTTCATTCCGCAAACTGCCATTTTAAATCTTGGCAAAACAGTAGCAAGCAATTTTGCGAAGTCATTTGATTCAGTATGGCAGGCTTTTTTGTAAACATCATTTTCAGGCCCAATGAAATGATTTTGAGTATTGTAAAGTGCAAAAGGACTTCCTGAAGGAAGCAGTGATGACGACAATGTCTTCGGGAACTATTAGCATCATATACTTTGTGGGGAGGCAAACAGATGTTTTTTCCCTGTGTTTGGCAGTGTTGGAGAAAGTTGGATAGATCTTATATGGGAAAAGGCAGCTTAGGCCAGGGCAATTAAATAAAACAGAATGGCAGTGCATAAATTGGAGCAAATAAAAATAGAAGTCTGGAATGAAAGTAAATCAAGAAATAAAGCAACACTGGATGGAAGGTACAAAGCAAAAGGACTGATTTGCAAAAATTATCCACAGAAAAAAGGTGAATATTTAGAGTCAAAACAACAGAAGTCTAATCTGAGACTCATCTGATGCTGCAGGTTCTAGCTATCCATTTAGAAAGTTTTTTTATTTTTATTGACCCATTTATTTAAATTTATTGGTTAGTGGGCTCTGAATTGTAAGTACAATAAACAAAAGGAGGAAGCTAGATTTATATCCTCATTTTTGTCCAAGGCAGTGTAGATAATGGTCCCTTGCTAATTTCCCCCTACAAAACAGCACCCTGTGATATAGGTTGGGCTGAGAGGGGTAGCCCAAAAACACCACCAGTTTCCATGCCAGAAGGAAAAGTGGAACTCACATGCTCCCTGTTTCTAGTCCAAATCCTACATCAGTACACTATCTGGCAGGGGTGTCAAAACTCGCATCATCACGGTATTGTCACGTATTGTAGCATGACTTTTTTCCCCCTTTGCTAAACCGGGCATGGGAGTAACCAGTGCATCCGGCCCCTTGGACCACGAGTTTGACACCCTTGATCTATGTATTCCATACTAAAAATACTTTAAAAAAAATAAAAGAACTGCATTTTGCTCCTGTGTTCACCAGGATTGCTTCATTCAAGCTTTACCATGATTTCACAAGGGTGTCAGAATGGCGGACCGTGGGCCAATGCGTCATCCACAGGTCACCTCCACCCCAACTCCACAAAGGGAAAAACATAGCAAAACATCACGAGAGCAACGTGACACCACCAATTTGATACCCGGTGCTTTTAATGGAATATCAATGACCTGGGGGAAGAGGGAAAGAGACAAGAGCTCCCAATGGCTTATTGGGCAGGGAAAGAAACTTAGGATCTGCCCTAATTCATCAGGCAGTTAAGTGGTGGCTGGAAGTTTGCACCTTGAGACATTATTGCTTGCCAAGAATTAAACACAGGATGTAGTAGAGATAGAGGTCCTGTAGGGGGTACGAGCAGCACACTGCCGTACCTCAATACCTACATGGGCCTCAAATACCTACATGATCTCACTCAGCAAAACTGCCCCTAGCTGGTACATGATCTCACCTGGCTAACATCACCACTTCCTTACTTGTATATTCTTAAGGATTGGTGAGGGGATTCACCAATCCAAATGCTGTTTCTATATAACCTTTTCCTGCTTGTAAAAACTGTATAAAAGCAATAAACGCTGCTCAGACAGTCAGACATCTTGGCACCCTGCAAAACGACTGATTATTGAACTCCATCAACAGGAGACCATTTTCTGTTGCTCAGTACATCTTTGTTGCATGTAGTTTCACCCCTATTAAAATGCTACGAGTGGTTGTACACTTACCCTTGAGAACATCTGCTTATGCTACAAATAATACCCAGGGCACCATTGAAAAATTTCACTTTTTATTCAGAAAACATATCCCTAACATTGTGAAGGCACTGAAGAGTAAGGATAGGTCTATCTTGTTTTATGGCCATTCAGCATGATATGTAAAAGGTAGCTGATCTGGCTGGTGAACACAAACATATTCTGTGTTAGCAACTCCTGGAATGTCCCATTATGTTATAATCCTACACAAGAATTATTGCCTCCTGCTGGACAGTTCTGACATATCATCCATCTATTTATTTTTCTCTCTGCAAAACTGCAACAGAGAACTTAACGACAAGTTCCAGGAAAAGATGAATGTAAGTCATCCAGCAAGGCATATGTTTTCAAAATAATCAGCAACTGCAAGAATCTGTTATTTATTGAAGTGAAAACTGCAGAATGAATCATTCACATTTTCTCACATCCTCCAATATAGTGGGTAACTTTCAGAATGTACGTTTCGATGTCCAATATGAGACCTCACACATCTGGAAGATACAAGAGTTGGGAAGACTGGAATAAGACTGGCATCAAGAGGAGTTTCAGTCCGCTTTGAAAATGCTGAACCTAGCCAATACATATGCTCTGTTCATTTTTATTTTCATTCCTATAAAAATGTAATCTCATATTTTTAAAAAAATACAGAAATTGTAAAAAGAACCTTGGTCACTTATCACTGTAAATATTTACAGCATCAGTAGTTTCATACTCAGATTCTAAAAAACCCTAAAATTATACACACAGTCACATTATTTAAGTATCAAATATGTTTAAAGAACTCCTTTAAAATCAGAATAAAAAAGGTAATATATATATAAATGCATCTTCTTTGGAATCCTCTTCTAAATTACAGGGGGTGGGGGGAAGAAAAGGCAAGTTAGATGTCCATGTGGTGTTCAATGAAATGAACAATTTCTTTCTGTCTGAACAGTATCCAGCGATCACATCTGAAATGATCCTCTTTCCAGAATAGCACATTCAGAAATAGATAGTTCTGAAATTCAAAAAAGGTACCCAAAATGTATTTTACAATGTCTATAATACTAAGAATCTTAAGGAATCTTGAAGGATCCTAGCCTGCCTCTGAAGAAGATAAGCTAAAACATTGAGAGGTGACCAGATGCTGTCAGCCTGTTCTTTTGATGGCTGTTTAGATCCAATATAAATGCTGTCCCATTTCTCTTTTATTCTCCTGAATAAAACTGATGCTAATACATGGAGAGTGTTCCGATAGCCATTCGTATTCCAGAAAGAGTGGAAAGAATTAAACCACCAAGCTTTCTCTGCTGACAGCATGATTCTGTAGAGGAAAGAGAAAAATCAAAGTTAATCACACCATAAAATCTCTTTCGGTATCTTCAGAATCGTTTAAGATAAGCAACACAAGATTGAAAATAAATATCACACTGGCTACACACACACAAAGCACACATTTTGCAGACAGGCTCCCAGGTGCAAACATTGGTTTCTTGGATCAGGAGCTTTCTAAGACATAAAAAAAGAAATAAATCCAATATTGGGAAGGGGGAGACCCTTTGTTACAACAGTGATTGCTAATTTGATCTTAAGGGATAGGGTTAATCCTAGGAACTCTGCTTGATTTATCCCATGCAGAAAATACTTTCAATTTGGTCTGTGGGGTTTGTCTGGCCCTGACTTATTCAATAAGGCATGACTGGGCATGTTTACACCTCATTAAGTGGTGTAAATACAACCAAATACATGACAACAAAAGATAATGCAAAAACCATTCAGACACATTTAACAATAATGTGAATATTTTGCTCAAAGGAACAACTATTAGCCTAATAACTATAAAGCCTTAGTAAGACCACACCTAGAGTACTGCATCCAATTTTGGTCACCACACCATAAAAGATGTTGAGACTCTAGAAAAAATGCAGAGAAGAGCAACCAGGATGATTAGGGTACTTGGAGACTAAAACATCCAATGAATAGATACAGGAACTAGGCATGGCTAGTCTAGTGAAGAGAAGAACCAGGGGAGACATGGTAGCAGTGCTCCAATATTTGAGGGGCTGTCACAAAAAGGAAGGGGATCAAGCTATTTTCCAAAGCACCTGAAGGCCAGACAAGGAATAATGGATGGAAATTGAACAAGAAGAGATTCAACCTGGAAATAAGGAGAAACTTTCTGACTGGGAACTTCATCACTGGAAGCTTTCCAGAAGAGACTGGACTGCCATCTGCCAGATATGGTATAGTGTCTCCTGTTTGGGCAGCGGGTTGGACTAGAACTAGATGACCTACAAAGTCCCTTCCAACTTTGTTAATCTGTATCTGTATCTAATTTCACCTTATCCAGGACATCTCTATTTATAAAGCATTACAATTGTGCATTCTTCTCCCCATTTTTTAACCTTACCCTTCGCAGCTTGCGGTCATCCTTGCTGCGGGAAGACACAGATTCGGTCTCTGTGTATGGGGGTGGTGGTGGAGGAGGAAAGCCATTGCTATCTTCATCCTGGTGTTTCCTGTGGCCGGATCTCCCATTGGAGGTGCTTCCATGGTCCAGGTCTTCACGGCTACCTGCCCGTTGCTTCTTCCGCAGTGCTTCCTCCAGGAGCCGGTTATCATAATGGGTTCGCTCCAGATCCCGCAAGTCATCCCTACTTCGACTTCGGCGTCTACTGTAGCGCTCAGAGTCGTAACGGGAGTCAGGGGAATAATCACTGTGATGGCATTCGTTGTCTGAGCTGTGCTGGCCCCGAACTCTGTGCTGGGAAGGGTAGGAATCCCGTTCATAGTCATCTAGAGCATCCACCGAGCGGGAACGCGGGCGTCGGCCATAGCTCCGTGGTGAGGAGTCCTCATAACGGTCACGCCAAGTGGCGGGGGGCAGCAAGCGCCGGTTCTCACTGCTCCGTACGCTCTCCTCCTCCAGGTCACTGATGGGAGACATGGCCTGGCCACGCAGCCTACCCATGCCTTGCCGCAGCTCGTAACGCCGGTCATCTTCATGAAGAGAGCTGAGCTCACTCATCACGGAGGCTGGAAAAACAAAATGGAGAATGAATTATCCATTCTCCTCCCGACACTAAAGGGCACGCTACTGTGACAACTCAGCGAAGGATCGATTGAGCACACTCTTGTTCCTACACGGAAGGACTCCCCAGCAAAGTACCTTTCTCAAGCCTCCCATTGGGCTGCCTGGGGCGAGTAGGATCAAAGTTGGCTAGCTCCTTCTCCATATAGTAGAGCACCCGCATGGAGTCATCCTGCTGGTTGGCTTGGATGCGATAGCCGCTGCGTACAGCTGGGAAAGAGAGATCAGGAGCAGGCTTTAGGACATAAGGCGGTCATTTTTAATTTTAATTTTTAAGGAGCCATGTGCCTTGGGGAGACGGTTGGCAATCGTGTGGCTCACCCACCACTGCCGCCTTTGAACTTTAAATTGAAAGAGGACTTTCTCTGCCAATTGTAATCCCCCTTTTTGTGCTTTGCCCCAAAGTGCTGCTGGTTGTAGCAGGTGCAACAGGTGGCATGAAGTACACGGGGAAGGGGGGGGTTGGGTCAGGAGATTTAGTTACCCTTGCTTCAATAGTAAACTTAGAGTTCAACGAGAAAGCTCAAGGTTGCAATACTACAGACGAAGAGTGCACACATGTTCCTGTTAAAAGGAAAGATCTTCCTGCTGGACTGAGAATGAGACCCAATGTTTGAAAAGTTTAATTTTTTCAACGCAAGGGCCAGTCTAGCAAAATCTTGCCGGCATGGAGATTGCATGAATCTCCCCCCCCCCCCCCAAAAAAAAAAAAAAAAAAAGTCTTCAGGTTGTATTTATTCAAAAGGTAGTTCTTCTGACAAACGTTTGGGAGGGTTTTGTTTAAAATGAGTTTGGTTTAATTTTATGAAGCTTAGATGTATTGGACTTCCACCTCGGTCATACTGGGTAGAAATTTGGCAAGTAGAAATCCTAACATAGCTGCCTGGCCAGTTAGAGCAAGGGTCTCCAAACTTGGCAACTTTCAAAACTTGTGGACTTCAATTCCCAGAATTCTGGCTGGAGAAGTCCAGAAGTCTTAAAGTTGCCAAGTTTGGAAACCTCTGAGTTATAGAGAAAAGTTGGGATTTTTTTTTTTCCTATGCAGGAAAGGTAGATGTAAAATTTCAGCTGCAAAGCTAGTGGCACTCCATACCCAAGCACTACAACAGTGTGTTCTATTCTATGCGGTAGAAAGAAGAATTAGCATCACCCTCAGCTGCAAACAGCCGGATCAGCCAAGTGAAGCAACATGATAATTATAATTCCTCAGAGGAACAAAATGTTGAATCATCAGCGTAAGCAGTTTCCCCACCACCAAGCATGCCTGATCAGACAGAAGCACAATGTCTAAGCAAACTCAGTACTCCATTCCATGTTTCTTACCAGCATTTGCCACACTTTCTGTATCCCTCAGGAGAGGCACTTGGGAGCTGTTTCCACCAACTGTAATGCAATCAAAAGACAGCAAAAATTTTTCATAAAAGGGATAGCAATAGCAATGACTTATATACAGCTTCACAGTGCTTTTACAACCCTCTCTAAGTGGTTTACAGAGTCAGCCTATGGTCCCCAACAATCTGGGTCCTCATTTTACCCACCTCGGAAGGCTGGAAAGCTGAGTCAACCTTGAGCCTGGTGAGATTTGAACTGGCAAATTACAGGCAGCCGGCAGGCAGCAGAAGTAGCCTGCAGTACTGCACTCTAACCACTGCGCCACTGTGTCACACACGTGACGCATACAATCAGTAGTAGGCAGGACAAACTGCCCCTTGGCTGTACTTCTGAATCCTAGCAGCAGCCTGCGATACAACATTGTAAGCTATGTTTTCACTGAGCACATGACAGTACAAGCCCTAACAAGCCATAGAATAGTTGGTCTAACATTCTGCTTAATGCAAGAGAACCAGAACACAACCATAATCTGCTAATTGAAGATTTCCAAGGAGAGAGAGAGAGAGAATTCTTCCCTCCCCCCAGATTTTCTCCACTGATTCCAATTATCAAAGAGATCTAAAATTAGGGACACCCAGAAAAGGCATTCAAAATGCAACCTAGGAGATAACTCAAAAGGGTAAACCTCTGAATAGCACAAGATCTTTCAGGCTGTCAATTCTCCTTACCTGGGAACTAGCTGTGAGGCTAGATAAATTCATTCCAGACAAGCCACTTACCTGAGCTGGCTCGATCATAATCCATTCCGTAACCATTGTACATTGGAGACATTGGGCCCATGGGGGTCATGGTGGTGGTGGGAGGTGGTTTCATTGGATTGCTGGAGCCATAAATGCTGGGTGCATAAACACTGGGGACTCCAGATGTTGCAGCTTTCCCTGCTACATACACTGGAAAGACAAAGATTTCCCAAATAAATGCCTGGTGTTTGCTTTTTAAGACACGTTGCCTGAGGCAAAGCGGTATGGCTCTGCAGAATATTTGGCAGGGATGACAACCCACAGTTATAGCCATTAACCTTGAGAAGGTGATCCCTAGATCAAATTTGATTTCTTTGTGGTCTTCTAGGATGAATAATAGTGCTTCTTTTTCAATTTAATGATCTTGGGTTGGGAGGAGGAGAGGGGCTTAAGGGATACAAGTAAAGGTTCACAGAATATTGCTCATCTGTAGGTCTCGACTTACGACCACTCGTGCAACAACGATTCAAAGTTGTGACAGCACTGAAAAAAAGATGCCTTACCAACCATCTTCAGAGTTACAACCATCGCTCCACCACCAGCTCACATTTATAATAATTGCCACAATCTGCAATCTATATATGGCCCTAAAATAGGGTCTGGTCATATGATGACTTGCTTAACTACCACATGTCACTTAGCGACCAGAATTCCAGAGTCCTAATTGCAGTCATAAAACAAGGACTCCCTTGACTTAAAACATTCTTAGATAGCCCTTTTAAGTTTGACTGTAAATTAAGGCATCACAAACAAAACCGTGTAACTTTAGACACACCTTGAATACACCCCGTTTAGGAATCCAGATAGCCAGTCTGAACTTCTGTTTATTGCTGTAGTTCTGAGCAGATGGCCTCAGTATACCCACCCCTCTCTAGCTATGCCCGGCTAAGCATTTCCCCCTTACCCATGGCCCCTCTCAATGTGCTAGACTAACTTCCAAATCTCCAGCAGCCAGCAAGGGATTACAGCACTCCCAACCCAACACAGCTAGAAGTCATGTGGAACATGGTGAATATTTTTGCTTGAATCAATGCGAATAGCGTATTTATTTCAATCAATCAATCAAAAATAGAGCTGGAAGGGACCTTGGAGGTCTTCTAGTCCAACCCCTTGCTCAACCAGGAGATCCTATATCTATACCATCTCAGGCAATTGACTGTCCAGTTTCTTCTTTGACACCTCCAGTGATGGAGCTCCTACAACTTCTGGTGGCAAGCTGTTCCCCTGGTTAATTGTCCTCCCTGTTAGGAAGTTACTCCTTAATTCTAGGTTGCTTCTCTCCTTGATTAGTTTTCAACCATGGTTTCTTGTCCTGCCTTCTGGTGCTTTGGAAAATAAGTTGATCCCCTCTTCTTTGTGGCAGCCCCTCAAATACTGGAAGACTGCTATCCTGTCCACCCAAGTCCTCCTTTTCTCTAGACTGGTCTTCTCTAGTTCCTGTAACTGTTCTTCGTATGTTTTAATTTATTCATATTTCTTCTACTTACAAAAAGAAGAACCTGTTCCTTGAGACCCGAACATTTTGCTTGAATCAATACGAATAACATATTTATTCCTTCATGTTTCTTTTACTTACAAGAAGAAGAAGAACCTGTTCTTCGAGACCCGAACATTTTGCTTGAATCAATACAAATAACATATTTATTTCTTCATGTTTCCTCTACTTACAAGAAGAAGAAGAACCTGTTCCTTGAGACCCGAAACAACTACAGATGTTTTGAGAAGATCTGTTTAAACAACTTCCAGGGAAAGTTGAAACCGGATCTGTAAAAGGGAACTTACGTGCTTCGGGGCAGCAACACTTCTCTGGACAACAAGGACATCGCAGATAGCAGCAACAGGTATGGGGGCAGCACTGGCACCAACAGATTCCAAGGAGCAGGAAGACCAGAAAGAAGGCCAGCACAACCAAGATCACAAAGACCCAATCTAGAAAGAAACCATGGGAAGCAGCCCTTAGAGATACAACCAATGAATCCCATTGTATCCAGAGAGTCAGCTCTTGTATATTTGTTAACTTCTACCAAGCGTCTATAAAGATGGGAGGAAACAATCCCCACCAGCAGAGCTGACGGCAGACTCAGTCAGTGAGGAGGTTGGGGAGGAACATGGGCCAATCCTAGAGTCTGGGGAAGGCTGTCTGACAGTTATCATCTACCCTTGGAGTCAGAGATCAGTGAAGTGAGGCAGAAGAACAGCTGGAATCTGTTCCCAGTGTGCGCATCCACAGAGCTGCCAGGAGAAAGGAACAGCTAAGGAACAAGGGTTGACTCGGGAGTAAAGGTTCAGATGGACAGTGAATGGCCCCTCCCAGAGGGAATAAAGAGGAGCAAAAAGGAGAGTGGTGTTTGCAGGAGACAATTAGTTCAATTCATTAGGGTGAAGATCTGTTCCAGACTTCTTGCCAAGTAATTGCTGCTACGGTGCAGCGTTTGGAAGATATCGGCCTGGTAACTCTCCAAGCCTGATAAAGGTCTGCAGCTGAAGAAGTCTGTAACTTCATGAAAGACTGTTTGCTGGGGCTTTCCTGGAGAGGAATTCACTTTAACCTAAATAAAAGGGGTTTTATTGGGACAAGGAATCTGCGACATGATCTTGGGAAGCATAGGTCAGAACACTAACAGTACTCTGGTATCGAAAGTAGATTCGGTTTTAATTATTTGCACTGTGTGCCCTGTTCCGGAAGGCTGCAGTGGAGGAATCCCAAAAACATGGATAAGGGTTCAAAAAAAAATCCCTTCATTTGAGTCTGGCCCGTGGAGCAAAACTCCAAATAAGGGAATCCCCATAGGCTTTAATTTATCCTCATTTAGCAAAGGATTCTGGAACAGATTGATCTATTCAATTGGCCACACCATTTCAGGTGCAATTTTTCTATTCCTCTTTATACAGGTAGTCCTCAACTTACGACCACATTTGGATCCAAAATTTCTGTTGCTGAGACATTTGTGAAGTAAATTCGCTTCCCCCCCCCCCATTTTATGACGTTTCTGCTGTTAAGTGAATCCCTGTAGCAGATCAGTGAGTAACCCGGTTATTAAGTGAATCTGGCTTCCCCACTTGACTTTGCTTATCAGAAGGTCACTGAAGGGAATCGCATGAATCAAGTGTGAAAATGGTCACACAAGTCCCTTTTTTCAGCGCTGTTCTAACTTCGAAATGGTCCCTAAGCAAGCTGTTGTAAGTTGAAGACTATCCATACTGATTTGGTTTCACTTGGACATATCCCCTGTGGTGGATAACACTGATTCTGAGCATTTCCCCTCTCTCCCCCATTATTTGTGGATTATTGGACTTCATTATAGTGATCATTTATACTTGTGGAAAATTCCACCTTCCAAATACCTCTGGGGGATCTGGAAGAACATTTCTTCAAGCAGGACCTATCAAATTCAACAAAGCAGAATCCTGGCCTCAACTTACACGAAGCAGAAAGATAATCCAAAGGGGGCCATAGAACCATGATGGCGAACCTGTGGCATGCAGAACCATTTGTGCGGGCATGTGAGCCCCAGCTAAACTTACCTGCACTGCACATGCGCGTGCCTCCTACCTGATTTTGAGGCTGTTTTCACCCTCCTAGAGGCTTGAGGAAAGCCTCTGCAGTCTCGGGAGGCCAAAAAACAGACCTCCCGGAAATACCGGAAGTGCTGAAACAGGCCCATTTTCAGCCTCCCGAGGCTGCAGAGGCTTCCCTCGAGTCTCCAGGTGCGCAAAAACGGCCTCCCTTGGGCTCCAGAGGCTCTCTGTAGGCTGAAAATGAGCACTTCCAGTATTTCCGGAAGGCCCGTTTTTCAGCCTCCTGGGGCTGCAGAAGCCTCCCTTGAGCCTTGGGGGGGGGGGGGGAATGGCCTCAAACGGGTCGAAAATCAGCTAGGAGGTGCACACATGCACAGTGCACGTAAGGGGGGATGTTGCACACGCATGTGCAGGAAGGGCGGGGTGCATTGCATTGTGGGTGCTGGCGCATGTGCACATTCGACACACACCAACAAAAAGGTTCACCATCACTGCCATAGAACATGCTAGCTTGCATCAACACCGCAGAAAGTAAGAGGTATGAAGCAGACTGGCCAAAACCTTCACAATATAATATCCCTTTGCTCTAAAGCCCACATTTTTGCAATGGTGCCAAAGGGGCAGATTTTTACAAAGTACGAAGAGAACAGTAAAGTTGCAACAAGGTCATACAGTAAAAGACAGACAGACAGACAGACAGACAGAAAGACAGACAGACAAGGCAAGCATTTCAGAGTCCTTTGCATTCCAAGCACTTCTACTTCTAAACTTTGAGAAATTCAAGGAGAGGGAAAAATTTAAAAAAATAATAGAGAGTGAAGTCAACCCTTTCCCAACCCCTTAGAAAACAAACATGGAAGAAAAAGGCAGTACCTTCCATATGCCCTATCTGAAAGCCTGGCAAAAGCTCTGAGACACCGGAGGACTTGCCTACAGAACAACAAAAAAAAAAAACAGGAAAAAGTTACGAAGATATTTGGCTGATACAGAAGTAAGACTTTCTGAGCCAGAGGTATACTGGAGGGATGGGCTTCATGGAAGAAGACACCAATTAAATTCCATCCCATATAGGAAAAGCTGCCGGGAGCTTTTATAAAGACTTGGACAGGACTAGTTAGTAAGGTGTTGACAGTAGGAGTAACTAGCAAGGATGCTTGACCCATTGCTTGACCGCATGTCCCTGCGGTTACATGATCGCGATTCAGCTCGCCACTGTGACATCACAGCATCATCCTGCAGTCTCATGATCTCTGTTTGCAACTTTCACTGCTGGCTTCTGACAAAGCCGATGGGGGAGTTCGCAGAAGTTCATCAATGTACCCAACATGACCATCAGATGCTGCAATCTGGTTGGGAGTCACCTAAGTAGGATGACTGGAACTGCCAGTCGTAAGTTTGTGCAGTCGTTTGACATCACACTGTATGACTCTGTTGCTTAGCAATGGAGTCCTCAGTCCCAATTACCACTGTTAACCAAGGACCACCTATATCCTTTACAAGCAACTGCTCTTACACGGCATGGATACCATTAACATTGAGCTTAGTAGATTGATTTGATGCTTCACTAGAATCCTCCTCCTCTTTTAGTGATCACATAATCCCTTGCAGGGTGAAGTCTGGGCAACTGGATGGAATTGAGTGTTTACTGGACAGATGCCCTTCCTGTTGCCAATGCGGAGGCTTTTTTTTTTTTCCAGCAGATATATTCTCAATGTGCCCAGAGAGAAAAATATATGCCTCTCCCGAGGATCGAACTCACAGCCTCCTGATTGTGAGGTGAGAGCATCTCTGATGCTTCACTGGAATCCTGCGTGAAAATTAGTTGTAAAAGACAGGCTGAGAAAGCCCAAGGCCAAACAACTGAACTTGCACATCTGACACACGGTCAGTCCAGGAATTAGTCAGCAAGCTACAATTTGCACCCACATCCTTTCACGCATGGGTTCTCCTCTATTTCCCCACAAGTTTCCTTAGACGATAAAGAAAAACTGTGTCACTGCTGTTCCACACCAAGAGTGAAGAGTTCACGCCAAGCTCTAATACAAAAGACTTGGAATATTCCCAGTAATCTATCAACCCTTCTGGCCACCTCTGCTGCACAATGCAGCCCTCTCTCAATTATTTAACCAGTCAATTTGGCTGCTCCATAGTGATTAACCCAAGATAAGTTTTTTGTTCTTTTTTAATGTTGGTTTCAAACCTTTCAAACAAACTGGCCCCAGGGAAGAGTACGGAGAAAACATACTCTTCCTGCCCCCATGGGTTATCTCCACCCAAGCAAGGCATAATTCTTTCAGCAGGGAATTGATGAGCATTTAAGCTGGCTTTCATCTTCTAGATATGAGGAAAGCTTAAAAGGTGACAAGCCAGGTGCTTATGTAGAACATTGCCAAGTGCCTCTAAGTCAGGAAAACAAAAGTGCACATGCGCGCACACATATATACACACCCTTATTGAGCAGTATGTTTGAAAGATTTCCCTTCCCAGATAAGCCCATACATTAAAAAAAAAAAACAATTCATCCTGGCACTACCAGGTAGACCATCCATCACAGCTCTCAGCAGGGAGCTTCGCAGAAATAGAAACAGGAAATGACAGTCAATCTTCAGAGACTCTGGAATCAGAGGGAAAACAGGCCCTCTCACTGTTGTTAGCACAAAAGCCAACCTCAAGACAATAATGTTGTGCATCAAGGCCACCCTGGGCGCACAAGCTTCTACTTGATCTGCTCCTTCTAGTGGGAGGAACTCTCACACACAATTCTCCAGGGAGCATGTTGATGACAACATTACAGATGTGTGGGGAAAAAATCAGGTCATAAGCACCAGGCAGGACTTCAGACGTTATGTAGGATCATGCTCAGGATGGATAAAAAAATTGATATTTTTTTAAAATGGATTTTATTTTTATCAAACTTATTTTAATAAAAAGCTTTTGGAGTAAAAAAAATCTATCTAACGATAATTTTCTATTTAAGATACATTAATATTTTAGTTTATTCAGCATGAAATGGAGCTTAGTTAGGTAGCATGTATATTCTGTAATATTTACATTTTTTTTATAAACTCATTCAAGGAATCCAAGCTCTGCAAGCTAAATAAATAGGAAACCTTTTCTCCTTTTTTTTGCAAATAATAATATTAAAGATTCTAGCTACCAGCAAGAATGAGTCCTTACATTTAAAGAGCACTTGTCATTTCAGATCCATCCTGGCAGCGCCTGTTAGAGGACATCTACTCACCTGCTGCCTACCATGTCTCTAACTTTGTTGTGTCCCACCATAACACCAACTGTCCCATTAAAAGGAATGGGACTGTCTGTGAGTCAACAGCGGGTCAGAGGAGGAGCCGCTGTGGGACAGAGACAACAGTTGCTCTTTAATAATTATGATTTAAACCGAGTTGATTTAAATCAAATCCACCCTGTCACCCCAATAAGCCCAGCATCCAACAACCTATAGTAGTCAGCCAGATGTTTCAGAGAAGCGTACTGGAAAGGTATGAAACTCAATAGTTCTTCCTTGTTTTTTTATGTTCAATGCAACATATATGCAGTTCTTAAGCATGGAGATTTCCTACAGTTAACATGGTGAGAAATTATACACTCCTTATCTACTCTTGTTAATTTGTCCAATCCTGCTTCCAGATTTCTTCTACCAGATATGTTAATTGTATCATCTGTGAGCAGAGGGTCTTATTCATTTGGGAAACCTATTATAATAATATGAACTTTAAAATATATTCTAGAATTATTGCTTCAACTCTATATACTGTACCCAAGAGATTCAAACATAATGCACAAGATAAATTAAAAGATAGAAGTGATTTGTCAGTGCCCTGTTTAGAGCATAACTTTAAGAAAAGACATTGAAGGAAGAGGCTAAAGACAATTTATATTGATTTTTTAAAAATATAAGTAACAAGGAACCTTTTAGAGCAGTGTTTCCCAACCTTGACAACTTTAAATTGTGTGGACTTCAGAATCCCCCTGCCAGCATGCTTAATGATGCCAAAATTGAGAAATATTGTCCTGGAATATCTGGATGACAGACCATTGCCATGTTGGTTGACGTTTACAGACAACTCCATCTGAACTTTTCTTGGGGAAAGATGTCCAGTTCTGAAGCAGAGCATAATATTCATGTTCAGAAAATCTCTCTTTTTGTTCCTTGAACAGCATCTCTAGCAAGGAACATACAAGATTTGGAAGCTCTTCCCTGTTTGTAATGATAAGTCATAAAAAACCCAAGCAAAATGTATGCAGATTTGCTTATTGACAAACTAGCTGAAGAACACCATTTGTAAAAACAGCCAACACACTTGCTCATAGCCAGGATCAAGGTTATAAAGCTGGCCAATTGACACTCCTCATGGAAAGGAGAAATGAAATAATACTTTCCACCACTCCCCATTGCCTCACTTAAAAATGCTTCCTCTACTACCATGTTTTTCAAACTTGGCAAACATTAAGATGTGCAGACTTCAACTCCCAGAATTCCACAGCCAGCGTTGTCACACATGTTAAAGTTGCCAAAATTGAGAAGTGTTACTGTGTTGCAATGATGGCAAAGCTTTTCAGCACCAAGTACCCAAACTGGAACGCGGGAGCATGTGTGTGCATGTGCTGGAGCAACGGAAACCCGAACAGCCGCTGGCTGGTGCATGCATACATGTTTTTGGCCATTTTCAGACCATCTTTTGGGCCAAAACAACCTGAAAATGCCCCCCAAATGGCCAGAAAACAGTCTGGAAAATGCCCAGGAAAACACCCTGAAAATGACCAAAAAACTAGCCTGGTTTTTTGCTGTTTTGGGGGTCAAAGTGGCCTGGAAAATTGCCTGGGAAACTACCTGAAAAAGGCCTGAAAATGGCCTCAAAAACAGCCTGGTTTTTGGCTGTTTTTTGGCTCTCTGGCGCCCACAAAGACCAGCTGGCCGGTGCGCCAGAAGACCAGCTGGCGATGGCACACGTGCCCACAGAGAAGGCTCTACATGCCATAGGTTCGCCATCATGACTATTGCAACGGAGTTACCATTTTCATGGGCAGAGTGTGTAAAGAAATAATCTTTGTGAAAATAAATGAAATCTTAACCTGTTTCAGAGTATGCTTTGTCTAGCATACTGGCATTTGTTTTAATGACCACAAAAGAATTCGGAAATATCTCTGGCAATGGCAATTTGCCCACACCTAGTGATGCATGTGGCTCAGGCACACCTGGGTAGGAAAAGGATGGCGACAGAGAGAGAAGTAGCAGCTTGGGCTATGTCAGCACTGGGGCTGACATAGCTGGAAATTAAGCAGGCAGTGCAGGACACAGTAAAGGAAGCAGAACAATGCTGAAGTCCCAGCCATGAAACACATACATTCTAACTCTCAGGCTGGACCTATACAGATATAGAGGAACAAATAAGAGTAGAGTAGATTGCAGTGCTTCAGTTTCGAACACAAACGAAGATGGTTAATTCTGAAATTTCCTTCCTACTTAAAAACAAGGAAAGCCCAAACCTGTATATAAAAAAAATGGGTCAGGTAGGAGAAAAATTGTGGCTAGCCTTCTCCTTGACGTGGTTATATATGTTTCACATTACAATGGTCATCAGCCATGCTTTGCTGAACCAAATATTGGTCCCTACAACATGTACAACCTTAAACCATGATATACAAGCTACAATGGCTCAATATGCTATGTAAAACCAAACCAAGCCAACCACGCTATGCATTGGTGCACGTGTGAACCAAGACTGTGTGTGTGTTTTTTCCGGTGAGACCAGTCTATCAGGGCAACCTGGTCTACCCAATTATGGGATAGAGCATACTACTTCCGCTTCCGCCTTTCAGCCCCAATCCAGGAACTTCTGCAGGCAGCAAACTATTTTTCTGTTGAATTTATATTTATCTACAAAGAAATAAAGGGAGGCTAGTACAGGTCTATTTCAAGCTATTTAGCTCTCATCAGCTAGCCATACCCTTCTGGGATTCAAGGTTAATACTTCTACCTAATATGCTAGCAGCCCAGGGTTCGAATTCCAGAAGGGTATGGCTAGCTGATGAGAGCTAAATAGCTTGAAATAGTTCTATACTTGTCTCCCTTTATTTCTTTGTAGATAAATATAAATTCAGCACAAGGCTGTGTGCATTTCTGTGTGAGCAATAAGGACACTTTTCTTTTTTCAGTAATAGTAGCTGCGTGCCAAGAACTCATTCCTTCTAATGGGCAAATTCAAAACCAAATTTCACCCTTTTAATGGATGGGAGGTGATGTGTCCAGTTTTGTGAGTGAGATCCTGTTTGCCACCCAGGTGGCTTCCTACGTTTGAGGAAACTAATGTAATTAAGATGTCCTGTTCTCCATTATTTGCATGCAATAAGAACCTCCTCACTTACCCAATACAATGAGTTCAGCAAAGGCTTCGTTGTTGCCTTGCAAGTCTTGGGAAGAGGTCACGGTGCAGTAATAAACACCACTGTCCCCCCAAGCGGTTTGCTCAATGCTGAGGTCAGCATCTGCAGGAAGAATGAACAAAAAGGGAACTGTCAAAATGGACACCAAAATCAATTCCTCAAACAGATGCTCATATAAAGAACATTCTTCATATTCTTTTTTTTATTAACATATTTCATTGATTAAATTATTAAAACATTGGACATGGTATGATTGTCCTGACATTCCTTTTTGTTATATATGTTATAATATATAATGCATATTTCATATACATGTATACATTTGTACAATTTGTTTCTATCTTTAATTACCCATTCTACAGATATTGTTTTTTATTCCGGGTCCTTCCTTTCTTTTCCCACATTGATAAAATTTATTCCGTATCTTGTAGTATTCTGTCTCGTCCTTATTTTTTAACTACAGAATCAATCTATCCATTTCAGCACATATCAATATCTTCTTTGTATTATTTACTATCCATTCGTCGAGAATTTCTCTATCATATTGGGGCAAAAGTCATTCTTCATACTCATTCCCTATACTATCTTTGCTCAAGGTTGCACCACTGCAATACAGAAACCTGAGGATGGTTACAAAGAAAGAAATTATTTATGAACTTCACAACCATCAGCTGAATGCGCCCATGATTAAAAAAAAAAAGAGTAGAGAAAGGATGAGGAAGGCCAATCCATTATTATTTACTTATTTTCCTATTATCTGAAACCATTTCTTGTTTGAATCAAGGAATGAATAGAGCTGGCTGAGGAAATGCTTGTGTATTGGTTAAGGTTATAGTTTTTCCTTCAAAAGTTCAAGGTAACACCCACGGTGCTCCCTGTTTTTTTCTTTTTTTTTTGCCCTCAACCACAACTATGTGAAGTAGGCAGGCTGTGAGAAAGTGAATTGCCCAAAGTCATTCAGTGAACTTCTGAAGGAGGAACAATACTTGGGTCTTTCATTCCAACTCAACATCTGAATCACTGCATCATTCTGGTTCTACTCCCAGCATAGCGTGAAGAACAGATTCAGGTGACCTGGTTACTCATTCTTCAGTAGCATCATAAACCAACAGCTAAAATGTGTTATAACTTCATTGTATCCTTGCTGTTGCAAGCTAGGGAGGTAGCGGGGGAATTAGCAAATTTCCTCCCTTTGGAATCTTTTTCAGCTATTAGTTCATTCCATCCCATTACTACATCACTGTATCTATGTATAACTATCTTGTGGCTCATGAGTAACTTCAAAAAGTATGAGTAACTTCAAAAAGTATGAGTAATGTGCTACTTCACAAAATTGCCTTTTATTATATAGAAAGGTCATTCTCTGGATATCTTTTCTCTTTCTGTACTACAGAACCAAATATGTAGACCTTCCCCCTCCCAAACCTTAAAGAACTGAGATAATCTTCCTAGAGCTGAGAGAACATGACTGGCCCAAAGCCATTCAGCTGGCTTTGTGTCCAAAGTGGGATATATAGGTTTGAGCTTGATCCATGAGATCCCTACATTGCTTAAATCTGTATACACAGCTAGTCACAATAGGATTGATTACAAGGCAGAAAAGTATTCCAACCTGAAAGCTGTGTGCTTTACTGAAAGGAGGACAACACATTGGAAACATTAGATAGCTTTCTTACGCTACTCAAAGATGTAGAAGAAAAACGCTTATGAGTTTCATTTGTCTTTGACTTCAGCCCAACTAAAGCTGTTTCTCTCCCTTAATGTACGGTCTCTACGAAAGGCTACACCTAAAATTTTTGGAAACCACAAACTCTGTCTTCTCCTGTGTGGGAATCAATGTTCTGATGTAGGCTTCCCAAAAACACAAAGCCAACTCCTCGTCCCTATAAAACTCCTTTTATCTAGGTTAGAGTGAATTCCTCTCATTCACATTCCAGCAAAGTCCCGGCAGACAGTCTTTCAAGAGATGGCACAACTACAGACCTTTATCAGGCTTGGAGAGCTGCCAGGCCGATATCTTCCAAATGCCACACTGTAGCAGACAATACTTGGCAAGAAGTCAGGAACAGATCTTCACCCTAATGAACTGAACTAGTAACACCACTCCCCTTTTGCTCCTCTTTATTTCCTATGGGAGGGGCCATTCACCATTGACCTGTGGCTTTACTCCCGAGTTGGCCCTTGTACCTTAGATGTTCCCTTCTCCTGGCAGCTCTGTGCATGTGCACACTGGGAACAGGCTCCAGCTGTTGTTCTTCCCCACGGATCTCTGACTCCAAGGGCAGCTGATAACTGTCAGACGGCCCTGGACCCATCTCTGCCTCTGACACCTAGAGCACTTGTCAAGAGCCTTCCCCAGACTCAGGACTGACCCATGTTCCTCCCTAACCTCCTCACTGTCCGAATCTGCAGCCAGCTTTGCTGGCCACTAGTAGGCCACAACAATAAGCCAGTTTATACAAAGAAAAGGGGAGAAAGGTAGCCCTGTTTCCCACATTGCTGATTCCGTTTTGAACTTATAAATGATGATTACATGCCATAAAGTAATAGTTATCGCTTAGCTATTACATGGGTAGGTTGAATTTATAGATCAATGTCTTCTTTAACTTGAGTATTAGAACAAGATTGTGTCCTGCATTCTAGAAGAATTTAACAATAGCCAAAAGGATTAAAATTAAGGAGGATGCAATACTGTACTGCAACACAAAAAAACAGAATGTGCCTCTCAAATAAGATTACCGATTCAATACAGCTTCCAGATTCTGTTTTCATTTCGCCTTATGTTTCAAGCCCATAGATAAATATATATAAAAACTATTTTAAAATGTATAAATAGTTGTGCTTAAAGAAGTAACCACTAAGGGGATTTAGATGGAAAATCATAATTGTTCTATGACGGTTTCCAACTCACTCCCCTATCTCCTGTATCTCTCACACTGCAGCATCTCATAACGTTCATTTTTTTAGCAATTATACCAATTTCAGAAAGGGAGAGAGGCAAAAGTCTTCTTTATTGTTTCCAAGAAAACAACACGGACATATTTGCAAAGTCACCAGGAGTTTTGACATTTTTGTTAATCACATGAATGGATTTTTTTAATGGATCTTACCAATTTGCTACGAGAAGAAAACTCAAAATATGTATCAAATTACAATATCAAGAAATGCAGTCCAAATAAGCAAATTATTGTTACGGTCTTTTGGTTTTTAATGTGTTGGTTTTAGAAGCCCTAGATATTGGCCGAAGAGAGTTAAATTAACATCGAAAATCTCACTCAAAGGACAGAGCTGCCCAAATTCTTGTTCAAAATTTACTGTAGGTTTCAGCGACAAGGAGAAATTAATTGGAGAGCACTTCTGGAAGGTTCTCAACTGGCAGAAGAATAATTGTTTGAGAAGAAGGGGGGGGAGGAAAGCAACATAAAGCATGAAACTGAAGCCCCTATCCCACTGCACCAACGGATGCAAAGAGGATGTAAAACGTTAAAAAACGTTGGAAAACGCGATGCATCCGTTGTGTACTCACTGCATATGCGTTTCATACGCTCTATCCTTTGAGCATCCGTCCACTGAGATTTCATCCGCTCAAGAAGTTTTGAGCTGCACAAAACTTTGTGAATGGATGAACTTTCCGCTGTGTACGATGTAAATCCATGACATACGAGCAACAAACGTTCTATGTCCATTTATCATCCGTTAAACGTCCGTTGTATCCTCTCTGCATCCTCTGGGCATCCCCTCAACTCACATCCGCTGCAGCTGAAAACGGAAAAAGGGAGGAAACAAAAGGTACATGGAACGTCCATACAGCGTTAGTAGCACGGCAATAGAAAGGATGAGCAGTGAACAGTTTGCATCCAATATACATCCGCTAGGCTTCCTATGAACATCTGTTTAACATTCCCACTACATACTACCCACGTCCGTTCTTTTCCGTTCTTTTCCGTTCTGTTTATGCAAATTTTTGCCACTTTTTGGAGCGAATGACAACGGATGAAGCACCCCCGAAATTTTGCTCGTCCACTGTGTCCTTTTTGCATATGTTTTGCATCCGTCGGCCAGTGGGACCTAGCCTTGACCAAAAGATTTCTCCAGGCTCCAAATTCCATGTTTACCACTGGTGTGGTGCTACTAACGTCTTATAAAAGGCACCACTTTGTGGAGCTGCTAATCCTTTCTTCAGAAGTGCTATGTGAAAGTAAGTTGTCCTTCAAATGAACCTAATTTCTTGCTGACTTTATGAATAGATTTACACCAGCCAAAATCACATCATTTGAGTTTGGTGGCCTTCTAAATCTAGTTAATAAAATAAATATGTAATCTCCTTAGCCACAGAGCAGTAGTTCACCTTCTTCCAGGAATTTTCCAAGTTTAAGATCCCTATTTATAATTTTAATGTTTTATGGTATATTTTAATTGTCCGTCTGTAAGCTGCCTAGTTGCCTCCAGCGAGATGGTAGCACACGAATGTAATAAATAAATAAAAACTCCAGTTGAGCTGACATGTTGCAGGTTTATTCGTTTATTTATTCCATTTTTATAGCTGCCTATTCTCAAACCAGTTCCTGTCCAATGTACTGATGAAATCTTAACCCTGCCTAGTTTCTTACTCAAGGAAAGATGTTTGAATTCTCAATGCCATCACGGGAAGTAAAAGTCCTTAAAGGCACCTATGGATTTCTATATATAAGAAAGAAGAAACGTGAAATGACAAGAGTTCTGATTTGTACATTGCAAGCCATATACAGTACTCCTTGACTACGACCACAATGGAGCCCAAAGTTGATGTTGCTAATTGCGAAATGTGTTAAAAGTGAGTTTTGTCCCATTTTACAACCTTATTTGCCACATTTCTTAAGTGAATCACTGCAGTTGTTAAGCTAGTAACACGGTTAGCAATAGCAACAGCATTTAGACTTATAAACTACTTCACAGTGCTTTTGCAGCCCTAAGCAGTTTACAGAGTCAGCCTATTGCCCCAACAATCTGGGTCCTCATTTTACTCACCTCAGAAGGATGGAAGGCTCAGTCAACCTTGAGTTGGTGAGATTAGTACTGCCAAATTGCAGGCAGCCAGCAGCCAGCAGTCAGCAGAAGTAGCCTACAGTACTGCACTTCAACCACTGCACCACCGTGGCTCATAAGTTATTAAGTGAATCTGGCTCTGACTTTGGGGATCATATGACCACAGGACACTGCAACCGTCATAAATATGAACTGGCTGTCAAGCATCCGAATGTAAACCACATGACTATGGGGATGCTGTGATGGTCGCAAGTGTGAAAAATGTTCATAAGTTCCTTTTTTCAGTGCCGTTATATGGAATGGTCACTAAACAAACCATTGTAAGTTGAGGATGACCTGTATTGTATACAGGGAGAGGACGACAATATTGTATTTGCTCAAGTCACTGGCTCTCCAAGGAGCAAATTTCTTTGGACTTAAAAAAGAACAGTGTCCAATGATGCAAGAGGGCATGGGGAGAGGAAAATAATTTGGTAGTATAATCAATGCAGCACACTAGTGATGGACCAGTGACCAGAATTACTTATTAAGTAGCCTTTCGTATAAAATATGATTTTCTTTTCTCGCTGGAGTCAAAAACAAGAGTTTGTTTTGATGAAGAGAATCATCCTTGCTTACAGGAGGATGCTGAGCTAAGCTGACTTGATGCTATTTTATGCAAACCTTTCCAGAGATTGGCCCCAAGTAAATCTATATGTCTGGGTGTAAACAGGGAAAACGTGCCAGGGGCTGTTCAGAACTGCAGTCCAATTCATCAGCAAGGCTGATGCAGAGCAAGAAATATTTGCAACTGCAGTGAAGTTATGGACCCCCTTACAAAATGTTTCAGGAAGGAGACTAAGGAAGGTGGTGCACAAAACATGCCACAGTGTCAGGAACAGACACAATAACACAGGGGTGTCAAACTGGATTTCTTCAAGGGCCAGATCAGCATTGTAGTTCTCCGCAGGCCGGTCAGGGGGAGATGGCCTGGATGGATTCCTACAGCATTTTGCCAGCCAAAATGAGGCGTGGGGGGAGTGTGCAGCCCCAATGCAGCCTCTTTTTGGACTGGATGGCCTCTTGAAACATTTTGCTGGCCAAAACAGCCCCCCCCCCCGCACCCCGTTTTGACTGCCAGAGGCACTGCGGGCCAGTCTTTTGCTATTTCCAGGCTGGCACCACGGGCCGGATTTAAGCACCCCATGGCCCAGGGGCCTTGAGTTTGACACCCCTGCAACAACTGCTAGAAACTGCTAGAAAGGTCATACAGTGGAACCTCAGGTCGCGACCGTAATCCATTCCAGGAGTATGGTTGCAACCAGATTTGGTCATGACCAACTGCACATGCGCAGACAAAATCTGCATGGACTGCGCATGTGAAGGGGAAATCTGTGCAGAAAGGGAATCTACCATGGCTGGGTTTGTTCACCACCCAATTTTTGAATCGTGACTTGATTCAAAAATCGGGTGGATTTTTTGGTAGGAACCCAATTTGGACACGAACAGAAGTGTTTGCGACCTGAGATTCCACTGGCGAATCTGTAACTGAATGAACAGATCTATCCAATTCACGATCTTCCAAGCATCTGCAGGAAGGCTTGCTGTACCTATAAATTTTGTTAGCAACAGAGCAATAAAACCTGCAAATTAACTCCAGTTCTCTACATCTCCTTTCAGACATAAATTATATGTCTGAAAGGCACCTTCACAGATGTAGCAGTTTTGTTCAGGACAGTACCCTACTCTATAATTTTAATTTTCCCATGGGGTGATAGTCTGATTATAAAGAAATAAACAAACAAACAAACAAACCCATTAGCATTGCCAGTAAGGTTGATTTATGTAGGCTGAAGTTTGTAATGTTTCAAATTGCTTTAAATATCAGCATGGAAGAATATCTGCCAATGTTGGTTTTGATGTTATATCAGCCTGAATCAAGCCATTGCATGAAGACGTCATCTTCACTGAAAGGAACTGACCGTGATCTACCACCCTGGACCAATATAGATTTGCAGGGAGATGTTTTTTAACCTCCCAATTGGGGGCTGAAAGAAAGTCATAGGCTCCAACTTATTCAACTGGCTTCCATGGCTTGGGGAGAACTGAAATCTGGGTCTCCCCCTTCCTAGTGCAGGAGGAGGAGGAGGAGGAGGAGGAGGAGGAGGAGGAGGAGGAGGAG
>BLBF01000072.1:583112-619506 GCA_015471245.1 Laticauda colubrina
GCTTATATGCGAGATTGGCTTATATGCGAGTATATACGGTACTTAAAACTTATTTCCATTTTTCTTACTAAGAATAAAACTTTGAGCAAGACTTTAATCGCCCTAACAATTAAAATTCCATAGCAAAGCCAAAAAAAACCCAGATTAATGCTGGCTGAATAACTTCTAATAAGGAAACTACCATGCCTGCTTAACAGCATGAATATCATCAGCAAAGAAACATATACTGTGTGTTATAAGATAGCTGCTTTGAAAATATGAATATTGCATGCCCCTTAGACTTCAACCTGATTTTCCGTGTTGTGCACACCAGAATGTGTTTTTTTTACAAGAGTAGAAAAAGAATATAAACAGGGAGAATAAACAACATTAACAAATACCCTGTACAACAAAAATAGAAAACATTGAAATGGAACAGTCATAGCATGAGACTAGTGTTGCTAGAACTTCAAAAAAAAGCTCTTGTTGATTACACTATGATTTTGGAGACAGGGGTCATGCAGTAAATGAGATAAAAACATGTAGCATTTCTAAAACTGACCATTGGTGCTTGTTTTAGAACATGTTATCACAGGCTGTGGGGTATTGCCATGGACTTTTGACCTGCTAAATTCATCAGTATTGTTCATTTTTGTTTTGAGCTTCCCTTTAGGTCCTTGCTAGTTATGAAAAACAACACTCACATTAAAATTGAAGTAATATTCAGTCTGGCAGTGGTTTTCTGACACACACCACATAAGAGAAAAATAGAAAAGGATTTCGATGGAGTAAACTGCAAAAAGATTACAACAAAGTACTTAAGTTTAATTCCAGCTGTAGGAAACTGAAATATTCATAGTACAAGCGCAGAGTTGTTAACTCATAAGTCATTCCATATATTTGGAACTGCAACATTTTTAAGACTGCAGATTAATAGATTGAATAATAAGAACAATTCTCTTTATTGCCCACACTATGGCTGACCAGATAACTGGTGCAAAATATCTGGAGGTTACCATGTTATCTTGTCATGGAATACATGGTATTGTTCAAGCAACTTTAAATGTGTGGACCTCAACTCCCTGAATTCTGAGAGTTGAAGTCCACCTTTCTTAAAGTTGATAAAATTGAGAAACCACACATTAGACAAAGATCTATAGCTTGAGGCCATGCAGGCTGAAACTAAAATATTTCTCTCCACTTATTTAGAAATACATTTTCTAAAAAAATTTACAATGGTTATTACACTTCAGAGTGAAAGTAAGATTTCTCTATTGAAAATTGCTCCTTGCATTCCAATACATGTAAACTTATTCTTCTCCAAAGGAAACCAGGGCATGGGGGAAGTTATGGAATCTGGCCACACCTAACTTTCTTTGTTCTTTAAAGAGGAATGAAAACAAAATTCTGGTATTTTGCCAGCTTTCTATTCCATGTTGAAGGGATCTACAGCATTCTATTTTTCAAAGACTCATTCATATAATTTTGTAATATAATTTTCCTGGCTGCAAAGGTTTACAATTGCCTTTTTGTAGAAATCAAGGTGTAGGCTTCACTTCCCAATCTAGCCTATAGATTCTGATCTACTACATAAATACAAACCAGGTTAGTGACCAAATATCCTTAGTTTTTCTTGTTCATCTGGGCATTGCAATCTAAATGGATTATTTTTTTAAAAAAGCTGAAAAGCATTAAAACTAATAAAATAAAAAAAGTTTATATCCCCAACAGAAGATTGGACCAATCAATTGAAAGTCTGTTATTCTTAAAGCAAGTTTTACTCAACATTTTTAGCATTAACAGTAGTTATTTCAATGTAGAATTTTTAATACTTTTACTCTCTATTCATTCAGTTTCATTGTTGAAAGATCTCTGAATTCAAGGAGAATCTCAAAGTTCAAACCCTCAGGAATGCCTTTTTTCAGCAAAATTCTGTAGTTAATTCTTGTAACATTAGTGCTTAAAATAGTGAAAAGAAGCAAATATCACCCTATCCACCTGGAAATGGGGAGGAAAGGATACTACTATTAAGAAAACAGAATGGTTGGTGACAAACAGTTAAGAAAACTAGGACCATAACATGACTCAGCCAATAACACTGATTGGTTACATGTCACAGTAAGCCAGAATTCTGGGTTCATGCTACAAAAAAATAAGCCCTATAGCTACAAAGTCTTAACCTCTTAAAAAAGATTTATGACAATTTGTAACATAAGGCAAATTATAGCAATACATCCATTTCTCAAAGCATGTCTTTCGACACAGCCTTCTGCAGGCTAAGATGACTTTAACTTCAGCTGGGATTGGTAAACGCAGACAACTACACAGCTTACACAAATATGCCCTGTATTAGTAATGGACTATTTTTAAAAAAAACAACTTTCCTAAATCTGCCACCTGGCATTCTTGTTTATTCTCTCTGTTGTGGCCTGCCAGTGGCTGGCAGCAGAGTCACACAGAAGTGAGAAGGTTGGGAAGGAACCTGGGCCATTCCTGGAGGCTGAGGAAGGCTGGGACAAGGGCTCTGCATCCGAAGCAGAAATGGGGCCAGGGCAGGCTGGCAGTCATCAGCTGCCTTTGGGCTTGGACAGAAGTGAGGCGGGGGAGTTTCTGGAACCAGTTCCCAACCTGCACATACGCAGAGCTGTCAAAAGTCAGGCACAATTAAGAACTCAGGGTCCATGTGGGAGTAAGGCCACAGGTGGACGATGAATGGCTCCTCCCATCAGGATTAAAAGAAAAGCAAAAGGGGAGGGTTTTTTTTTGCAAGAAACAACTCGCTCATTTGTTTGTTTGTTCCAGCCTTGTGAAGATATGTCTGTATAAAACCCAGCTCTTCCCTGCCAGCAATGAGTGTGGAACTATTTACCAGGCAGCGTTCCAGAATTGATAAAGATCTGAGCTCATTAGTATACCTCTGCAAGACTGTTTGCCAAGCCGTTGGCTGACTTGTGAATGAAATAAATTCACATTAATGTAATAAAAGAGGTTTTTGCCGGGACTCAGAATTGACTTAGTGCTTTTTGGGGAGGCCTAAGAGAGAACACTGTCTTCAGCAACAACAATGACTATGAAATAGACTGTGAGCCAGGATGTTGGTGTCCTATACATACCATTTGTTATCGTAATTCGCCGGCCCTGGTAGAATTCCCCTAGGGTCACTGTATTGCCTTGCTTGGTGGCCACCACTCGAACAGTCCTGGAATTGTCTTGACATTCCACATAAGGGTTGTATCCTGGATTGTTTGTTTGTAGCTGGTTGTTGAGCTGGCTCTCCTGGCTACTGGGATTAAAGGCATCAGCTATACGGCTTCGGCAGTAAGATTTGTATTTCCACAGGACAATAGGAGGCTGAGTTGCTGTAGTCTGGTAGTTACATTGTAGAGTCACAGGTTGAAATAAGATGACTACATTGAAAGGGTTCAGCACACTGACCTGTATTGCGATGGCAGAATCTGTAGATTGGAGCAGATGGAAGGGAACAGTGAGTAAATATAACATCCTTACATGCTAACACACTTTCTTTCTACAGGATTCCTCCTTCCAAATATTACAGGGCAAGACAGTCAAAGCTGGCTTATCTTCTCAGCAGAGTTTCCTAGGGCCTGTCAAAAGCATTATTTCAGGACCATATAAATTTCCAGCTATTCCATTATGCCATATAAATTGGACGTAACTTATTCATCCAATTTAGAACTTATAAGTTGTCCATAACTTATGAAGGTTTGAAAAATCCTGGTCTTCTTCCCTGCTCCTAACAGGATGTCAGATCAGCCAAGAAACCTGCAGCATACACATCTCCACAAAACATGGGGTTGAGATTTGGGAAACGTGTACATCAGTTTGCAACCATCTGCAACCTACAACTTATCCATTCAACCCCTCCACAGCACAGGTATGTGTTGACCAGTGGTGGGATTCAAAAAAATGTACTATCGTTCTGTGGGCGTGTCTTGGTGGGTGTGACAGAGGAAGGATATTGCAAAATCCCTACTCCCTTCCCCATCCCACTAACCTGCTTTCCAGTTCTGTTCTCCTATGCAGGGCAACAAAAGAAGACCCAGCCGATCAACTGGGACTCGGGAGGCAGAGAAGAGATGGAGGTGGGGCCACTCAGAGGTGGTATTTGCCAGTTCTCTGAACTGCTCAAAATTTCCGCTACCGGTTCTCCAGAACTGGTCTGAACCTGCTGAATACCACCTCTGGAATTGACCATCTCAGGGGTCTCCATCCTTGGCAACTTTAAGACTTGCGGACTTCAACTCCCAGAATTCCTGAGCTAACATGACTGGAAGAGGAATTCTGGGAATTAAAGTCCACAAGTCTTAAAGTTGCTAAGATTGGAGACCCCTGATCTAACTCACATTTATGGACAAGTCTAAATAAAGTTTAAGGAGGACACAAAATTATGGCATAATAATGGCAAGGTTTATTTTTACATTAGTTTTTCTTTTCAACTGTTCAAAAAGAAGACCTTTTTCGCTTTTCTACTTTCTAAGTTTTGTTCTGACAAAGCAAGTCTAACACCAGGAGTATCTTGTGCTCATAGCCTTCCCCACTCTTTTTGTTTTTGTGGTTTCATTCCAGCCTGAAAAGAGGTTGGTCCTAAGATCAGTTTCCTCCCACAAAGGACCTGCAGTTTCGATGTGTGTATGTGTGTGACAACTGCAGATCCAGTCTGGATCAGTCATCAGCCTTCCAGGAAGAAAAGTCTAATAAGGCACACCTACAGGTTTAAACAAACACACAATAGATCTTGCCACAGAAACCAAAAGTTCCTTGATTTTTCCTGAAACATACCCCACTTTTCAGGGAGATTAAGGGTTAGGAGCTGGTTAACTCTCCCCTTCCATGGATTGTATGTTTATCTTTCAGGAAAATGACAATATGCCAAACACCACACACCCAGCCATGTGTTGATCACATAGGATGTAAAAAACAACCTGACCAATGAAAAAGGGAAATTATTTTGGCTTCAAAATATTTTGGCTTGCATTTCAAATGCTTTTTAAGGATCTTACTGGAGAGTTACTCTTATGGTAGCCTCAGGATTTGTGCAAATACCCCAAACACTGGATATTGCAGAGAAGCTATATTTTGGGCTCTAGCTGGAAAACCTTGCAGCTATACTTTCTGACCCCAGTTGAATTTGAAAACATTTAATGTTCACTGGTACAAGCATGCATACGGAAAAAAACCCATTGCTTCTTCAAACTACCCCATTTCCTTCCCCTGGAGGGTCTACTCTTTGTTCCTTCCAGCAAGCAAGACAAAGGCAAGTGACCAACAGGAAAAAGCAAAATGGGGGGAAGAAAAAGGCATTTTCCTCTTTTCTTTGGGCTATGATCCAGGTAACAGTATATGCTAAGAAACCTTGAACTGAGAAGAGCCAAGGACATTGTCCTTGTGAAAAGGAATCGTACCTTCAGTCAGAAAAGAAGGGCTCGGGGAAGAGTGGGAAGAAAACATTTATTATCACCAGTAGCAGCCAGTATGGTTGGTTTGTAGTGATTAAGGGACTGAGGAAGCCCAGACTGAAATCCACTCTCGACCACAGGAACCCACTGTGTGTCTTTGGACTGGTCCCTTTCGTTCAGCCCAATATACTTTGCAGAGTTGTTGTTAGAGATAAATTGGAGGAAGCACTAGATATGCTTCTGGTGGAAAGGAGGATTATCAATCTAACAAAACACACATACACAATGTAGGCGTGAATGTGCAAATGCACATTTGCAAAAACACCAACTGCAGTCCTAGGTCTCCACAGCAAGCCCATTACAGCCTTTGTATGACCGCATCATAATAACATCATAACGCCCACAAGAACAATTAACTACACCTATGTTCCCTTAGCCATGCCTGTTAACAATCCCCAAAATTGCATTTTTAACAGAGTTCATTTAAAATGCGTTTCGCAGATTGGATTTTTTAAAAAAAATTTTTTATTTTTATAACAACAACAAAAACAAACAAATAAAACCTTTCTGTTCATCAATGTGTCAGTTGGGTACACATTTCTTTGCGCACATACCATTATCATACATATTTTATGTATGTTTATCATCATTCTAATCAATATTTTATATCACATATATCACTAGGTGGCCAAATGATAATTAAAGAACCAAGAGAAAAAAGAACAACAAGAGCAATAAATCCCAACTATAAGATATAAACAATGGAAGAGGAAAAGAAACTGATTTCTATAAATATAAATGGACTAAATTTGGCTCTTAAAAGGAAAAAGGTATTTTATAAATTAGGGAAATTAGACTGAATTTTTTTTTTTTTTAAAAATGCCCTCCTTTCGTTTACAGGGAGTACTTGGACTTATGACTACAATGGAGCCCCCCCACCCCCACCCCCCACACACACATTTCTATTGCTAAGTGGGACATTGGTAGAGTGAGTTTTGCAGACCTTTCTTGCCGCAGCTGGGAAGTGAATCACTGCAGTCGATAACTTACTATAATCCCGGACGTTCAGTGAAACCAGTTGAGTTTGGTCGTCAGAAGGTCCCCAAAAGTGATCACGTGACCCCGGGGCATCGTTAATATGAACCAGTTGCCAAGCACCTGAATTTCGATCACATGACCGTGGGGATGGAAAACGGCCCCAAGTCACTTTTTTTTCAGTGCCTTTGCAACATCGAACGGTCACTAAACGGACTGTTAAGTCGAGGCCGACCTGCATACAGCCCCCTTGGGATGTTTTAACTGTAGAAAGTGGGTTCATTCGGAATCCCAATCCTGCAGGTTGCCTGCGCGCAACTCAACGGGTGCGGATTTTGTTTTGCCCAGAAAAGCGGCTGTTTCCTCCGACGCTCCATTAAATCGACCCGGGGATCCGAGCGAGATCTCACCGCCGGTGTTCATGGGGGGAACGGGGGGGGGGGGGGGGGGGGGCTTGGAAAGGAAGCACGCGTCCCCCCCACGGCGAAGTCCGCGCGGGAGAAGGCGATTGGCGGAGGGCGCTTGGCGATCGCCCAATCAGCTCTCCAGTCTCCCTCTCCCCAGCGCCCTGAAGAAGCGGTCCCCCAAGGAGTCTCCCCTCAGAGGCGGGCGGAGGGGCAAAGGGGGCAGTGGGGGTCATGTCGTCGGGGAACGAGCGGGAGTTTTCTTAATTTCCCCCCCTCCCCTCAACCCCCCCAACCCCATTCCCCCCACTCGCTCACCTAAAATCCAGGCGGTGCCCAAGAAACACAACAGGGGCAGCGCGGCGGCTGGTCGACGCGTCCTCCAGGTCTCCATTTCCCAACCTTTGTGCGGACTTCGAGCCGGGAAAGAGGTTAAGGAGGGCTGAGGGTGTAAAACTGCTCCCAGACGCGTTCGTTTCCAAGCCCGCTTCGCCCTCTGAACTCTTTAGCGGGATTCCGCACAGCTCGCTCCGCTTCGCATCGCCTCCGAGGGCGCCCAGCACCGACGCGTCTCTGTCCGTGCGCGCCAACAGGTGCTGCCCTCGCAAGAGGCAACCTCGCCCAAGGAACGGAAACTACCAACTCCTTCAGGGAAGCGGGGAGCCTCCCGGGGAAGGGTTTTTTTTTTTGTTTTTTTTTTTTTTTTAAGGAAACAGCAGACTCACTCGTTTCTTGACCTCGACTTCACTTTTTTTAAAGGCGAGCTGAATCATGAGGGGAGAAATAGTAAGAACGAAGGTCAGCCTTCGGGTATTCCCTTTCTCCTCCTTCCCCCCCCCCCCCCCGGGACGATGGTAAAACCTCAAGGCGTTCTTTGAATGTGTTGAGAAGGAGCCAAGCTATTTGGGAAAAGAGGGGGTGGAGGAGAGCGAAGGGAAACTTTGCGAAGTCCCTCTCTGCTCCCCTTCCCAAGGAAAAATGAACTCGCCCAGGTACTAGAGGAAAAAACACAACTTTCAAATACCAGGAAAGGTGAAAGTTTACAAGTTTTGATGAAGGAAGGAAGGCTGTTGGTCTGGCTATGTTACTGATCTCTTTTAACAGAGGTTGGAATATAAATTGTGGAAAAAATGAAAACATCTCTGCTGGTTATTTATTCATTGTTATTACTTTTATGTTTCCTATTACCTATTTTTTCCTAGGAATAGGAATATTTCCTATTCCTATTTTTTTTTTAACATAATCGTCTTCTACATGGTTATTTTAAAAAAGTAGTTTATAAACTTTTATTTGATACGCAATCGGTTTTTTAAAATAATATAAAGCGGTCTTGTTTATTTGCCTAGCGGGAGATACATTGTATACAGTAAGATATTGAAAATGAAATAAAATTTTAAGTATGTATATGTATTTTTCATCCATGATGCTAAATCAATACAAGATACATGGTGGCACAGTAGTTAGAGTAGTACTGCTGACTACTTCTGGTGACTGCCAGCTGCCTGCAAATTTGGCAGTTCGAATTTTCCCAGGCTCAAGGTTGACTCAGCCTTCCATCCTTCCAAAGTGGAAAATGAGTCAAACTGTTGGGGTCAATAGGCTGACTCTAAAACTGCTAAGAGGGGGCTCTAAAGTACTATAAAGCAGTATATAAAGTGCTACTGCTCAACTATGATCCAGTCTTCCAGAACAAGGTCAGTTTTATCAGCAGCATTGTTCTGCTTATTATGACATCAGGAATGGTGTCACAGCTGGGTTTTTTTTTTCCTGCCCTGGGTTTCCTTAATAGGCCAGTACCCAGCTTGCCATGTCCTGTTGGGCACCCTTATTGGCTTTGTTTCTGGGTCTGTCCTTAACCATCTCTGAAGGTATCCATTATGAAGGCCACTCTCTGGGCCAGCCATGTCTCCCTGGCCAGCCTTGCGTATTAGCATTTATCGCCGATAACCCTGTGATCCTGCGTTGCCCGCACTCTTCCAACAGAGGTTCCATCACTTGGCAATACCTGGACCCATCTTGGACCGATGAGCAACCCCTCACCTTCTTACGGTCAGGCGGGACTTCCTGGGCCCTGTTTAGCCATGACAAGTTGCAGAGACTACGTTTCAAATCCCGACTGATCGGCAACAACCTTTATATCCCAAGTCCCCATGTAGAAGATTCTGGCTTGTACACCTGTTGTGCAGGAGATGCCATCCTTGGCTATTATGAGGTTGATTTCCAGGAGGCCAAGCATCTCCATGTATCCCATGTAGGCCTGGGAGAGACCCCCTTGGGCAACGCTACGGTGCAGCTCGGCAAGGGAGCCCAGGCCACCCTGTTCACCTCCTGGAGCCCTTGGCAGCCTTGCGATCGCTGTGGCCGCCCCGGGGAACGTAAGCGAGTGGGGTTTTGCTATGCCCAGCTGACTACAATGGACTCTGAGGAGGAAATGCCATTTCCTTGTGGTATGGCTAGGCAGAAGTATTTGATGTTGCCACAACGGGTACCAGAGCTGAGAATAGAAACCTGTCAAATGCCCTGTGACAGATATGCTAGCCAAGAGGAGCCCCACTGGGTACCATTCCTGGTCTTTACCAACTACCACCCTCAAGAAAATGCCACTGCTCACCTTCGCTGCCCAGCATCTTCCATCTACAGGTACTAAAGTCTTTCCTGCCTCCATTGGGAGTTAAAAGTTTCAGCATTGCCTGGGTGTAGCCGACTCTTGAGACACATCATTCATTGTCACCCTTGATCCTGGTTTTTCCCCACCCCCTGGGTGTATCATACTTCATATTCTCCAGTGGGACTCATCCATAGCCAAGAGTCATCAATCATGCTCTCCAGTTAGAATTTTATGAGGCAGAAACTTCGGTCACCTAGTTACTATCTTTGAAAACATTTATGGCATGCAGTTTTGGTTACAGGCTGTCGCACTGCTCCCCCCTCCCTTTCTGTTGGCAACTCTAAAAAGACCATAGAAATATTTTGTGAGTTGACAGGCTTTCCAATTCTGTCTAGCACACGCATAAAATGTAGTAGATTCTCTTCAGTGTGGGCTTAAGAGTACAGGTAAGTCCTCAACCTATGACCCCAGTTGAACCCAACACTTCTGTTGCAAAGTGAAAGGTTTGTTAAGTGAATTTTTGCCCCATTTTACAAACTATCTTGCCACTGTTGTTAAGTGATTATTGCAGTTGTTGTTGGTCATCGTTGTTAAACAAATCTGGCTTCCCCATCGATTTGACTTTGTCAGAAGTCTCAAATGATCCTAGGACATTGCATAAATGCAAGTCAGTTGTCAAGTGACTGAATTTGGAATTGCACAATCATGGGAATGCTGCAACAATTGTAAGTGTGAAAACGGTCAAGTCAATTTTTTGGTGCTGTTGTAACTTTGATCACTAAGTGAACTGCTGCAAGTCAAGGACTACCTGTATTGTAGTCACTGTGGTTTGCTTATGATGTACTAAATCTATCAATTGTTTATTCCAAGGGCCTTCAAACTTGGGAAGTTTAAGACTTGTGTACTTCAACTCCCAGAATTCCTGAGCTAACATGACTGGAGGAGGAATTCTGGGAGTTGAAGTCTACAAGCCTTAAAGCTGTCAAGTTCGAAGACCCCTGGTTTATTCAATACAATATAGTCCCAAAGCATGTCTAATAAGCAACAGTATGCTTTGTGATTCAGCCTAGGGTACTGTAGTCTGCAAATTTGTTGAAGGCTTATTGCACTAGCCTTGGTTAAAGCAAATTATAACTTAATAGCAATCGCACTTAGACTTACCGTATATACCGCTTCACAGAGCTTTACAGCCCAGTGTAAAGAGTCAGCCTCTTGCCCCCAACAATCTGGGTCCTCATTTTACTGATCTCGGAAAGATGGAAGGCTGAGTTAACCTTGAGTCTGGTGAGATTCGAACTGCTGGCAGCCGGCAATCAGTAGGAGTAGCCTGCAGCACTGCATTCTAATCAGAGAGCCACCATGGCTTAAATATATAATCTATCTGGCTTGTTCCCACATTTAAAATTATTAGCTGTTGGTCTGTAGAGATTCTCAGTCATCTAGGGTATGGTTGTCCCAAAGGTGCTTTTTCAGGAGACAACTGGATTTTCTTGTTTTTCTTTTGAAGACATTTCACTTCTCATCCAAGAAGCTTCTTCAGCTCTGACTGAAACATTTCCCCTATCCTGTCAGAGCTGAAGAAGCTTCTTGGATGAGAAGTGAAACGTCTTCGAAAGAAAAACAAGAAAGTCCAGTTGCCTCTTGAAAAAAAGCACCCTTGGGACATGCTTGGCTGTTGCTCCTTTTCTCCATAAACATACCCTATTGCAGGGGTCTTCAAAACTTGACAACTTTAAGACCTACGGATTTCAATTCCCAGAATTCCTCCTCCAGTCATGTTAGCTCAGGAATTCTGGGAGTTGAAGTCCACCAGTCTTAAACTTGCCAAGTTTGAAGGACTTTGCCCTACAAGATCTTTAGCTCAAAGGGGCAAGCTTCAAAAACTCTATGATATTTGTAAGCCAGTCACAAAGCTGCTTCCTCCACATCCATCTAATATTCATTCAATTTTAGTTGCCACAATGCAAAAAAAAATGTTGAGACTCTAGAAAGAGTGCAGAGAAGAGCAACAAAGATGATTAGAGGGCTGGAGGCTAAAACATATAAAGAACAGTTGCTGGAACTGAGTATGTCTAGTTTAATGAAAAAAAGAACTAGGGGGAGACATGATAGCAGTGTTCCAATATCACAGGGGCTGCCACAAAGAAAAGGGAGTCAAGCTATTCTCCACCTGAGGATAAGAAGCAATGGATGGAAACTAATCAAGGAGAGAAGCAACCTTAGAACTAACTAAGGAGAAATTTCCTGACAGAACAATTAATCAGTGGAACAACTTGCCTTCAGAAGTTGTAGGTGGTCCAACACTGGAAGTTTTTAAGAAGAGCTTGGATAACCTGAAGTGGTGTAAGGTTGGATATCTGAAGTGGTGTAAGGTTTCCTGCCTAAGCCAGGGGTTGGACTAGAAGACCTTCAAGCTCTCTTCCAATTTTGTTATTCTATTCTGTTCCGTTTCTATTCTATTCTATTCTATTCTATTCTATTCTATTCTATTCTATTCTATTCTATTCTATTCTATTCTATTCTGTTATTTCTATTATTACTCCTAAGGAGTTCAACTTCCTGCTAGCTTTTTGCAATCACCTAGAGACATCTTAATACAGTACAGCTATTATGTTTTCCACACTTAATTATATAGCGAGGTTTTATTTTCAGAAGCAAACTTTGTCGAATTAGTGCACTCAGGATACCAGTTTTCCTTAGCCAGATTTAATCGCTTCCACTTAGGCTGTTACCAGCAGCCCTAACACCATGAACAGGAGAAACAGGAAATGTTGATTTAGTTCTCTTGGTTTGGCTTGTATCTCTTGTACATTGTTTAAAAAAAAAAAAGGCAAGTTAATCATTGATGTGGTAGATGAACCTTTCACCTTTGGATACCAGATGGAGTTCCAGTCTGCTATTGGCAGCAAGATTCATTTAAAAAAATAATAATAACCAGGAGCAACTGAATGAAGCACACACAATAGAAAAAGCTGCAGGACCTCAAGGACTGAGTTCAGCCAAAGCTACTGTTAGCAGAGTAAGCAATTCAACCCTAAGTCATCTGACCTATTATTATTCTCCAGGTAGTAACATGTGATCATCCTTGTCTGGGGCCTAATACAGGTAGTCCTTGAGTAACCACCATTCTTTTCACAATTGTTTGAAGTTAAGATCATTATATTCTTCATTTAACGACCCCATCATCTCTTGTGGGGTGGAGTCCGGGCAACTGAATGGAGCTAGCAGAGTGTTTTAATGGCTGGATGCCCTTCCTGTCACCAATGGGGAGTTTTGTTCAGCAGATATATTCTCAGTGTGCCCAGAGACAGAAATATCTGCCTCTACCTAGGACTGAACTCACAGCCTCTTGATCGTGAGGCAAGAATTCCACCTGTAGGCCACCTCGCCAATACTGTTTGAAGTTAAGATGATGCTGAAAAATGTGACTTATGATCAGTCCTCACCCTTACAACCATCACAGCATTCCCTACAATCACATAGTCAAAATTTGGGTGCTTGGGAAACCAGCACATATTTACAACTGTTGCAGTGTCTTTGTGTCACGTTTGCCATTTGCAATCTTTCATCAAGCAGCTCAAGCAATGGAGGGAGCCAGATTTGCTTAAATAATTGTGACTGACTTAATCACTGTAGCAAAACAGGTCACAAAAACAAGTGTGACTCAGTAACGATCTTGATTTGTCATAGAAATTTTGATCACAATTGTCACAAGGATTACCTGTACATAAGCAGAGTTTGGTTAGTCCTTGGCTGCAACCTCTCGGAAATTCCAAGGATGAAGGTCAGAAATTAAAACTGGAAAATCAAAAAAACACATCCCAGAAGAAAGCAGCAGGAAACCATTTCCGTCTTATTGCCCAAAAGCCTTGTGGATTTACTTAGGAGGTCCTATCTTTTCAGCTCAGAATCATTTCCTTTTTCCTTCATTATATATATTTTTTTATCTTTACCTGAAAATAGTTTTAGTTCTAGAGAAAAGAAGGACTAGGGGTAACATGATGCTAATGTTCCAATATTTGAAGGGCTGCCACAAAGAAAAGAGGATCAGACTATTTTCCAAAGCACCAGAGAAGGAAAACGAAGCAATGGATGGAAACTAATCAAAGAGAGATTCAACCTACAACTCAGGAGAAATGTCCTAACAGTGAGAACAATTAACCAGTGCAACAGCTTGACTTCAGAAGTCGTGAGTCCTCCATCACTAGAGGCTTTTAAGATAAGATTGGACAGTCACTTGTGTGAAATGGTATTGAGTCTCCTACTTGAGCAAGGGGTTGGACTACAAGACCTCCAAGGTCCCTTCCAACTCTGCTATTCTGTCAGTTGGCTAACTGTTAAAAAACATAATGAAAAGAAGTTTAAAGCATCAGAGATAACATAAAATAATTGAGCAGTTGAGAACACCCCAATTAATACAACTAAGTTCAAGAAACAGGCTTGCCCATACTGTCAGCTGAATCCTTCAAGTACTCTTCAAGGACAGCGTCATGTAGAGTACATTGCAGTAATCTATGTAGGAGATGACTTAAGGCACAAACCAGTGCATAACACCAAGTTTGGCTGGCCATGGCTTCCACCTGCTTTTTCCAGCAAGAGTTGTGAGTCCAGGAGGACAACCCAATTCTTCTAGATTGAATTGATGGATCAACAAATAAATACATAGACAGCCCTATGGGCAATTAGACATTATTTGAAAAGAGAAATGCTGCAGGATAGGACAGCCTATTTGTAAACTGGGGGGAGGACGGGGAGAGAGATACATGCATTGTTCTAAGCCAGAATGAGTAACCTGTGAATTGTGACGCCCAGTACTGTACAGTTTTTCCAACCCCTGAAGCACATTGTTATTTTTAGAGATGTGGCTTTGTTCTTTTTTGTGAGAAAATCGGTGTGCTAAGCATCTGCTAAAATACCTAAATATGGTGAACACCTTCCCTACCACCATAAGGACACCTGCAAAATAAAAAAAATTTAAAAATGAAATGAAAATATCAGTCCCTTTCATGCCATCTGTACAGTTCTTGAAGGACTTAGCAAGAAAAAATGACCCAATTTGCATAAAAAGATTGCTTGCCTCTTCTAACCCTTTTTATAATGGATTTTTTAACAATAACAAAGTTGGAAAAGACCTTGTAAGTCATCTAGTTCAACCCCCACCCAGGCAGAAGATTCTACACCATTTCTGACAGATGGCAATCCAGTCTCTTCTTGAAAGCTGAGGAAGCTCCCACAACTTCCAAAGGCAACTTCTGTTCCATTGGTTGATTGTTCTCACTGTCAAAAAATGTCTACTTATTTCCAAACTGAATCTCTCCTTGTTCAGTTTCCATCCATTATTCCTTGTCTGGCCTTCGGGAGCTTTGGGAAGTAGCTTGACCCCCCCTCCACCCTGTGGTAGCCATCAAATATTGGAAGACTGCTATCATGTCTCCCCTGGTCCTTCTCTTCACTAGACGAGCCATGCCCAGTGCCTGCAACCATTTTTCATATGTTTTAGTCTCCAGTCCCCTAATCATCCTGGTTGCTGTTCTCTGCACTCTTTCTAGAGTCTCAACATCTTTTTTATAGTGTAGTGACCAAAATTGGATGCAGTACTCTAGGTGTGGACTTACTAAGGTTTTATAGAGTGGTATTAGTACCTCCCTTGATCTTGACTGTTTCCTTCTGTTAATTTGTTGAGTGATAAATAAGACGTATATCAAACTAATCTGTAAACCAGTGATTGCAAATCATGTTGGCTGCATTTATACAACGCACCGAGCTAATATTACTGTAATCCCATTATCACTTAACATATTGTGCACCTCTCACTCATTGAATAGGCAACATGGAGGTAGATGGTTCAAGGTTATGAAATACAGCGGGGCAAGTGGCTCAGGCAGTCATCACTGATATCAAATCAAGGTGGTATAAATGTATAAGGTTACGCACTTTTATCTCATTAAAACTGCAACCTTCATTTGCTACAATACTGTTTCCCCAAAAATACGACCTACCCTGAAAGTAAGTCCTAACTTGGTTTTTACATGTGCCTCCGATATAACCCCTATCTTCAAAACAAGCCCTAATTAAAATCCTGCCCACCCCAGAGTAGACGGGTAAAAATTAAGCTAGGGTGGGGATGGGAGGGGGTGGAACTAACCTATTACTTACCTTTGGACAGTTGTAACCAGGCCTCGCAAATCCCGACATCTGCCTTGCCAGTCCATTTCTTCTGCAACCGGCAAGGCTGGCAAGGCTTTCCTAAAGGCCTCTGTAGCTGATAAGAAAGCTTCGGGTTGATCCAGAGCTCGGTTATCAGCTGCAGAGGCCTTTTGGAAAGCTTTGCCAGCCTCAGAAGAAATTGCTGAAAGCCTCTGACAGCGAAAAGATTTGGAACAACATGCACAAGTGAGGTTTGTCAGTGGATGACATCCCCCCAAAATAAGACCTGGTGCCTTTTTTTTTGCTGGCAAAAAAAATATAAGGCAGGGTCTTATTTTTGGCGAAACACAGGGTTGGAAGGGACCTTAGAGGTCTTCTACTCCAACCCCCTGCTCAAGCAGGAAACCAAGCAACATTTCAGACAAGTGGCTATCCAATATATCTTATACCTTATAACCGTGATGGCAAACCTGTGGCACGCGTGCCACAGGTGGCATGCATAGCCATTTGTGCCAGCATGTGAGCCACAGGCAAACTCACCTCCCTGCGCATGTGCGTGCCTCAACAGCTGATTTTTTTTTTCAGCCTCCCAGAGGTTTGAGGAAAGCCTTTGCAGGCCAAATTGGCCTATTTCGTCACTTCCTGTTAATACAGGAAGTGACAAAATAGGTCTATTCGACCTGCAGAGGCCTTTTTCAAGCCTCTGGGAGGCCGAAAAAGGCCTCAACCCAGCCGAAAATCTGCTTGGAGGCCTGGTTTGAGGTGTTTTTCGGTCTCCCAGAGGCTTGAAAAAAGCCTCTGCAGGCTGAATAGGCCCATTTCGTCACTTCCTGTAAAACCAGCTAAAAAATCAACTGTGAGGTGCGGTGCAGGTAAGGGGGAGCAGGGGAATTGCGCCCACATGCGCAGGAGGTGTGGAGTGCACGCATTGCCTTCTGGGTGCTGGCACACAAGTGCATGAACACCAGCGCACACGGAAGTTTTGGCACAGGAACCCAAAAAGGTTAGTCACCTCTGCCTTATAATGATATGTAAATATTACTATTACTATTCTGAAAAGATATCTGGAGTGGTTGGGCAGACTAATTCATTTTTAGACAATTTTAATATAGAAACTCTTTAAAATTTCAGACAGCAGAGCCCTCTGTGAAAAGGCATTTCCTCTTGTCTCACACATTGTACAAAAAGCCTCTTCTGAGTTGAAGCTGGGTTCACACATTGCATTCAACCTCAATGTGGTTCGGTAATTGGTACTGAAGAGTGCGATATGAACCAAAGTCTCATGGCTTGGAAACCATTAGATTTGCCTGATGTTTGAGTCCTGTCCATTGCAATTTGGTCAACAAACTGATTTAGCCTTAGAAGATCCCAAGCTATAGCAATCTGGGCCTTAAAAAAAATTATGGCCTCTGTTGGCTTCCATTTCTTTGCTTTTTATACATACACTTTTGGGATTGATGTCCGATTCCTCATCTTGTATGAATGATCTTCTCTCTTGCTTTCATCAGCCCCGTCTACTGGCAGGTAGGTCTCACAACGTTGACACACCTTCAACTTCTCCAGAAGAACTCCAACTTCTCCAGAAGTACCCAAAGCCTGGACAAAGCCACTGGTGGTGGGATCCTACACCTTTCCTTCCAGAACAATTCACACAGTATTTTCTACCAGTGTTTCGTGAATGGACATTTAGCGGGCAAGTTTTTAGTTACCTCTCCTAATGCAGTGAACCCACCAGGGGAGCTGGCTCACACATACTCCATCATTGAGGCTTTGGTGGTGGGCCTCTCCATATTCCTGGTGTTCCTGATGTTTCTCAGCATAATCGAGTCCTGCAGGAGGAAACCAGAAACGACAGTAGTCTAGAAGATGGCTTGTGAACTTTGGTGGACACCTTAGGAAAGAAGGCGTGGATTGCTGATTAATAAAGATATTGACTGACCACAGTATACATTCAGGTACAGCCTGGTCTTTACATAAAAGGGAGGTTAAGGTCAGCAGGATGTCAACTCATAAATTGCTGGCACAAGGGTTGATGCAGCACTTCTCTGGTGGTATTCAGCAGATTCTGAACAGTTCTGGAGAACCGGTAGGGGAACTTTGAGTAGTTTGGAGAACCGGCAAATACCACCTCTGACTGGCCCTGCCCCCATCTCTTCTCTGCCTCCCAAGTCTCAGCTGATCAGCTGGCTTTTCTTTTGTTGCCCTGCACAGGAGAACCGAGCTGCAAAGCAGATTAGTGGGGTGGGAAGGGAATGGGGATTTTGCAGTATCCTTCCCCTGCCACGCCCACCAAGCCATGCACACAGAACCAGTTAGTAAAAATTTTTGAATCCCACCACTGTTATGCAGCATCACACACAGAAGGCAATGCACAATTTCCATCACTCTGCATATCACTCCTGGTGTCCCATCTAAGGACCTCCTTAGGCAGGGGTGTCAAACTCAAGTCCCGCAGGCCTCACCTGGCCTGCAGGGTGTTTATGGGATGTTTACCTGGCTTATGGGGCCCACCTGGAAATAGCGAAGGACTGGACTGCAGTGCCTCTGCCACCGAAAATGGAGCTCTGTTTTTCACTGGCAGAGGGTTGCAGGAGGCCATTGCAGCTGAAAACAGAGCTTGGGAGCTCATTTTTGCTGGCAGAGTACTCTGGCCACCAGAGGCACCCCCAACGTGAGTGATGTCAAGCTGGCCACACCTACTGGCCACGCCCACACCCACCCCGATGTCAAACACAACCCTGATGTGGCTCTCAATGAAATCAAGGTTGACACCCCTGTCCTGAGGCATATTTACGGTGAATCTTCTACAGCCAATGAGCTGCGGATTGATCTACAGCAGGGGTCTCCAACCATGGCAACTTTAAGACTTGTGGACTTCAACTCCCAGAATTCCTCGGCCAGCTTTGCTGGCTGAGGAATTCTGGAAGTTGGTCCAAAAGTTGGTCCAAAAGTCTTAAAGTTACCAAGGTTGGAGCTCCCTGATCTATAGCAGATCAATCAGGATCGCTTGGTTGGATTAGGCTCTCTTTCTCTCCCAGAATATTGATCAGGGCTCCTTAAAAACATTACATTTCTTTCCCCCACACCTCAAAAAAAACCCCTGGTTCGGTGCCAAATTGGGCAATGGCTATTGGCTACAATGCGCCAGTGTGACACTAGGAGTCACTGTGGCATAAGATGCGCTCTTTATTTTGGGTTGCAATGCAAAAAGAATTTGAAGATGAAGGCTATTTTATACCCACCAAAATTCATTTATTAGTGGCTGTTACATCCTTGGATAATCCTAGAAAGCGGTTTCCAGCTGAGCCACTCTGATTGTTTGCATCCCATTTGGAAAAATAATGCAATCCTGATTTTTTAAAAAGATGATTTAAAAAAAAAAATCTGTGCTAGTTTTGTACATGTCAAAAAGATGGGGATAATCAAGCGAAGCCAGCAAATGCTTGTTTGGATTAGCTTAATGAACTCATTATGGTTTCATTCAGCTACTTTGAGTGCTTTACTTATACAAACTGCCTGGAATCACCACGACTGAGTTGGGCAGCTTACATTAAGTAAATTTTCTTAATGAATACAAATTTTAAAATGTTAAGGTCAAAAATATTTGACTAGGAGGAAATATTTTAAGTAACATCCTCTTGCATTTCCCCTCCTACATTTTCCCACTTTCAAATATCATCCTTAGAAGAGCAATAGTACTTATAAATTGCTTCACACAGTGTTTTAAAAGCCCTCTCTAAGCGGTTTATAGACTCAGCATAATTGCCCCAACAACTTGGCTCCTCATTTTACCCACCTCGGAAGGATGGAATCTGAGACAGCTTTGAGCATCTCAGAATCGAACTCCTGGCTGTGGCCAGTATTATCTTGCAATACTGCATTCTAACTGCTGTGCCAGTATGGCTCTTGAGAATATTTATATGTTTGATGCAATTTAGCCAAATAGGTCAATGAGAAGTGTTACCTGTCCATCCAAAGGCATCGAATAAGCCAACATTTCAACTCCTGTCCCCAATGAGGCCCATATTTCTCCAATGAAACACTGGCTCTCTTCATCCTAGGCTTTCACTGAATTCACATACAGTATTGGATGAAGATGTATTTGTGGTGCGGAGGTCTCCAACCTTGGCAACTTTAAGACTTGTGGACTTCAACTCCCAGAATTCCTCAGCAGCTTTGCTGGCTGAAGAATTCTGGGAGTTGAAGTTCATAAGTCTTAAAGTTGCCAAGGTTGCAGACCTCTGGCCTAGAGGGAAGCTGTGAGTTTGATTCCTAGGTAGAGGTATATTTTCTCTCTCTGGGCACAATGAGAATATATCTGCTAAATAAAACTCCACATAGGTGACAGGAAGGACATCTGACCAGTAAACACTCAACTCCATTCAATTGCCCAGACTCCACTCCACAAGGGATTATGGGGTCATTAAAAGAAGATCATGATTGGATGAAGATGTGTAATGCAAGTTTCTTTGTCTTTATTTAGAGTATTGTATGAATCCAACCAGCATGGTTTATGACAAAGTTTAGTGTAGATCAGTGGTGGCTAATCTTTTTGGCTCCTGTGCCAAAAATTGTGTGTATGCGTGCACGCGCCACGACCCAGCTGATTTTCCACCCATTTGAGGCCTCTTTTGGCCTCCCAGAGGCTTGATGGAAGCCTTTGCAGCCTTTGGAGGCCATAAACAGGCCTGTTTCATCACTTCCAGTAGTGAGGTAAGTTTGGCTGGGGCTCACGTGCCTGCACAAATGGCTCTACGTGCCACCTGTGGCAGGTATGCCAAAGGTTCATCATCACTGGTGTAGATGCATACTGTTGCATTTCATTTCTGCTAATCATGGTTAAGAAGACTGCATCCCTATTTCTATGGCTACTCCATGTTTACAAATAAGGGTTAGAGGTAAAGGTTTGGGCAGCTGGAGAGTGTGATAATTCACAATAAAATGTCCAAGGACCAATGAAATATTCAATGCCACCCTCCCAACATATAGAAATATTTATACTCTGATGAGGACAATAAACCCTTTCTCTGCTCTGAAGTGTAAGGCCTTCGCAGCCAGAGTGAACGTTCCCTGCAGCCTTTGTCTTTACAATGAATCACTGAATCACCCACCCGGTGCACACGGTTCTCTTCAATTGACACATGACCCATCACAAGTGCCTCTTTGTCTACAACTCCCAGGACGCGCAGTGGGTGACTGACACAACTCTCTCTCCGTGCCAGGAGCGGTCGGTGCAAGGACACTTCGTCTTATCACTGAAGAAACAATTCCTTTGCCCATCTTTCCAGGGAGAAATCAGGCACTTGGACCTGTCAACATTTTTTTTTTTATTTTAATGTCCCTCATTGCAAATTGGCAAGGCTACGTGAAGAGACACAGCTTTCCTCCAGGCCTTACGAGCTTCATTCCCACAATAGCACCAAACTCTTCGTAGGGTTGGATTAAACCAACCCGAGATTTATTTTAAAAAAAACGTATCCCATCTGCTCAATAGGGCTCATAGATCATGCTTAGTGAGCTCAGTCTGGGGAACAGAAATGACAACGCCAGTCAACATGGGCTTGGCATGTGCTACAAGGCCTGGTTGGATGGTTGCCATTGTGCAACTAAGCCATATCTGCAGAATTGCTTTGCTTTGGGGTCCTGGCACCTTTTCACAAGCCACTTGCCTCCACCTGGACCTTCCAAATGTGTCAAACTACAGCTCCCACCATCCTTACCTTGCCAATCACCATTGGTTTTGAGAAAGCTACTCATGCCATAACCAGAACAGAGGTGGTATTCAGCAGGTTCTAATTAGTTTTGGAGAGCCGGTAGCAGAAATTTTGTGTAGTTCGGAGAACTAGAAAATATCACCTCTGATTGGCCCTGCCCCCATCTATTCTCTGCCTCCCATTGAGTCCCAGATGATTGGCTGGGTTTTCTTTGGTTGCCCTGCACAGGAGAACGGAGCTGGAAAGCAGGTTAGTGGGGTGGGGAGAGATGGGAACTTTGCAGTAACCTTCCCCTGCCACACCCACCAAGCCATGCCCACCAAGCCACGCCCACATAACCGGTAGTAAAAAAAATTTGAATCCCACCACTGAACCAGGATATGAGGCCCATTGAAATCACAAATGTATTCCTTACAAAACATTATGTATGCCGTGTTGTTGGGGGGAGGAGGTAGAGGCAGAGTAAAGATGATAAACATTTTTTGTCCCTAAATACTACCTGCATCTGACACTGGGTAACCACTGTATTCTAGCCAAACAATCTTTATTTTGAGACTGACTCAGTAGCTAAAATGCTGAGTTTGTCGACCAGAAAGGTCAGCAGTTCGGTGGTTCGAATCCCTAACACAACATAATGGAGTGAGCTCTCATTACTTCTCCCAACTTCTGCCAACCGAGCAGAAGGTACTTTTGAAAGTACAAAAAAAATGCAAGTAGAAAAATAGGGACCCCTTTGGTGGGAAGGTAACAGTGTTCCGTGCGCCTTTGGCGTTTAGTCATGCTAGCCACATGACCACTGTCTTCGGACAGTGCTGGCTCTTCAGCTTTGTAATGGAGATGAGTACCCACTCTAGAGACGGAAACGACCAACATGTATGTGCCAGGGGAATCTTTACATTTGAAGGTACATGTAGACCTCAAGACTGAAGTATCTAACCAAGGTGTTGAGTTTTATCTTCTCCACCTCCTGGGAAAATTGAAAGTGTGCCCTAATGAAGGCACTGTCCACAATTTGTAAGTATGCAAGGCAGTCCTACTTTCACAGAGAGAGACTTCTTTAGCTCCATCTGTCCCTGAAGGAAGCCAGGGAAAGGACTTTGGAACAGGAATCCAGAAGCCATTAGGACAACAAGAGGTTCTCAAAGAAGCATGTGTTAAGTCACTTCCATTTATGCCACCTTTGAAAACTTCCTCACATCCCTTTATTTCTGTTTTCAACCAGCCAACAAGAGTCATTTAGGGCTATCCAAAGATGCAGATCATTTAGAGAAGAAATCAGTGGTCTCCTTTTAAAAATGGGAAGGATTAACTGTCATTATCTTTCTCCTTATAGGATGAAAATCTATAAGATCGTGATGGCGAACCTATGGCACATGTGCCAAAGGTGGCATGCAGAGCCATTTTTCCTGGCACACGAGTCACAGGCAAACTTACCACATTGCACATGGGCGTGCCTTCCAGCTGATTTTCGGCCTCCCAGAGGTAGGCCGAAAAATAGGCCCATTTCATCACTTCCTGTATTTCTGGAAATACCAGAAGTGATGAAACTGGCCCATTTTTCAGCCTGCAAAGGCTGCAGAAGCTTTCCTCAAGCCTCTGGGAGGCCGAAAAAGGCCAAAAACAGGTCAAAAATCAACTGAGAGGCACAGTTCAGGTAAGGGGGCAGCGGGAGAGGGGGATTTTGCATGCATGCGCAGGGGCGTAGGCTGGGTATGTGCACATTGCCTTCTGGGTGCTGGCATGCGATCACACGATCACAAGCATGCACACAATTTTTGGCACAGGTGCCCCCCAAAAGTGAGCCACCACTGCTATAAGAGATATAAATAGCTGTTGTGAGGGGAGATGAGGGCTTACTTTGAGACCATAATCACGCGCTTGAGTTCTACCTCTCTGCAAAAACCAAGTTCTTCATATTTATTTAATTTATATGCCTCCCATCTTGCTATCCAAAGCAGCTCTGGACTGCTTACAATGCAATATGTTCCCACCCAAATTTGTGTGATTACACGTAGTCCTTGAGTTACAACAATGCCACTGGGAAAAAGTAACTTATGACCATTTTTCCACACTGATGACCATTGCAACTTCCCCATCATCATGTGATCAAATTTCAAATGCTTGGAAGCTGGCTCATATTTATGGTGGTTGCAGTGTCCCAGACCTGCCAACCCCTGATAAAGGAAAATCTGGAGATCCATGAAAAAAAATCTGGAGATTCTACAAAAAATAGTGAGATTCACGGTCACGTGAATAACTAATCAATCAGAGTGTGTTATATCCGGTGGTAGAAAAAACAAAATGGAGGCGCCCAGATTGAAAAGAAATGTGCTGTATGTATATATGACTGTATGGTAATATCGATATTGCGTGATCTGAGAAGTGGCATCATGTCGTTTGTGTGAGAATCAGATTTATGCCCGTATAAGCCGACCCCCAAATTTTGGGGGAAAAAAAACGTTTTAAATTTGGCGTGAGATTGAGGAGCCTTGTCGTGAGACCGTGAGACATGACAAAAAATCATGAGACTCACGGCAGAACCGTGAGAGTTGGCAGGGCTGGTGTCCTGGGGTTATGTGATCACCTTTTGCAACCTTCTGACAAGTAAAGTCAGTGGGGAAGCCAGATTCACTGAACAACTGTGGCAAGAAATGATTCATTTAATAAAAGGTCTTGTTTAAAAACAGAAAAATTGGGCTCCTTTTTGGCCATAAGGTGAGATTACATGTATTGGCTAACTTGCAACAAGTGAAATGAACCTGCCAGCATTGGGCTAGCTAGGCCAGTGGTGGCTAACCTTTTGGGGCTCCTTTACCAAAAATTGTGCGCGCACTTGTGCATGCATGCTTGTGGGCAAGCAACCATAAGGCAATGTTCACACACCCCACACACACCCTACACCTGCATGCGCAATCCTCCTTCCCCCCCCCCCCGACCTGCATTGCACCTCCCAGCTGATCTTCAGCTGGTTTGAAGCCTTTTTTGGCCTCCCAGGCTCTGCAGCCTGAAAAAGCCATTTTGTCACTTCTAGTATTTACAGGAAGTGCTGAAACGGGCCTATTTTTCAGGGTGCAGAGGGTTTTCTCAAGCCTGGGAGGCTGAAAAAAGGCCTCAAACCAGCCAAAAATCAGCTGGGAGGCGTACGCATGTGCAGTGAGGTAAGTTTGCCTGCGGCCCACATGCCAGCACAAATGGCTCTGTGTGGCACCTGTGGCACGTGTGCCATAGGTTCACCATCACGGGGCTAGGCCAACACCCATTCAAAATGGCGCTGGGGCATGGCTTCCTGTTGATCATGTCTTCCTGAATTCCATCCATCTTCTTCTCTTTCAAATTCTCATTAAAACAACTTCAGTCCTAAATCCCTTGTTGCTTCCTTTCTGGGATTCCCCCCCCCCCTTTCCCTCCACATCCCCTATCACTCCCCTCCTGCCATCCATACGTAAGCCCAGTCACGACATCATCCACATCTGCACATCACTTCATCCTGACATCTTGCGTCTGCTGTTCAGTAAGACAAAGTATACATAGGGGCCCATTGTGTGATGAGGCTCTTTCTCCTGGGGAGCAGATCTGCCTTGGTGTTGGAGCTGACGTACCCTGGTACATTGAGCTGGGCCTGAAGAATCATTTCATTTTCAAGGACATAATTTCTTGGAGAAGAAGCAAGAGTTCCAGAAGCAGGCAAGAAGCTTTTCCTGGGATTCGGGGGTGAGTATTTATTTATTCAATACTGCTGAAGCTAGATTACATTGAAGCTAGATGTAGTGGTTTAATGCGGAAGGTTGTCATCTCGTTAGATGATTAATTTCTTTCAAACATGGTAAGATGACTCTGTTAATGGGTGCCCAGGACTTTCCCCTGAATCTTCTCCTGATCGTATCAGTATTTGATGAATTTGGGGAGAAACCCATAAACCCAAGTGAAAGATTTGACATGATCCATAAATAGGTCAAGAAAGAATCCATCTTGAGAAGCAGATTTAAGAACTTAATCTTCTACGAAATGCTTCTATTTTAGAATAAAAAATCATGACTTTTTCTTCTTTTTAAAAAAATTCTTCCTTCCAATAATTCATGCAATCATTTCTGCTGGGTTTTCAGAAGTGATTTGCCCTTTGTCTTCTTTCCCTGGCTGAGAATGATGTTTTGGCTCAAAGTCACCCAGCCAGCTCTTGTGCCTAAAAAGCAGGACTCAATTTCCCTTCTTATAATAGTCCATTACCTTCACTGGCTGGCCAAACTGGCTTTTGAGCAGGTTTATTGAAAGATGTTTAATTTTAATCTATTTAAATTAATTTGTTAAATTAATGTAAATTAAACCCGCAGTATTTAAACTTAACATTTTTAAGTCTAGATATGGATTGGGAGGAAAATTTGCTTGCTTACTAAAAGGAAATATACCGAAGCTGTATTTCAACTTGTGAGCATGCATGCAGCATACGACAGAGAAATGGTTTTCCCATCAGAAGAAGGTTAAGATATAGAGTCCTGATTTCAAATTAAGGATGACATCACTTCATTCAGCAAGGAGAACCCAACTTTTAAATATTCGGTGTGATCTAAACTAATAAAGAGAAAAGATAGCTCATGACTACAATTGGGATCTGAATTAATGTTGTTAAGCAAAACCATTGTGAAGTGACATGCATCTGATTGTACTACCTGTTTGGCACGGTTATTAAACAAATTACTTCAGTTGTTAAGCGAATCTCACAGTTACTAAATGAATTTTGCTTGTTGGAAACTGGTTGGGAGGCAATCATAATAACCCTAGGATGCTGCAGTTGTGATTAATGCTTTGCCAAGTTCCCAAATTTTGATCATGTGACCACATGGATATTGTGACGGTTGTAAGGGTGAGGATTGATCATAAGGCTCTTTTTTCAGAGCCACTGTAACTTTGAATGATCACTAAATGAGTGGTTATAAGTTGAGGACTGCCTCTACCATAAATTGGAAATGATGAATTAGTGCTGTCACTCATGTCTTGTGGTTTTTCATTAATCATTTGAAGAAAACATTTACATGACAGGATCTTGTTAAATTGTAGACATTCCCTGCTGCCAGTGATGAATTGTGCTCTATGACACAGAGAAGTTACCCCAATATTTTACTGTTCATTCACATGAAGAAGGATGGGATCTATACTTTAATTGTAAACTTTGAAGAGAGTATATCATTTCCTCCTCTATTCTAAAACTCAGAGCAAAAGGCCAGTAGTTATGCAAGTTGAAGTTTCTCTAGCACTCAGAAAATAATAACTACAACACTGAAAAGGAAATGGCTGCAGCAAACCGGAATAGTTGACATTTGGAGATGACTTAAAATGCAATGTTGTCAGAATGATGGATGCTTTTGGAACCCTTGCTATTTAAAAATGTTGTTCCAAATTGCAATAGAAGTAGCAAAAGATTAGTTGGCTTAGTGGTTATTCAATTTATGTTCCTATAACCATCAAATATATTAGTATGCATGAAAAGGAATGTAGTAGGAATGTGAGTATCTGAATTGGGTTACTTTGCAATGTAGGTATGCACAGGTATAATCTGAGTTACTATAATTTTCTTTGAGAATGCTCTCATTTTCCTTGCCTACCCACTACCACCTACTCATCTCTGAACTGTGCATATTGAAAATTACAGTGAAATTTTTAAACATTTTCTGCAGTTCAATATCTTGGTCATATTAACATTTTTTAAACATTTTCTAAGCCTAAAGCCTATTCAATCCTGTCGAATACAATTTGTCAAAAGGAGAATAGGACTGTATGAAGTATTGATTTACATAGTGTATTAAAATAAGATCAGGAACTGAAAGCAGTCTTCTGACAATACGTTAAAAAAAATCTTACACACTAAACATTGAAGGAAGGATCTCATTAAAATCTGTTCAGGTAGATTTATTTTTATTTCTTTGATAAATAAAAAATCAATAAGATTTGGAAAAATCTCTTTTTTTCCTCCCCTGCTTTGTCCTTGTGGTGAATGAATGGTTGAAGTTACAATGTATGTTGCTTTGACAAATTATGTTGTTCATTCTATAAAGATGCAGGATTATGTTTTACAGTATAGCCCCTTTATTAACTAAATTTCCAGCTTGTAGAGATTTATCTCATGTACCATTGTTATTACATTTTAACCTTTATTAAGCTTTTCTAAATGGAATTTAGTGTAATAAAAGAATTGGCAGCAAACAAACTTTTATTTAAAATGGCACCTAGAGGAAGCCTGGTTTATTAAAAATAAATCATCTTGTTTGAAGAGGATGCAGTTTTGGTTATAACCAGGAGAGGACAGGAGGGTATAGCAAGACATGGGCAAAAACAGCTTTGATTAAGAAGCAGCTTCATGTTGGAATTGTTGTATAGATGAAACAGTTAGACAGCATTTGCTATTCCTCTGTTATCCATCAACCGCAGCCAGCATCCTAGAAGCATGTATTTCTATTCTGCTATGTGGCAGAATTTATGGATCGTATTCAATCACATTTTGTTGAACCAGACTTTGTTGAGCATTGTGCTTGGTTCAGAAGCCAGTGTTCCCCCAACCTCAAGAGGTTTGAGAGCTGTGGGCTTCAACGCCCAGAATTCCCTAGGATCCTAGGGCGAAGAAAGATTAATGGGAGTTGAAGTCTTAAACTTGCTCAGGTGAGAAACACTGGCATAAACCAAAGAATTATAAAGAAAATAATGGAATGTGCAAAGATGAGTAGATTGACACTGGCAATTAGAGAGCAAGAAGAAGCAGAATATTATAAAATATGGGGTTTATTTTATCAATGGTTAGATAGGAAAACATGAAAATGAAATTTATTATAATATAAATATAATACAATAGTAATGATATGTTATAATTAATTCCTATGAAAGGAATTATAACATGAAATAGAACTTGTAAAAATTGAGATTTGCTCAAAAAGGATAGTGTGAAGTTGTAATTAAGTTCTAATGATGATGTAATAATAATATAACAGGACATGGAAAGTTAATATAAGATGAATATAAATTTAAATCCAAGAGGGAAAGACTATAGATTTTGTGCACAAGAAATATGTACCAACCGACACACTGTACAATTGAAAGAAGGTTTTATTTGTTATTTTGTGTTTATGTTTGTATATGTTTGTTGTTTAAAAAATAAAAAAAATTCAAAACAAAAACAAAAACCAAAGAACGCTTAGTGTGATAAGTAAACCCAGCCTTGCTAATATGGCTCTAATGATGCCTGAAACAGGAGAATGGCTTTTAAAAAAAAAAAAAAATTAAGGCAGAAATGAAATGGAACTTCCAGTTCCATGGCCACAGGCAATCTTCCAATCTCCCAAAGATGGTTCCAGAAACTGCTGTGACTGTGATCGGTGAAAATGGGCAGCAGAGTTTCCTGCTATTTTGAAGTGCAGAACAGATGGAGTTTACAGCACAAAACTTAAAATAAGCAAATCGCAACTTTAAAAATTAATGTTTATTGTGAAGACGTTTGTACTTATGTTTAGCCAAGATCTAGTTCAATGAATCTCAAACCTGTCCCTTTTAAGACATGTGGATTGAAATTCCAAGAATTTCTCAGCTAGCATGGCCAGTCGAAGACTACAAATCTTAAAGTGAGTAAAGTTAATTACAGATTAGCAGAATTGGAAGGGACCTTGTAGGTCTTCTTGTCCAACCCCTTGCTTAAGCAGGAAACTCGATATGATTCTGTACAAAATACTGATCAAATTTGTTATTGTTAACTATCATTTACCTTGCTCCAATTTTTACACTGTATTTGCCATTATAATCGCTGTTTTCCTCTACTGTGAGCCATGGTGGTACAGTGGTTAGAGTGCAGTATTGCAGGCTACTTCTGCTGACTGCCGGCTGCCTGTAATTTGGCAGTTCGAATATCACTAGGCTCAAGGTTGGCTCAGCTTTCCGTCCTTCTGAGGTGGGTAAAATGAGGACCCAGATTGTTGGGGGCAAAAGGCTGACTCTGTAAACTGCTTAGAGCAGGATGTAGAGCGCTATTGCTATTGTTCACTTGGAGACTTGACTTATGAGATCTTCCAAAGACCACCCATTAGACCTGACTTGTTAAAAATATACAATCTGTGCTATCTCCATCTATAGATTGAATCCACAATGCATGCAATTGTTGAGCCAGTTACAACTAGATTGAGACATAGCACTAAATCGTACATAATGATTGGTTCATAATGGCGGGGCTTGGTCTGAGAAGTGAGTCACAAACCATGTTATGGCTTAGCACATCCCATGACTCTTATGACCTCCCCTCAAGGGGGGAAAAAGGAGGCAAGTGATGCCATCTGCATCATGACCTCATATTCCAAATGGCATACATGATGCAATTCACGTGATGCAATTAACATGATGCCATGTAACCTGGGCTATTGTTATGGCCATTTATGGGTACCCATGACTCCGTCTGCAGACAATTTGCAAATTCGGAGCACCTACCAGTTTAGAAGTTAGTCCTACTTGAATGTGCTGTCCAGACAGCACATTGAGGCTTGTTTCCAAACAAACAGAATGATTTACTTAACCTACAGAATTTGATTTGCAGTCTTTCTGAATCTTGCATAATTTCCCTAATTGTCATTCCGGCAGTTAATGCTTCGCTGTTGGTATCACTTGGTAACATAATGATAAATGGATCGTTTCAAGACGCTCAGAGTAATTTAAGAGCTTCAAATTGTTCTTCAAACTTTCTTACTGAGAAATAACTGTGATATCACAATGTGGAAACATGACAAATCTTCTCTCCATATGTCGAGTTTTCAAGAATTAATAAGCTGAGAGCAATTTAGGTACAATCATATCAGCCTTCTCTTTTACTGCCATGTATTTGTTTGATACAGCAATGTTTTTAACAGGTAAAGCTGTATTCCAATCCTTTGTAGTCACACAGTCTTGGGGGGGGAAGTGCTGTGATTATCTTTGTTTCAATCAAAAGGAAGAAATTGATAGTCTACAGTTCTTTCAAGGGCAGGACCTGCAATTGAATTTATTAAAAACACAGAAAAATATATGCCTATAAAGCATATAGCTTCTTAAATATTTACAATTCTAATATAAGTAAATACTACAGATGGCAAACCTCATTTTTAGGAGCATTTTCTCTTTGTTCTTGCATAAAATATGCCTCTCCCAAGATGGTATTTGTTGAAACTGCACACAAATAAATTGATTTTGCAAATGTACTATTCAGAACAACTCTGTGATGACCTGGGGCATGATACAAAAATAACAAAGTCACAAAAGTAGAATAAATTCCCTTTAATGCCTCCAACTTGGCCCCAATGTCCAATTATCCTCGGCTGGATATCAAACTTTTCCAAAAACAGTCTAGACAGAAATGCAGTCCAAACCCAAAGTAAAGAGAATTAGAAATAAAAAAAACCAATACAAACCACACTGAAGTAATGAACACGGCAGGCCAGGATGATAAATTGCAGACTTTCAAAGCACCCACAGTTGGGAGAATGCCAAACCCAGATAAGCCTCTACAAAGAAAATGCACACTTTGCTTCCAGTAAGGAGTGGTGTGACACTTATACCCTGTTATAAGTGTGTCCCACTGTTATAAGTGTGTCCCATATACCCTGATATAAGTGTGTCCCACTTATACCCTGTTCTCCCAGCTGCAACTAATGAAAGGGATCAGAGCCTTTTCCTCTCTCATAAGCCACGTTGTTCCCTTCTCCGTTCCTCCCTGCGTGCCCTAGGATGAAGAGGGGATGGCCTTGCGTCTTCCTCTGAATGCCCAGCCAGACTGTGCCCTTCCCCCGTTTCTTCCACAGCCACCGGAGCCACATTCCCACTCCCTGTCAGCTGCTCAATCTCCCCCTCAGAATCAGTCCAACAAGGGCATGACAAACTCTGTCTTGAGAAGTGAAAACCACTGCTTTCAGTAAAACTTATTTCCAATAATCAGATTAATGTACTTAATAGGCCAATTTTTTTTTTTTTTAATAGGGTGAAGCCTGGGAGTGAATGTTTTTGGAGCTTCTCATTCATCCAGATCATGGTTGTCCCAAAAGTGCTTTTTCCAGAAGGCAACTGGACTTTGTTTTTCCTTGAAGTTGCCTTCTGAAAAAAAGCACCTCTGGGACTGCCTGAGAGTGAAATTGTGAAACTGGACAGCAAACACTAAAATATTATTCTATTTACTCTGTATGTCCTTATTTGAACTCTAAATGAAATCAGTTTAGCTTTCACTCAGGATCTGTTTAAAGGCAGGAACCTCCTACGGTACCCGATTCAAAATGTATCTGGCCAATTTTCACCTAAAAATAAAAATACTCAGTTAAAATTCCAAGTTCTCATTCAAAGTGCAAATAACCAGCTTCCAATTATCCCATTTTGAACACTTGATTCTCTGGAAAAGACTCTAATGGTGGAAAAAGGAAAAGAGAAGAGGACAACCAAGGTGGAGGGGCTCAATTACAGACACGACCTGGGGAATTTTGGGAATGGAAATCCAGATATTTTAAAGCTGATAGGGATGAGAAATTCTGCCTCATAATTGCCTCAAAGGTGCTTTTTCAAAAGACAATGGGGCTGGGTTTTTTTTTTCCCTGAGGAAGAAGAAAAAGACATTTTGCTTCTCATCCAAGAAGCTTCATCAGTTCTAGCAGGATGGTGGGTGCTATGGAGGAATTAGTGCTGGCAAGGCGGAGGGAGGGTTGGAAAGAACATATTTCTTTGCAGTCTTCTGGTCTTAGCATTCTCCCTGAGAGCTGTTGAGGCCACTTGGGGGGTCCAGTTGCAGAGGTGGATATTCAGCAGGTTCTGACCAGTTCTGGAGAACCGGTAGCGGAAATTTTGACGAGTTTGGAAAACCAGCAAATACCACCTCTGACTGGAGATTTTACAGTATCGTTCCCTGCCACATCCACCAAGTTGTATCCACAGAACCGGGAGTAAAAAAAAAAAAAGAATCCCACCACTGGTTCTGACTAGTTCTGGAGAACCGGTAGCGGAAATTTTGATTAGTTCAGAGAACTGGCAAGTACCACCTCTGACTGGCCCCGCCCCCATCTATTCTCTGCCTCCAGAGTCCCAGCTGATTGGCTGGATCTTCTTTTGTTGTCCTGCATAGGAGAACGGAGCTGGAAAGCAGGTTAATGGTTTGGGGAGGGAATAGGATTTTGCAGTAACCTTCCCCAAGTAGTGGGGAGGGAATGGAGATTTTAGAGTATCTTTCTCCTGCCATTCCCACCAAGCCATGCCCAAAGAACCGGTAGTAAAATATTTTGAATCCCACCACTATCCAGTTGTCTTTTGAAAAAGCACTTTTGACACAACTGGATGACTGAGAATCTCCACAGGCCTTCTGCCTTTTCCTTTGCAAATCACCGCAAATGTAGGAAGATAGGAATGCTGCAAGCTGCTGAAGGGAATGGTTGGAAAATTAAAAAAAAAAAAAAACAGCCTCATACGGGTCTCCTTGGCTGTCCAAAACCCCTGCATTTTTGGCTATAAGAATTTTTTTTCTCTTAGAACTGAAAGTAATTTCCCCCAACAAACAGAACTGAAGATGTTTGGGAGGGGGGAAGGGGGAGGAGGAGGAAGGTTGGTACCAAAACGGCATAATAATATGCTTACAAACCTCCAAATTTCTTTTCATTCTCAGATTTTTTCACTCAAACTTACCCCCACTAAATTATTTCACTTAATTGGGGGGGGGGGGAAGCAGCATTTTGCTTTATGCAGTTTGAAATGCTGCCTTTATTGAAGGCGGGAGGATAAAGCTGCGGACCAATTCATGATTAATAGTCCAATATTTGCTGTGTACTTTTTCTATGTAAGAGTGAGACCGTTAGGCTAATTCTGTTCCTATCAGATGATTTAATGCAATTTCATTGGTTTCTTCACAGCCTGCCATGCCCTGAGAGTTTATTATGAATCATAGCAATGTCGCAAGTCATAAACAGACAAAATACTTCTTGCTAAACGGACTATAATAATAAGACGCTAGCCTGAGCATCATGAATCATGGCATCCTGCTTAAATAATGGGAAAGAAGCCTTCAACGAAATCTATAGAAGTAGTCCTCAACTTACAACCATTATCGAGCCCCAAATTTATGTTGCTAAGTGAAAACATTTTTTAAAGTGAGGTTTTGCCCCATTTTACGACTTTCTTCCAATGGCTGTTTAGTGAACCATTGCAGTTGTTAAGTGAATAACATGGTTGTAAAGTGAATCTAGCTTTCCCATTAATTTTGCTGGCCAGTAAGTCACTGCCATGCCCCTGGTGGAGACTGACTCTGAGGGAGGGGAGGAACAGCTGACAGGGAGTGGAAGTGTGGCTCCAGAGGTTGTGGAAGAGTCTGGGGAAGGGAAGAGGCCGGCTGGGCAGTCAGAGGAGGACCCAGGCCCATCCCCTCTCCATCCTAGGGCATGCAGGGAGGAGAGGATAAGGGAGAGACGTAGTCTACTCGGGAGGAGAGGGCCTTGATCCTCTTCATGGGCTGCAGCTGTGACAACTGAATAAGAGGACGGACATGCATACGGACAAAGCGCTGGAAACAAAGAGTGAAAATATCTCTAGTTTATGGTTCCTCTCTGAGTTTGGCGGCCTTCCCAGTGTGTGTTATCTGTGGACGTCCTCCAGCCCTTATCTTGCCTGGTTTGTGTTGCTTTTTTTCCTCTTCTTGTAACTGTCTGTGGGAGTTTTTTGTCTTCCGTCAAGGATATTCGGAGCTTGGAAGCAAAGTGAAGGAATAAAAGGGGCTTCATCTGTTTTCTGTGACTGTGTTTGTTTTGTATCCTACCCTGGGTCATCACAGTCACAAAAGCTGATCACATGACCCTCTGGGACAATTGGTTGTGGGGGGGGGGGGAAATGGCATGTGAAAGAAAGACCTGAGACCAGATGGTCTCAGGACCACCTCTGTCCAGATGCAACAAATGCAAAAATATCTGCTCACCAATCAGAATTTCCTGGAAAAACTTCTCTCCTTTGGTTAGGAAATGTTAAGCAAATTCTTTTCCATCAAACAGAGTGAGAATTGGGAGAGAAAAAAAGCCATGAGCACTACCATATACACCATTTGGTGACAGAATAACAAGAGTTGGAAGGGACCTTGGAGATCTTCTAGTCCAACCCCCTACTCAGGCTATTCCGTTTCAGAAACATGGTTGTCCAATCTTTAAATACTTCTAGTGTTCGAACACATACTATTTCTGGAGGCAAGTTATTGCACTGATTAATTGTTCTAACTTTCTGGACATTTCTCCTTATTTCTAGGTTGATCTCTCCTTGATTAGTTTCCATCCATTGCTTCTTGTCCTGCGTTTAGATGCTTTGGAGAATAGCTTGACCTCCTGGGGCGTTTGGGGTAGCCCATTAGATATTGGAACACTGCTATCATGTCACCCCTAGTTCTTCTCTTCATTAAACTAGACATACCCAATTCTGCAACCATTCTTCCAATCCCAAAGGTGTTTTTTCAAGAGGCAACTGGACTTTCTTGTTTTTCTTTGAAGACATTTCATTTCTCATCCAAGAAGCTTCTTTGGCTCTCACTTCTTGGATGAGAAGTGAAACGTCTTCAAAGAAAAACAAAGAAAGTCCAGTTGCCTCTTGGAAAAAGCACCTTTGGGACAACCATGGCCTGGATGACTGAGAGTCTCCATAATATTCTTCACATGTTGCCTCCTGTCCCTTCATCATCTTTGTTGCTCTTCTCTGCACTCTTGCGAGTCTCAACATCTTTTTTTATATCATGGAGACCAAGCTCTCCATTTTCAATGCTCTTTTAGCAAACATGCCCTCCTGAAGCTACCACATTTTTTTCTGATATGGGTATGTAATTTTGTTGATTTCCCCCCAGATCTCTCCTCACCTCCTTGCAAACTTCGGTGAGCATTGCAGAAAATTAGGGCTGAGTATGGGGTTGTTTACTCAACTGTGAAATTGACATGGAGAGGTTTGTCATGGCAATGTGCATGGTGCCTGAGTCCAGCCATAAGGGAGCTATACTCAGAGGAAGTCAAAGCAGCCCCCATATGCTGTGCAGATTCATGTAAATTCACAGTAATAATTAGGAATGAATCCTGACTTCCTTGTGCCAAAATAGCTGTAGAAACTGCAGGCAGCAGGGGGTTGAAGTCAAGATTCATGCCAGTGACTCAGAGTTCAGCACAAAAGCCTTTTGAATGAAAAACACACCCATTTCTCCTAACATAGCTATCTAGGAAGAATCAAAGAGGTTGAGCAGAGTTGGGGACCTCCAAGAATGCTCTGTCTTTACAGATTAACAGAGTAGGAAGGGACCTTGTAGGTCATATAGTCCACCCCTCTGCCCAAGCAGGAGACCCTACACCAGGGATCTCCAAACTTGGCAACTTTAAGATTTATGGACTTCAACTCCCAGAATTTTCCAGGAATTCTGGGTATTGAAGTCCACAAGTCTTAAAGTTGCCAAGTTTGGGAATCCCTGCCCTAAACCATCCCTGACAAATGGCAGTTCTATCTTGGACTAGATGACCTACAAGGTCCCTTCCATTTCTGTAAATTGTTTAAACCTGAGGCCATGTTTCTCGACCTTAGCAGCTTTAAATTCTGTGGATTTCAACTCCCAGAATTCCCTAGCCAACATGTAGCAGTCCAGACACTGAAAAATAGCCATGCAATAGGGATTATCCAGAACAGTGTTTCTCAACCTTGGCAGCTTGAAGATGTGTGACCTTCAACTCCCAGAATTCCCCTTGCCAGCAGAGCTTGCCTTGGAAGGCATACACACACACACACACACACACACACACACACACACACACATATATATATGTATATATATATATTTATTTTTTTAAGTTTTCGCGGGTACTTACATGTGTGCTATTCAGCTTCCTTCGGGTATTATCCCACGTCATTGTAGTGCTTTTAAAGCAGAATCTCATCTGCCATCATCAGGCTTCTGTATTGAATATTGAATATTCTGTATTCTATATTCTATATATGACCTACAAACTCAATACAGAAGCCTGATGATGGCAGATGAGTGAAACGTTGCTACAACTTTAACAGAACTACAATGACGTGGGATAATACCCGAAGGAAGCTAAACAGCATATATATATATAT
>BLBF01000072.1:629457-648001 GCA_015471245.1 Laticauda colubrina
CTCTCTCTCTCTCTCTCTCTCTCTCTCTCTCTCTCTCTCTCTCTCTCCCCCCATCCCTCTCATTTTGATTTTTTGTGTTTAACTTCTCAGGCCAGGCGAGGAGTGAATGGGAAGGGAGGGTGAGGAGCGGGGCCAGCCATTGATGGGATCACCCAATAAGGAGCCACAGCAGAGGGCCCAAAGAACCACATGTAGCTCCAGAGCCGCAGGTTGTTGACAGCCAAACTAGACATACCCAATTCCTGCAATGGTTCTTCGTGTGTTTTAGTCTTTGGTCCTCTAATCATCTTTGTTGCTCTTCTCTGCACTCTTTCCAGAGTCTCAACCTTTTTTTACATTGTGGTGACCAAAGCTGGATGCAGTATTCTAAGTGTGGTCTTGTCAAAACATTATAAAGTTGTGTTAACTTATTAGATTCCTAGTGTGAAGAGCCAACTCTTTAGTGATCATTAGCCTTCCACTCCCCTGGATTATGTGTTACAGCAGTCTCAGTGTCTCTTATTAAGTGTCATTGCATCGGAGCTGCTGGGACAGAGGAGGGAGGCTCAACAGAAGGTAAGGCACCAAGAGTTTGTCTTCAAGGGAGGAGATTGCTCAGGAAATCTTCTGAAATAGTGGGTTTTCGATCCCAGGCTATGCATCCTTGGAAAGCGGTGGGCCCTTGATCCTGAAGCTGGGCAGAGGTGAAATCAAGTGGATTTTGCAGAGATGGGGGCTGCTGGCAGGGAGAAACGGAAGAAGCCTGGGACAAGAGGGGCATTGAGAGACCCACACAGGTTGCCTTTTGTTAAGGGCCCCACCCCACCAGGATCAAAGCACCCCTTGTGCCGAGGCTGTGAAAGACACTGGCAAGTGGGTGTCACTGGCAGGCAAAAAACAATGTGTGTCTGTCTTCTCTTCCCCAAGCAGCTCTTCCTTTTTCTGCTGCCCCCCTTTGGGGATATGTTCCCTGGGGCTGAAGATCATATGGGGCTTGCAGGTTATCAGAGAAGGGGGCACACAGGGGTAGGTTTAGGGCAAACAGCTGGAATCCAGGAGCGCAGAGTAGTGGGGAAGGGGAACAGGAGACCAAAATGCAGCCAGAACAGTCTGCCTCCGTTTTGAAGGAAAGGTCTACCCATCAGGATACGAAAGCCTTAAAGCTAGAATTGAAAGTGACCCAGCTGTACCCTAGTAGATGCACCAAAACTGCTCTTGAACCATGGTAGCCATAATGTATTAAGGGACTATGTATTGTAAGGCATATAGAAAAAAAATTGGCACTATTGTGTCCTATGTGTTTCTCTCATTTGCTAACTTTCCCAGGGACTACAAAACATTTTATAAAATAAAAAAATATCTCATTTTCCTCAATTCTCAGGTTTAGGAGAATTAACTTTAAAAAAGTATTACATAAATAATTGTGAACTTATTTTGTTCCTTGAAGCAAAATTAATGTAATACTACAAATAAAAAAAAAAGAATGCTTCTGTATTGTAGGCTCCCTACAATTCAGCTCCCTGCCGGGAGTTTGATCCCCGCTGGTTCAAGGTTGACTCAGCCTTCCCTCATTGAGTACCCAGATTGTTGGGGGAAATTTTGTAAACTGCTTAGAGAGGGCTGCAAAGCACCGTGAAGCTATATATAAGTCTAAGTCCTACTGCTATGATCAGCAGGCCTGGCTTTCTCAGTCTTGGCTGCGCATTTCCCATCTTCTTTAAGGAGTCCAAATCAAGACAGGAAGAATGAAAAATGCCAAATCTGCTCTTGAGTGCATCTGTTTCCCCCCATTTGCATTCCCTTTAGCCTGGAGGCATTTTTCCTCCCCACTACATACTTCATAAGTCTACTCACTGACTACAATTAACCTGCTTTGCAGAAGCTCCCAGAGAGATTTTAGAATCTCAACTGGAGGTGGAAAAAAATGGAGTCCATGTACTTTGGAGGCAAAGCAGCTGTTCTGCTCTAAGCCACTGACCTTTCTTATCAGAGGAAGAACCAGGAGCTGTCAAATCAGCCTGCCAAATAAAATTGAATGAATGGGACTCTAACAAAATAGTACCTGGGTATGGTTGCCTCTGGAAGCTGTGTTTCTGTTCCAAAGTTCAGATAAGCATGCCCCATAATAGTCTAAAGATGAGGAGATCAAGCTTTTATATACTTGGCTAGAGAAAATGATAAAACAATATACAGACCTAAAACCAAAAATGTTTTTATTAGGTATGCTGCCAGAAAAATATGACAAAGGGAAGGCATATTTAATATTACATGTTTTGACAGCAGTGAGAATTGTACAATATTGGAAAAAATGAGGAAACCCTTGCAGAGGAAAATATAATCAGAAAAATATTAGACTGTGCAGAAATGGATAGGTTAACATTAAAGATAAAGAACAGAGAAGACACAGAATATTTTTTAACTTGGGAATTGTTTTACCATTGATTAGATAAGAAAGGTAGAAATTAGAAATTGGAAGAGTATCATTATATATAAGGAAAGAATGCTATTACTGTTATCACTATACTGTATATTTGTAAATTGACTCAAAGAATACATGGCTTATTAAGCACTTATATATGTTAACCAAAAATGTATAGTTTTTTTTAAAAAACTTTACACTGTAGACTTTCCAAGTAAATCAAATAAGTATAGACCAAGTTTTAAGAATCCCTAGTTCAACTAGAGTCTGGTTCCGATTATCAGAACTGAGCTGAATTTGTTACTGAACATCCACAGAAAAATCCATTTCTCTTTGTCATCCTTTCTTCCCCCAATGATTTTTTTTTTCAGCAGGAAATTGAGTACCAGCAGTATTTACATCACACCAGGTTCCACGTTATTTTCTTTGAATAAGTCTTCTGATTATCTTTCCCTTTTTTCTCAGCACATCACTGAGGCTCATAAAAACTCATAAAAGAAATACTGGTGATTTCAGAGTTTACTGATTGGCTACCTTCAATAGTCTGACCTATGAATCTTTGAACTATCCAGCAAGTGATCTATTTGTGACATTCTTCTCTTGCAAAAAAAAGGTATTGGTTGACACTTCACCTTCTTGCCTTCTGCTTATTTGCTTGCAAATATATCTATTTCGCTTCCAAGTACAAGAGCATCACTAATTAATTATAATCTGAGCCCACAGGGAAAGGATCTGTGAATCATACCAGGGCAGCCATTTCATTTCCTAAGATTTAAAGAGACATCAGTGTTAAACTGTAAATCTATTTCCTTCTGGAACATAAGGACTAGAAACATGTTCCATATATATATATGTATAAAAATGAAAACATGATGCTCCCTGCAGGATGCTTAACTATAAATGTGATGGGGCAGAAAAGGAAGCTGCCAGGAAATTTGAGGACAAAGAAGCAGAAGTTGGAGGTGAATAATCAGTTGCCTTAGCTACAAAGACATTTCGATTTGTCATCAGTTCCGGAGATACACAACTGGAGGGATTTTGCACATCTGATATTGTTTATTCCATCTGGCAATACAGATACCCTTGTGGGGATAATATATTATTTCAATGTAGTGTTGTTACAGTTTGAAAGCATGTGTTTCCCTCAGCACTAAACATTAAATCCCGCAATGGGATTTCTTTGTGTGGGCATAATTTTGGATTCTTTAAGGACTTCGTGCAGAGCATTGAAAATTTTAATTGATTGTATGCCATGGAAATGATGTTGATTCTTATCAAGCACACATATTTTTCTTCAGGAAGATCTGGTCCTTCAGCTCTTCCATCAGTGCTGTATCTGAGTCTATCCTGACTTACTGCTGAGCATTCTCTTCTTTCTTTCAATCTTTTCCAACACTAGAGATCATTTAGCTGGTAATGAATCTTTATTAAATCCCAATATATTGATTGAACACATAAATAATATTGTGAGGTTCTTGGAGATCCCTGAGCTTGGCTGTTTGCTTGCAGACATTTCAATACCCAACTTCTCGAGAGAGTATGTGATTTGCTGCCTGTTTATAAACAGATAGTCCTCAACTTAAAACCATTTGTTTAGCAGTCATCTGAAGTTACAAGGGCTCTGAAAAAAGTGGCTTACTACAGTACCAGTCCCTGCACTTAACAATTGTCATAGCGTCTCTACTGTCACATGGTCAAAATTTGGGTGCTTGGCAACCAGCATGTACTGTATTTATAATGGTTGCAACTTCACAAGGTCATGTGATTGCCATTTGCAATCTTTCCAATTGAATTCCAACCAGCAAAGTCAATGGGGGAATTGGGTTGACTTAATGGCCTGCATGATTCACATAACATCCTCAGTGATTCACTTCACTGTGGCAAAAAAAAAAAAAAAAAGGTTGTAAAATCAGGGGAGGACTGACTTAACAAATGCCTTGCTCCTTGATGAAAATTCTAGTCCCAATTGTCGTAAGTCAAGATAAGCTACTCTCCGTATCATACCCTGCCAGTATCAGAAGAAGCATTGTTTCTTCCTTGGTGCTTCTTTCTAACTGTGTAAAATTATATGTTTAAAAGTCAAGCAGAAAGACAGCGGATTATTTGCCACTGCAAATAATGCAACTCCTTCGTCTGAACCTTTTGTTAATTCGTGGACTTCTCTAGCTTCCTCTTCTGTGGTTCACTTTATACTTTCTGTCATGTCCCTGGTGGAGATTGACTCGGAGGGAGAGGAGGAACAGCCGACAGGGAGTGGAAGTGTGGCTCCAGAAGTTGTGGAAGTGGCTGGGGAAGGGCAGAGGCCAACTGGGCAGAAAGAGGAGGAACCAGGCCCATCCCCTCTCCATCCTAGGGCATGCAGGGAGGAGAGGATAAGGGAGAGACATAGTCTACTCGGGAGGAGAGGGCCTTGATCCTCTTCATGGGCTGCAGCTGTGACAACTGAATAAGGGGACGGACATGCATACGGACAAAGCGCTGGAAACAAAGTGTGAAAATATCTCTAGTTTATGATTCCTCTCTGAGTTTGGCGGCCTTCCCAGTGTGTGTTATCTGTGGACGTCCTCCAGCCCTTATCTTGCCAGGTTTGTGTTGCTTTTTTTCTCCTTCTTATAACTGTCTGTGGGAGTTTTTTGTCTTCGGAAGCAAAGTGAAGGAATAAAAGGGGCTTCATCTGTTTTCTGGGACTGTGTTTGACCCTGGGTCATCACACTTTCAGGAAAGGGGCCAAAATATTCACTTTATACTCTGCAGGAGAGGGGCCAAAAATGCCTATTTGGAGGCCACCACCATGTGCTCAGATCTCCTTCCTTTTTAATGATGTGTACCATGAAAGGAGTTGCGTTTTGAGCACAAAGATGTAGTGTAGCTCCCATCAACAACTTTGAATGTGAAAAGAAGGACTCGGGATGACGTGACAGCAGCAGTGAGCCAATATTGGAGGGGCTGCCATACACACACACAAAAGAGGGCATCAACCTATTTTTCCAAAGCACCAAAGAAGGTAAGACAAGAAACAATGGATGGAAACTTATCCAGGAGAGAAGCAACCTAGAACTAAAGAGAAATTTCCTAACAGTGAGAAAACTAACCAGTGGAACGTCTTGCTTCCAGAAATTGTAGATGCTCCATCACTGGAGGCTTTTAAGAAGAGGCTGGGTGGCCACTCTGCCTGGAATGGTGTAGGGTCTCCTGCTTGAGCAGGGTCCCTTCCAACTCTGTTATTCTGTTCTTGACTTTTTTTATTTCTCCCCCACCGGCATCCTGGTATTTCTCAACTTAGTGACAGTTCATTGCTGATATTCTCAGCATTCTTTCCCTGGGCAACTCCAGCTCAGCTCCTATCATTACCTCCCAGGCCTTGTTTGTCTGACTGGTGAATCCCAAAGATTTGAGCGTTGTAACTCGCTGGGCCAAAGCAGCGCATTTCCGTTCAATAAGCAAAATGGGGTTTAATACAATGTGTGATGCCTCCCCGGGAACTGTGTGTTCAAATTCAATATATTCCTGAAATTTCAGCCTCTGCTGGGTGGTGTGCAAATTTCCATCAGCCAGTCGAGGGAAGAGAAATATGGTGGTTTGCCAATCTTCTCCCAAGAATTGTAATGATACGTGGGAATTATTTTGGGAGGCAGGAAGGAGAACCACAGTTTGTAAAATCATTCAAGAGGTAACCTCAGCCTGCAGAAAGAGGAAGGGCATGTGTGAAGCATTGAAAAGAAGGACTAGGGGTGACATGATAGCAGTCTTCTCCTATTCAAGAGGTTGCCACAAATAAGAGGGAGTCAACTTATTCTCCAAAGCACCAGAAGGCAGGACAAGAAACAATGGATGGAAACTAATCAAGGAGAGAAGCAACCTTTGGAATTAAGAAGAAACTTCCTAACAGTGAGGACAATCAACCAGTGGATCAGCTTGTCTTTGGAAGTTGTGGGTGCTTCATCACTGGAAGTTTTTAAAGAAGAGACTGGACAGTCATTTGTCTGAAATGGTATAGAGCAGAGGTGGGTATTCAGCAGGTTCTGACCAGTTCTGGAGAACCGGTAGCGGAAATTTTGAGTAATTCAGAGAACCGGCAAATATCACCTCTGACTAGCCCCACCCCCATCTATTCTCTGCTCCTATTGAGTCCCAGCTGATTGGCTGGGTCTCCTTTTGTTGCCCTGCACAGGAAAACAGAGCTGGAAAGCAGGTTAGTGGGGTGGGAGGGAATGGAGAGTTTACAGTATCCTTCCCCTACCACACCCACCAAGTCATACCCACCAAGCCAAGCCACACCCACAGAACCAGTATTAAAAAAAATTGAATCCCACCACTGGTATAGAGTCTCTTGCTTGAGCTAGGGGTTGGACTAGAAGGCCTCCAAGGTCCCTTCTAAGTCTGTTACTCTGTTATTCATTTCAGAAGGGCTCCTCCCCAGTTTTCCTGAGAGTAATAGGAAAGAAGGGAAAAAACTTTCAATCTACCAAGATTTTGTTAATGTAACCTTGTTGTAAAGACAGAGTTGGTACTCCTGGTTGTGCTTCTGGATTACCTTGCAAGGTTATCTGGATTACCTTGCATTGCTAGCAACAGTCCAGGATCCATGGCCAATAGTCTGGGATGATCAATTCTTAGGTTGCTATTGCACTAGGACTGTATGTCAGATGGGTTAGCAAAACTGGAGCCCAGCCAGTTTCTCTTCCCTACCCCACCCCAAACAGGACTTTTAAAATATTTTTACTTTCATGCTGGAAAACATTTCTCCTTGATGCACAAAGAGTTTTCCAATAGTTGGGCTGAAGGATGGAAATTGGATTTCAAAGCTGCCACAGTTCTCTGCACACTTGCCCTAAGAGCACAATCTGGCAATGGAGAATATATGAAGTACTGCTTCCCTCTGCTGGCACGATAGAATAAACAAAGTAAAACAATGTCTTGATTTTTCTTTTAAATAAAAAATATTGTTATATAAGCATTACAGTATATTCCAACTTCCGGGAGAACACCTCTCCCAAGTTGGCTTTGCAAAACTTAAAAAGAAACCAATATTACCGTACAGGATAAACATCCAACAAAAATACCTTGGATAACATTGTTCATTTCTCTGTGACAGGGTTCACCCATCACACCAAGAGCCAGTATTTCTTTAATCACAGTTCCCTGCATAAGCTACAAGTAGGCTGGCTTTACCCAAGATAATATATCAAATTAGGCAATATTACAGCTTAGGCAATGTATGAATATAGTGTTATTACGACAGCCCCTGTTCAACTTCCAGCACTGAAAAATGTATGCAGGAGGAGGTTTGTGTATCAATTCTCACCAAGATTGTAAAAAACATCAACACATGGATGAACCAATTTTCCTTCTGAGCATTCTCAGGTTCAGCTTGCATTCAGTCGCCTTAAACCTCAATCTTGGTCATTTAAAAATGGGTGGATATTCAAAGAAATGAAATCAACACAAAATAACTAAGGTTGAAAAACACTGTTTAAACCCTTTAGTTGCCTGAATATGGTCTTTGCATGAATGCACAGCGAATACATACGATCTGCATATTAGCTGTAACTGATCTAGTTATGGAATGCAAACAAGAAACAACTTCTGCTGTACTGGCACAAATCCACTTTCTCCTTACTGGTGATCTGATGCTGTACATGCCTGAGGTCTAGCTAGCAAATCACAATCGAAGGGATCAGTAAGGCAAGGATTCTCAATCTTGACAGTCTTAAGATGTGTGGACTTCAATTCCCCATGCAGAATTGACATGCACAAAACTTAAAGTTGCTACGTTTGGGCAACACTGCTCCAGGGAATGTTCTATTACATCAAACAATTGTCCTCTTACTATCAATGTCATCCTACTTCTCCTTCTTTCCTCTAGGTTGACCGACACATTTCTTCAAAAATAAACAACATGAAATTCTTCTGCAAGACGTTTCTGGTCTTCTGGGTCCTATCTGAAGGTACTTTTGGACAAAAAAAAGAGAGTTCTATCTTGGTAACATCCTCCCAAATTACATGGTGATGACCCATCAAAAATCCAAGAAGTGGGGAGGGAGGGCCTGACATCACGACGATAGGACGTGCATCTTAGGGCTCCTATTTTTCACTGAATTAACTATTAAGAATTAGTTGTCAAGCTTGTCAACTTTAAGATGTGTGGAAGTCAACTCCCAGAATTCTAGAAGTTGAAATCCATATATCTTGAAACTTGCTAAGGCTGAAAAATACACACTGCTATAGAGTATATAACACCTTTGTTATTCTCTTTAGTGCTTTTTTTCAGTAGTGGAAAGAACAGGAATACAAAGAGCAAGGCAGGGAGGCATGGGTTTGGATAATCGGAGTGATCTTGTGGAGGAAGTATGTGGTTTGGCATAAATATGGTATTCTCCCCTCCCCCAAAGAAAATGTGTGGATGACTTAAGAGTCCCCCAACCCTGCCTTGTTGTTCATTATGGACAACAATTGGTGGCAACTGTTTTTTCCTTCCAGTAAGTGATGGCAGTCTCAGGGGAAGGAAATCATGAATTCTCCAGTCTCTACCCTGAAACTGTCTCCCATTAAATCTAGCAATACTATTCAAGTCTCACTGCTGAGACGCTTTCAGCCATGGAGATAAATGATCTCCATGGCCTTTCCTGCTGATTCAAAGACAGGTGAGCCACAGGTAACACATCTCCGAGGGAGGGACCTGAAAGGGACCTCAAGACTATCTATTCATCATACCCAATATGGGGGTTTTCAGGGATTTGGGAGAGCCCTAGCTAAGATTCTGTGCAGTTCAGAGAACCCCCCAAATCCCACTTCTGGCTGGCCCCGCCCACCCTGCCCCTCCCAGAAGTCCCCATGCAGCCTGTTTTGGATGCAGGTAAGTGGAGGTCGTGTACGGAGCCTCAGAAAGGGTGAATAATGGGCCTCCTGGAAGTTTGGGAAGGCCAGAAATGGGCCCATTTCCAGCTTCCAGAGAGCCTCCGGAGCCCTGGGAGGCCTTTTTCACCCTCCCGGAGGCTTCAGGAAAGCCTCCAGAGCCCGGGGAGTGCAAAAACACCCCTCACACACACACACTGTGGTGCAGGAGGCTGACTAGGCCACACCCACCATGGCCACGCCCACTCAGCAACTGGGCATAGAACCCATTGCTAAAACTTTTGAAGCCCATCCCTGGTCACAGCAGATAATGAGAAAGCTCAAGATCAGCCATGGAGCAGGCAGTCAATCAGCAACCATGTTTCTCTCATTGTGATTCTCTTCTGCCTCCTTCCAAAGGGGTTTTGGCTGGACCGTGGAGTGCCTGGATGCCCGAACACATCACTGCCTTTGAGGGCACCTGTGTGGTTATCCCCTGTCGCTTCAGCTACCCAGAAGAGCTACGTCCACCAACCATCCATGGCATCTGGTACTTCAACAGCCCATACCCCAAGAATTATCCCCCAGTGGTTTACAAATCCCGCACCAACATTGTCCATGAGAGCTACGTTGGACGCAGTAGACTGCTGGGAGAGTTGAATTTCCGCAACTGCACCCTCCAGATCTCTCGTCTCAGCCCTGAACTCTCAGGGAAGTATTACTTTCGGGGAGACCTCGGTGGCTACAATCAATATACCTATCCAGAGCACACTAACCTTGAGGTCATCAGTGAGTATCAGGCAAATGGTGGTGGGAAATACCAATTCCAACTCTTGCTTATAAAGAGTTGGGTCTAAGCTGGTGAGTCCTTTCAAATAGTATGGAAATCAGCATCAATTAAGAGATGTAGGAGGCTTCCATAGAGTAGAGTAGGGTAGGGCAGGGCAGGGCAGGGCAGGGCAGGGTAGAGCAGAACAGAACTCTTTATTGATCAAGTGTGATTGGACAAAAAGGGAATTTGTCTCCGGTGCATAAGCTCTCAGCATACATGCAATATAAAATATGATGCATTGTTTTGTTTGAGTTTGCCAACTCAAACAGAAGCAATTCCATAGCTATCTGCTTTCAAGAAATAAAATCATACTAGTCTGGTAATAAACATAGATAAAATAAATCAGAATTGCCTAGGTATTTTGCCAGAATTATACAGTGAGCCCTATCTCCTTACAGAGGAGGTACAGTAACAGGACCTGGATTTGATAAATTCTTCTCCTCAATGGCACAATCTTAGCTCAAAAGGATTATTTGTAGTATTCTCCAAAGAAGCTAACCTCTTATATATCCAGAGTTCCACTAACTTACAGTATCAGTTCCTAGTATGTGAATTTGATTTAATAGAAGTTACTACTGCTAAATACTGTTAATACTACTAAAACTCTCATTGTATTGTGTATATGTACCCTACATGTATATGTTGCACAAACTGAATTTTATTGCAACTATTTTTTTAATCCAGCTATTTAAATTTGGCTAACTTAAAGAATGTGTATAAAAAAAATCTGGGACCCATTACTTCTGTGGGCTGAAATTCTCATGGTGATCAGATTTGTTCATAAAGTTGTGGCCATTGCAGAGTTCTCAGGATTTTCATCATTTTCTGTTAGCTTCCCATAAGCAAAATCAATGGGAAAGCCGGCAGGAAGTCAAAAGTCGCTCCCACTGGGTTGTTGTTGTTGTTGTTGCCTTCCTACAGTCCTTCCTCCTTTATTTGTTTAGGTAAGTAAATATTGATTCATTATTGAAATTTGCTTGCAGCTTACAGTTATTTTTCTATTTCTGATATATAATCTACTACAGGGATGTCAGACTCAAGGCTTAGAGTGCTTAGATCTGGTCTGCGGGGCAGCCATGGAAATAGCAAAGGACTGGCCTACGGTGCCTCTGCCAGCGAAAATGGAGCTTCGGAGGGCTGTGTGCGGCCTGCCCAGGCTTCATTTTTGGCTACGACGGCCTCCTGCAGCCCTCTGCCAGTAAAAAGGGAGCCAGGGAGGCCTGCTTGGTGAGATCCACTCAAGCTCCGTTCTTTCTGGCAGAGGGCTGCAGGAGGCCATCAGGGCTGAAAACGGAACCATACGTGGCCTCCCCAGGCTCCATTCTCGCTGGCACTGGGCTGCAGGAGGCCATCATGGTGACCTCAGGCTGCCCATACCCATCCAGCCCTCCCCCAAGTTCAAACACAACCCTGATGCAATCCTCAATGGAAATTGTGTTTGATGCCCCTGCTCGACTAAATGGGGGTGAAGGTTCATTTTCCGAGTTTGTAGCTTGGTTTCCAAACATTTCGTGACCAGGCTAGGTAACATCTTCAGTGGAGTTTAGGGATGTCAGTGTCTGTGTTCCTCTGTTTATAAGGACTTCGTGTGGTTAGTAGAACGAACCTTCACCCTCATCCGACACCCGAGCTGCAGATATTTACCACTACTGCAAACTCTTCGAGATGCTCACAGGACTATTTGGCTTTGGCATTTAAAAAAAATGTAACCTAAAATGTAAGGTTCATTCTGGTCACATCAGACTGCATCTACCTTTCTCCCAAAGGAGGACACAACCAGTCAACGGCTTCTTTAGTACCCTCTTAATTGAAGGAGAAGACAGGAAAAGGGGAGCTTCTGTTTTCTCCATATTCTCTGTCTCTTTCTACTCCGTAGACAAGCCCACCATTTTGAATCCTCCAGAAGTGGTGGAGGGTTCAGATGCAGAGCTGCGCTGCGAGGTACCTGACAATTGCCCAGACATGAAACCTGTCATCACATGGAGGAATCATGAGAATTTGGCTGAGCATTCCGTCTACGCACAGATAGAGGAAGAAGGTAGCACTTGGTCACTCATCTCCATCCTGAAGTTCCTACCATTGCGTGAGAACCACGGACATGAGGTGGGCTGTAAAGTCAGCTACCCCAACACCACTTTTGAGTTTGATGGCTTCTCGACTCTGGATGTCAAATGTGAGTTGGATGTCAATAAGTAGTATATATAACAGAATAATTAAGTTGGAATATTGGAGGTCTTCTAGTCAACCCCCCTGTGTGAGCAGAAGATCCTACCCGGGGTGGACTTCAAATTTTTTAGCAAGGGGCTCTCTGCCCTAATGACTGGCTCGATGGGCATGGCTGGGTGGGCATGTGACTGTGTGGGTGTGGCCAACTCGACATCACTTTTTGCCCTAATTACCTAAAAAAAGATAATATACCAAAAAGTTGTTTATTATTTCATGCATTTAATATTTAAATAAAAGACTGGGTGAAACCAGGCTTTATAGCAATGACTGTGAGAGGGATCTTGGAGTCTTAGTGGAGTTTCTAGACAGTTACATGATTCTTATTATTTGGGAATTAATCCCCTCAGAGGCTAGTGGCTATGTTATCTGATTTTCTCAATGGCTCTCCCTTGCAAGCACTGAGTGGATTGTTTATCTAGCTTGCAATACTTTTACGAGGTGTGAAATGCTCTTGGCTGAATGCCCAGAAGTTCAATTAAGCCTATTAAGAGCTTTCCCTTGCTGCTTCTCTTTCTGAGGCTTTTGGGGTCACTCCAGCCCCGCAGAGTCTTAGCTAGAGGCTCTCCCGAGCCCCTGCAAGCTCCCAGCAGCTCATCCCTGATCCTATCTCATTTCTTTCCTCTTTTTGAAAACCTTCAGTGATGGAGCACCCACAATTTCTGAAGGCAAATGGTTCCACTGGTTCATTGTTCTTGCTGTTAGGAAATTTCTCCTTAGTTCTAGATTTCTTCTCTCCTTGGTTAGTTTCCAACTATTGTTTTTTGTCTTGTTTTTTGGTGCTCTGGAAAATAGTTTGACCTCCTCTTTTTTGTAGGAACCCCTCAAATATTGGAAGCTTTTATATATTTTTATATTGAAACATAAATATGTTAACTTGTATATCAATAAAACATTCATAGAAATATATTAACTTTTATATTTTACGTTTTTAATATTGTGTGTAAGTGGACACTTGTCATCTTAATCTTGGAGAACACTGGAGGGTTTCTGTCAGGTGAGGCTCTGTTCAAAATCCAAGAAAGAAAACCTTAGACTCCATTGTTATGGAGAAAAGGACTTTTACTAAAAACTGAAGTGGTAGCATCATAAGAATACAAGAACTGAGGCAATTGGTGCGAAAATCATATATGCAAAGTTATCCCATGTTCCCACCCACAATAGTTCAGACTGGCCATCCAATCTGAGATGTGTATCATGTCATGTGGGGTATCTTCAGGTGGTGTTTCAGATATCTGGTATGCCAAGATGGTTGACCTTGACCTTGACAGATAAGAGGCTACATCTGGCAGTAAGCAAGTAAGCATAGTCAAGAAAACATCCCAATGTTTACATTTCACCAACTCAAACCTCATGCACTCTTCCCCCCACGAAGTCCAAATATGCTCCCCCCTCCTTTCTATGGCAGCTGGAAAGATAAGCAGAAGAAGGATTCTTGGAGGCTGACGATTTCTGCAACAAGTCTTGATGGACTCAGGCTATTGAATTACCTCCCTACTATGACACATACTGCTGTGGTATTGCTTTTCTGCAACCATTTAAAAGCAGAATTAAAACCATGTTTCAACATTTAATCAATTATTATAAATATAGCCCTTGACTTACAACAATTTGCTTAGTCATTGTTCAAAGTCAAAATGGTGTCCAAAATATGACTTATGACCATTTTTCACACTTATAAGCATCCCCAGGGTCACATGATCAAAATTTGGATGTTTGGCAACTGGCGTGTATTTACGACGGTTGCAGTGTGTTGGGATAATGTGTTCACCTTTTGCGACTTTCTGACTAGTAAAGTCAGTGGGGGAAATTAGATTTACTTAACAACTATGTTACTAGCTTAATAATTGTAGTGATTCAATTGGGGCAAGAAAGATAATAAAATGGGCAGAACTCACTTAGCAACAGAAATTTGGGTTTGTTACTAGCTTAATAATTGTAGTGATTCAACTGGGGCAAGAAAGATCATAAAATGGGCAGAACTCACTTAGCAACAGAAATTTGGGTTTGATTGTGAGATCATAAGTCAAGGACTACCTGTAGTATCTGGAAATGCCCAACATCAGGACAACTGTGTCTTCCATAAAATAACTATAGGAAAAGAAACATTTAACATTTTCTAATGTTAAAAGTCCATCATCTTAATTAGATGGCTCAAGCTTCTGTCACAGAAAAATTGCTTCCTATTCTGCATGAGTGGAAGGGATTAGCAGTTAATTTAGCACTTAATTATGTGGTAATTAATGGATTCCTGGCCCCTGAGCCATGTGAAAAGCAGAATTTTTTTGTTCTCGGTTTAATTTTAATGGATTCTTTTTCCTTTTTTATTGTCAAAGATGATCTGTTTTGCAAGTCACATTCCTCAAACATGCATATTTCATTTCTCATGAGACTTCCTTCATCTCTAATCAATGTCACTTTCTCTTCCATGGGAAAACAAGTAACTGGGAATATATGAGTTTAAATGAAAAATGAGCTAGCATGCTAATCACAGCTTCTCACCCATTGTCATCTTCTCTCTTAAATTCTGAAACTGCTTTTGGTTCACAAACTAACAAAAAAGCTGAGGTAGCCAGGGAAAAGTTACACACAAACATAAGGAAAAGTTTTTTTTTTTTAATTAGACATCAAGCCTTGCAATCTCATCATTTAATGGAATAAAATAGGTCCAACTCTGCTTTTGTTCACATAGGGAACAAAGGGGGAAAAGTACTAAGCAGAATGTGACCAAGAAAGTCAAGATAGCAATAGCACTTGGACTTATGTACTGCTTCACAGTGCTTTACAGCCCTCTCTAAGCGGCTTACAGAGTCAGCATCTTGCCCCCAACAATCTGGGTCCTCATTTTATCCACCTCAGAAGGATGGAAAGTCGAGTCAAGCTTGAGCCTTTGAAAATCAAACTCCTGGCAGTGGGCAGAGTTAGCCTGCAATGCTGCATTCCCACCACTGCAGCACAAGAGCTATTTATGAGATTAATATTAGGATTACATAAATTTGTTTAATGTAATAAATATTCTTAATATTATTATTATTGCTACTTGTATAAAAATGAATTATACCCAGAGGCCACACTGTTCAGGTATTGATATTGATGTACATTTAAAATAAAAATCCAAAAAAATGTTTTTTTTTTAAAAAAACAATCAATCTGGGTCCTTATTTTACTGACTCAGAAAGATGGAAGGCTAAGTCAACCTTGAGCTGGTCAGGATCGAACTCCAGGCTGTGTGCAGAGTTAGCCTACAGAGTTAGTGTTTTCTAACCATTGTGCAACCACGAGAGTCATGATGATAATGATGAGGATGAGGATGCAATGCCCACAAAAGACAACAAAAGTCCCGGTTGCCCTAACATGACTGTCATCCTGACTTTTTTGACCATACCAGGCCGAAACCTTTCTAACTACCTTTATCTGCTGAAGAAAGAAAACTGGATATGCACCTCAAAGGTGACCTCTTTATCTCTCCTTTGCAGACCCACCCCGTATCCTGCAAGTCAACTCCTCCACGGAAGTCCTACATGGCACTCATGTATTCTTGATGTGTATTGTGGACAGCAGTCCAACAGCTATGATTTCTTGGCTCCGAGAAAATGAAATTCTCCATGAGGACTTGGCTGGGAACCTCACACTCTACCTCGACAATGTAACTCACCTGCAGGATGGCCTCTACACTTGTGTGGCGGAGAACATTTATGGCAAAGACAACCACTCCCTTGCCTTGTCTGTGCTGTGTGAGTGCTAATCTGGGGCTCTGGAATGCATTCCCCATTCTGGGATAAAGCCTATTCATTGTATTTATTTATCAAATTTATTTGTCACCCATCTCGTGTCCAACGGCTCTAGCAGTGAGGATAACCTGAAACCCATTACTCCTACCCAAGGTTTCTATAACATCCTTTAAAATGTGTAGAAGCTGTTAACGTGTTAATGCAGGGGTGTCAAACTCAAGGCCCAAGGGCCAGATTCGGGCTGCGATATGTTTGGATCTGGCCCATGGGGCGGTCCCAATCTACCTGCCTCACTTTGGCCTGGTCTACCCAATGCAGAGAGGAAAGATCAGGCCAGCGAAACTTTGGTCCGGTCTACCTTGTGCGAAGAGGAAAGAATCAGGCCAATGTAACTTCAGCCCGGTCTACCCAATGCAAAGAGGAAACATACCAGCAGTTTGGGGAGTGGTGGAAAGATGTCAAAAGCATGAGAAACAGAATTTAAGCAGATTTTTTTTTTCTGGAGACCAGAGAAAAAGGTCTGAGAGCTACATGCTAGCCACAGACCATTGGCTATCCATGCATTATCTGTTTAGTTATTACAAAGTTTGAAGGAAGAATAACTTGATGTAAGTCAAGTTTCAACATGGCTAAATCTTTGAAAGAACTTCATTGGAACCATTCTGGGAGGAGGAATCTGCTCTAAGCTGGGGTGACCATTTTGTACCATGTTTTGGTTAAAATGAAATGCACGTTCTTCTTGACTTTGTCTCCCTGTGCAGATGCTCCTTGGAAACCAGTAGTCAACGGATCATTGGTGGCCATTGAAGGAGAGCCTGTCACTATCTCCTGCAGCTCACAAAGCAGCCCTGACCCGACGATCACCATCTTCAAGGACAAAAAGCCATTAGCCATGGGGGTCTACCAAAGCCAGGTGGAGCTGGAGTTTGAATCCGTGTCACACGAAGATGACGGTGAATACTGGTGTACAGCAGAGAACCAGTTTGGCCAGAGTAGCACTGCTTTCAACCTTACCATTGAATGTAAGCATTGGCTTTGTGCCCCGAGAGCCCTTTTTAGTTCTAAATATCTCAAGTGTGTTTTGGAATTGGGTAGAGTATGGTGGTAGTAGAGGTGGTATTCAGCAGGTTCAGATCAGTTCTGAAGAACCAGTAACGGACATTTTGAGTAGTTCGGAGAACCGGCCAATACCACCTCTGACTGGCCCCACCCCCATCTCTTCTCTGCCTCCCATTGAATCCCAGTTGATCAGCTGGGTCTTCTTTGGTTGCCCTGCACAGGAGAACGGAGCTGGAAAGCAGGTTAGTGGGGTGGGGACGGAATGGAATTTTGCAGTATCCTTCCCCTGGCATACCCACCAAGCCACACCTTCCAAGCCATGCCCAGATAGTAAAAAGCCATGAACTGGTAGTAAAAAATATTTGAATCCCACCACTGGGTGGTAGATCAAGTACTTTGAATGCAGAAAAGGCTCAGAAAATGCAGAAGGCTCAGGTATGAGCTCTGGCATTTCCAGGAAAGATCTGTTCTTAAAGTTTTGAGGAACTGTTGGCAGTAAATTTGGATAAAGCTGGAGAAAAGGAACTAGAAATTCCTCCTCTATGTTATTGTATACCTGGAGCTATGCCTCTCCCCATTTATTCTCTTTCCCCGATGTATTTGTTGGAAGTGGACATCTCAAGAGTGTGGACCAACCTTGTTGTATGGCTTTCCATAAATGGAGGAGCTCCCATAGAGGACTTCTACAGTCCAAGAAAGCTATTAGAGGCATGGTGGCACAATGGTTTGAACGCAGTATTGCAGACTAACTCTGCTCACCGCCAGGAGTTTGATCCTAACCAGCTGACTCAGCCTTCCATTCCTTCCGAAGTTGGTAAAATGAGGACCCAGATTGTTGGGGGCAGTATGCTAACATTTTTAAAATGCTTAGAGAAGGCTGTAAAGCACTAGGAAGTGGTGTATAAGTGTTATTGCTATTAGTTCATCCCAAATTTCACTTTAGTCTCTTATTTTTTCTCCATAGTTGCTCCCCGTATTCTTCCGGACTCCAAGTGCACAGCCGCTCGGGATACAGTAAAATGCATCTGTGCAGCCAAAGCCAACCCAGAAGCTATGATCACTTTTGAGTTGCCCACCCGCAATGTGACGGTCAATGAGACTGACCGGGAGTTTGTGTACTCCCAGAAAACAGGCTACATTGTCACCAGCATCCTGACTGTTCAGAGGGAGGTTGATTCTCAGCTCTACATAGTCTGCTCTGCCAGGAATGTCTACGGCACCAAGAACCAGCAGCTCCAGTTCCATCACTCCAGTGAGAGTCCATGCAGGCAAACATCACCTCTGATCCCTCTAGTCCTCTTCCTCAATCCATTGGACCATCTGTTCTGATTCGGCTCCCAAACACAACAAACCCTCTGTAGTTAACTAAAGGTTCCTTTTATTAGGAGCACCAGCAGCTCCGGCAAAAAGTCTCTCTCCCTCTCCCTCCCTCCCCCCTTCTCTCCCCTTCCCTTCCTCCCTCCCTCC
>BLBF01000072.1:648101-686301 GCA_015471245.1 Laticauda colubrina
CTCACACACACACACACACACACACACACACACACACACACACAGCAGACTAACAAGTCTGTCCAGCAGGGAAATAAATAGTTGTCTGCCACATCTATTCATCTCTACCCCTTGACTTTTATCTCCAGAGGTAAGGTGGGGCTTCGCTAGCAGCAGTGGCTCTTCCTTCCCAAGGGCCGGCCCATAGATTTCCACTCCTCTCCTCTCCTCTGCTTTCTGTGAGTCCACACATCAGGCACTGAACCCAGCTGTTCCTCCTCTTCCTCATGAGCCACCTCCAGACCTGGGGGCTATTGGCTCTCCATCTGACAGCTGATGGATGGCCTAGGCTCCACCTCTGTCTCTATCTCTGACAGCTCCATTCCCTCTTCCCCCTTGGAGCTCTCAGGTTGCCTTGATGATGGCCCTGACTCCCACACCACCTCATCTAATTCAGCTGCTGGAGGGGCCAGTGGCCAACAGAACACCCTCCATGATAGCCACTCCAGGGCTGCCATCAAGGGACAGCCTTACTAGTTGTCTGAGAAGGCTGATACATCAGCTACTGGCCCACTGAAAAGCCAGCAGCCCCTTGATCATGCTAGGTCTCCCCCTTGATGGTGCTCTTTCCGATTCAGTTGCCTTTTTCAAGTGAGAAGGCAATGACTACTTCAAAGAACCACAGCTTTTGCATACCTTGCTGTCTCACCCTGGGCGAGAATATGAATTAATAACATTAGAAGGCAAAGTGTTGAAAAGAAGTTGAACTAATTGACCAACGTTAGCCTGGAAAATAAGCTATCAAAAGATTATGTGTCAGAAGTTTTCAAATATCAGTTTGGGCTGTCACATATAAATGAGAGATCAGACTTGGTTATCTCTGACTCCAGAGTGCCTAAATTCCAAGCAAAAAATACTTGTATTATACTGTATTGATTGTATACTGTATTATACTCCTTATTGAGTAAAGAGTATAAACTAGCAGAGTGGGACAGACAGGAGAAATAGAAAACTGCAAAAAAAAAAAAAAAGTTGTAGATCGCTGTCATGTGACTGCAGGACACTGTAACCAGACAAAAATGCAAGCTGGTTGTTCCCAAGCACCATTATGTGATCATGTGACTGTAGGGATGGGGTGCAGTTTCAAGGATGAATCATAATCATAAGGAGCCTCTGTGGCGCAGTGGTTAGAGTGCAAGCTACTTCTGCAGCCAGCTGCCTACAATTTGGCAGTTCAAATCCCACCAGGCTCAAGGTTGATTCAGCCTTCCATCCTTCCGAGGTGGGTAAAATGAGGATCCAGATTGTTAGGGGGCATAGGCTGACTCTGTGAACCATTTAGAGAGGGCTGGAAAGCACTGTGAAGTGGTGTATAAGTGCTATTGCTGTTGCTATAATGAGGTGCAGTGGTTAGAATGCAGTACTGTAGGCTACTTCTGCCTCTTGAGGGCAATAGGCTGACTCTGGAAAACCGCTTAGAGAGGGTTGTAAAGCACTGTGAAATGGTATCAAAGTCTAAGTGCTGTTTCTATAAGTAGCCTTTTCTGCCAGAGCTTTAAATAGTTGTTAATTGACTACTCATTAAGCAAGGACTACCTGTATTAAATGCCTTTGATCCTCTTCCAATTCCTACTTCTGAGGCACCTCTCTTTGGTGCAGGAGGACCAATTTCCATTGATTGATGCCTTGTTTATTTTTTGCAACAGTGAGATCTGTTTAACATGCCCTGCAAATCCAGCTGTAGTTTACTCAACAATCACCATTAAAACAAACTTATGTTGGTGCCGTATATGACCCAACCTTTGTTCCCATATTCCTGGGTTATGTTCTGCCACCATCTTGTCTCTTTATATTAAAGGTCTTCAAATTTGACAGCTTTAAGACTTGTGGACTTCAACTTCCAAAATTCCTCCTCCAGTCATGTTAGCTCAGGAATTCCTGGAGATGAAGTCCATAAGTCTTAAACTTGCCAAGTTTGAAGACCCTTGCTTTATACGGTTTCTCTTTGCATTCATTTTTAAACCTGTCTGTTGACCCGTGTCTTCCTTTCTTCCAGACAGTCTGATGTGGGCAAAGGTTGGACCTGTGGGAGCTGTTGTGGCTTTTGCCATACTCATAGCTGTGGTGTGCTATGTCAGCCAGGCCAGAAAAAAGTAAGTATTGGGGAGAAGGGAAATCCAAACCCAACTTTCTTTGATTTACACCCAACTGAAAATGGTTTTTCTTATGGCTTTGAGATCCAAATACACAGCAGGGTTCCCAGGGTAGTGGATCACCAATCGGGATTTATTGGCACACTAAATCAAGAGGGAGAGGGCTTGTAATCTACTGTATACACACACTCATCATTGCTCAGTTTTGCATTAAAGTCAGTGTCTCCCAACCTTGGCAACTTAAAAGATATGTGGACTTCAACTCCCAGAATGGAGTTGAAGCTGCCTGGGGAATTCTGGGAGTTGAAGTCCACATATCTTCAAGTTGCTAATGTTGAGAAACACTGTATTAAGCCATAGTTAATGCTTCTTTTAACTACATTTTGGTGTATTATCTGAATCAAAGTGATACATATATGCAATATCTACTCAGATATGATACCTATCCTTAATGAGGAGCCCATATTAATTTTCAGAAGAGCTGATTCAGAATTTTGACTTCCAACTTACAATTTTGATCATAAGTTATGATGGTCATAGAGTAGGTCTCCTTGTGACTCCATCCAATGTTATGCCCTTTTTGGGGACAGTTGTAAAACAAACACCATGGTCATTAAGTGAACATGTCGTTTGCTCTTAGAAGTTTTGTTTTTTTTTTTTGGCCATGAACTGAAAGTAAACACTGGTTTTCAGCAAACACATCATAAATCACCATTGTGTGATGCAAGATACTGCAAATTGTCATAAATGCACAGGCCAAATGCCCAAAATGTGATTGTGTGACCATGGTGGGTGGGAGACAAACATCAGTACTTTGAATCTGAGTTGTAAGTCCCATTTTCAGGATATGTTGTAACTTCAAACAATCACAAAGCAACCAGTCATAAATTGAAGACTACCTGTTTTATGTTGTTCTAAGTCTTACGTTATTGGGGCAGTTACTATTGTTATTGTGATTATCTCCATTTCCCCAGAAAAAACAATGAAAATCCTGGCTTTGGGCAAACAGAAAACCCTCCTGTTGTCTACAGCGGAGATTACAGGACTCCAGGCAATCTGGAAAAATCAGAGGTACCAATAACTGTAGTTAAGTTGCTCTTGGTAGGACTACGTTGATGGGTCCCCTCCCTGCAATATACACCACTCTCACACAATCTCTCCTCTGCCTCTCTTTCATTGCCTGGCCGCAACTTCTATAAGTTGCTTCTGCCTTATAGGCTGAATCCATTCCCATCTTTTAGAAGAGGAGGACAAGTATATTCCTGTCAGCTCAGTATTTTAGAAGAAGGCAAACCGGAAAGCTTATTTAGAGGAGCAGGGTGGGCAATTTCCCCTTATGCCTTCTTTTTGTCGGGGGGCAGTAGAGGCAATTGCCCTTAGACCCATCCATGGGAAATGCCCTTCCAATGGATGTTTGTTTTGGATATGGTCAGAGAGGGGGTCCTTTTTCTTCTTGTTTTTTTTGCGCTCAAATTCAAAGCACCGCTTCCTGTTGAAAGGATTAGCTGGTGACATCACCATTGTCCTGAGGATGCCCAATTTGGGCTCTTTTCTTGTCCCCATCAGGAGCTGGAGTAAAGGACGGGAGCTCAACCCTGCCCCACAGCAGCTCTTGGGCCTTGAATGCGGGCTTACTAACCTCCTGCCCAGCGTTCCAATCACTTGAGCCACTGTGCTCCTTCATGCTTCCTGATAGCATAACTACTCATGCCAAAGAATGGTTTCCCTACTTGGGCTTTACTGACATATTGATTTCAGCACAGAGAAAAAGCAGGCACAGACCCCTGATATGACCTTGACAGAACAAGACATGAGAAGCTCAGATGGATATTCTACCCTACATCATTGTCTTATGGCCATGACCTATGCCACAGATCCATGGCTTCAATCTCTCTTCCTGACTTAACTATAATTCATGGTGCCCCAAACTCATTTCATGGCAGGGTTGAGTTTGCCCAAGCTGTCCTTTCTCCCTTGGAGTCATTAGTGACTACTCTTCCTTTTCTAATAGTCTAAAGAGATCTGCTCCCTGGAAAGTCACTGACCTGGCCAAGTAAGTATGGACTTCCCTGTCCATGTGTAACATTGTCATCATCCCATTGCCCTCTCCTCCTTTCCCACAAATGAATCCATGCATGTTTTTATGGGCTTGTATGTCCCTTCGTGGTAGGAATCAGTAGTGGGATCCTACCTTAGTCGCTATCAGTTTGGTGGGTGATTGTGTGTGCGCGCGCACACTTGCCTAACAAGCCAATCAGCTGAGAGGATAAAGAAACGAAAAGCTAGGAGTGACCCTCGGGCTTTTATTCTCTCATCTGATTGTCAAAGGCTTTTTTTCCTCCTCTCAGATGATTGGAGGCTGTTTTTTACTGCCTGGTTGGCCAACTGGTAGTGATTTTTACTACCAGTTCATGTGAACCATGCCAAACTGGTAGCATACAACTACTGGTAGGAATATAAATGTCTTGTCTGGGGTAAGAAGTTAAGCAAGGTTGGCCTGGGTTATGAACTTGGAAGGGACATCTCCAGGAAATTCCAGGGTTGTAGGCTTGATTAGAGAGTTGAAAAACACCTCAGAAGACACAGAAAAACCCTTTCTGACCTGGTGACAAGGAAACAGTATGGATATTTCCATGAAGTCACCAGGAGTTCAAGGTGGATGCAAGGGAGATGTTACTTTCAAAAAAAAAGAACTTCAGGAAGCTGAGAACATACTGAAATACATAACAAGGTCTTTTTTAAAATCCTGGTTAGAAACAAAGCCTAGAGAGAAATTAATAAGAGAATTCAGAGGAAGAGTCACAACCTGTGGAAAAGAAACTGATTTTTTTTCTCATCACAATTCTTCTCTTATTATTATTTTTTAATTTTCCCTTCATCTTTACTCTTGGCATGCCCTGTCAAGATTGAAGCAGAATAGAGTCACTTTCATGGAAACTGGTCCGTGACTTTCATTTTGGGTGTTTAGAAAAAAGGTTCTATCACAGTAAAGTCTGACTTTTTTTTTTTTTTTTTGCCGTGGGAGGCCACATTTTTTTGTCCACATTGTTATTTTTAGTTCAAACAACTGCCAGGCATATGGTAGTAACATCTCTGAAGAAGGCACAGTCAGATTTTTTTCTGCTCTGCTTTTTCACTTTTGAGGGGGAGATGTTTTTTCAGAGGAAAATAGACGTGTTAAGTCTGTTAAAGGCTTAACCTAGCTATTTTGCTTGTCATATTGCTCTGCTTCACAAATAGAATCTTTGCAGCGAATAGCACTTCAATTGGATTTTTAATTTTTTTATTTTGCATGCATTTCCCACGTCTGTAATTTGAAAACAAATTCTATCTTGGCTAAGGATATTTCCAACTTGAAAAAAAAATCACCCTTTTTGACATGGCCTGTCTTACATTAACAGTTGTCACGTTTGCACACAGTTCCAAAAGCAGCTTCTGAATGTGTTTGTGTGACAATATGTTTGTGTCAAATAATGTGTCTTGTGTCTGAATATCTGAAATACTCAGATATTTTTGAAAAACCCAGGAAGATAGTTCTGTCAAGTTTCTGTGGTGTCTGTCATCGTAACCTTCCTGGTGAAATTATGTTGCGTCTATCAGTGCATCTTGGTTAAATGTTTGCATGTAAGTGGACACTTTCCATTTGTGGTCTATACACATAGTATCCTGTCCCTTATTTCTACCACCTCAGGTCTTGCAGTTCAACTTGTCTCCCTGCCTCAGATGTTGCTGAACTACACTTCCTAACATCCCTTAGCATTGATCCTGATGGCCAGGACTACTGAGAGTGTCCTCAGCAATATCTGGAAGCCTACTTTGATTCTACGGGAATAAACCAAATGATATAACTCAGAGAGTGAGTTGACACAAGCAATAACCTGCTCTTGTTTGTTTGCTCACCTCCTCCTCCAGTATGGGCGCTGTGACAAACGACTGTTGAACAAGCGTGAGGACCTGGGGATTGATTATGCCAACATAGACTTCACCAAATTGTCCACCAAGGACAGCTATACCCTGACCGAGGAGTTGGCTGAATATGCTGAAATCCGAGTCAAGTGAGGCCTCTTCTCACCAAGGCCTTCCTTCCAACTGGAACTATAGTAGTTGAACGAAACCCCGAGCCGTCACCATTCCTGGGCTGGGCATCCATCATCTCTCAGGGGGACTCCACATTATCCACTGTTTTTGATATCCTGATGTTCGCACTCCAAAATACGGGGTGCATTTTCATTTCCTGAAGAGTACATACTGAAGTCAACTAACACATGTTAGGGTTCCCCTTTTCTCTCACACACACAAACCCCACAAGTAAACACTTGTCCTTTTGGCCAGCCAACAGGTTATAGTTACAGAATGGTGAGAGGGCAGCTCTTTCTGCTTCTGCTGTGGTAAATTGCTAAATCTTGGGCACTTAGTCTAATTTGCTAGCAAACGATCAAAGTAGAACAAGATTCCAGGTCATTATCATAAGGATCAAATTGACAAATCCAGAACAGCTGTGATCTAATGGGTATCCCCCTGTCTGACAGGGTTTCATGAAAGAAGTTGTGTTTCTAGGAGGATGGATTGATTTTCACCACAATGCCCAAGAGTCTTGATCCATCTCATCAAGGCTGATAAGCAGTAGAGTTGGCTTTCTATCTGTCCAACGTGCACTTCACATTCCAGATTCAAGCTGGAAAAAAAATCAAATTCCAGCTCACATGTCTCAATAACTCTATATTTCTGTCTTTGACAAAATAAAGAAAGCAGGGCAAATTTAGGCACATCATTTATTTCTCCATGTATAAGACAGTGGACATTTTACCACCCTGGTTTGATTCCAGCATCATAGTTTTCAGGTTAAAAAGAAACAAAGTGATGAGATGACCGAAAACATCACCTAGTGAATTCTAGCATCTCTCGGGCACCCACCAGCTATGGTTGAAGAAATATAAAGCTTGCCCAGCTACTGTCCTTTTGACATAGCAATGGCTGGGTGAAGATGCTATGAATTGCTAGCATGGAAATGACTTTCATTGTCAAGCCATTTTTACCAGATATGCTTAGATCCAATTTTACATTATGTATATCTGTTAAGTAGAGGACTAACTTCTGTTTCCTAGAATGTATGTTCTGTTTCATCAAGGGTTTCCTTCTGCACCCCATAATAGTCCCCAATGATACATTCCTGTTGTTGTTAGCATGACTAATGAAAGTGCTGTGTGTTTTGCTGAGCAACTGGATATTGTATTCTGTAGCATCCATCAATTCTGTCGCTTTGCCTTTTGAGAAAAAGTGCCCTTTTCAATAAGTAAATTTGTTGGGCAAAATATCTTCTCTTTCCTCTGCTTGTTCAACCTCAGGAAGACAGAAGGCTGATGTTTTAAACCCATGAAGAATCCCATTGATTTTGATGACACTGGAGCGCTATAGAAGAAATATCTTGGATCCTTCAATATTTGCTGAAGACCTATGATTATACTGAAAACCTTGACTGTTCATCCTCATGGTCATTTAGCAAATCCTTCCAATCATAAAGCAGTTTTAACTGCAAAAATGATGGGGCAAAATACCCATCATTTGGGGAGCATTTTATTTGAAAACCTGCAATGAGCAAGTGGTTGAATTTGGGGGTTTTAATTGGCCTCTTCTAACTCCATGATGTTATGACCAATATTGATTAGACATCCACTTGGGATAAGGAGAATTGGAAAAGCTAAAAAACTTCTCTCAAAATTACAATAAGGAAATAGTTTAGTAAACAGCCACCCAAGTGTGACTGTTACATGTTATAGGCATGAATATATTAAGCTCTCCAAAGCTTTTAAGTCTGTGACAAAAGCTTCAGCATTCAAAACCTACTCAAAATGGTCACAGTTTGGTAAGTCCTTATAAAAGTATTGTTAGTGGGTTTTTTTTCTGAAGAAACAGACAGTTATCAGCCGAAAGATGAAGTCAAAGAATCTAGTAATCATTATTCCTTTTAATTTCCCCATTCCTTTCTTTACATCAGGAGTTTAGCAACAACTGTCAATGAAAAAGGGCAAAACAACTAGGATTTCAAGCATCTGAAGCTTTTTGTGTTTTTAAAAATAATCTCAGGAAAAGTTTTTACTGCTTGGAAAGCCTCTAGGTCTTTTGTTGCATTGGAGTAATGTTTACAGAATCAAATTCCACCTTTGGTTTGGTTTTTAAATCAAGACTTCTCCCAAATCCCCATCTGTTCCAACACACACACACATATCCTGTGTTTTTTGTACTGTACAGAAAAAGATATTGTATTTTGCTGATTAAGCAACAGCTGAATCATTGTTTTAAAAAGTTGTCAAAGTTGGGAATTCATGAAACCCAGCTGGGAAGGAACCCTCCATCACTGAGTTAATGAGATGGCGTTCCAATTGGTGTTTGTGAAGAAAAGCTGTAATACTCAGCTGGCAAGCTAATTCCAGTCTCCTAACAAGATTAATATCTAACATTTCAGGCAAAAGCATGTTTCTATTTATTGAAAAAGCACCTTTGAAAAAAAATGCTTTCGTGAGAAACTGCAGTTGTAGGGGTAAATAGTTGGAATCTGATAACATGACCTAAAGATCTGGCTGTTTTGTCAAGGATCCATTGAGCTGAACTCAGTGAAAGTTACACATTAAATCAAGCATGAGGAAACCTATAGCACTCCACAGTTAGATTATACCCATCAGCTGCAGTTGCTACAGCTGGTGGTCAAAAATGATGGGAGTTGATATCTATAAATATTTTGGAGAGTAATAAACTGTCCTTGTAACTATGCTTGGAATGCAGCTCAGGAGAACAATTAAGAATAAGTCTCATTGAACATAATGATCCTTATTTAGAAAAAGGGGTAGAATTCTATTGGTGAGGTATTTGCAAAGGGATCAGTTGTATTAGTGGTGGAAGTATATATTTAAGTCCAATAGAAGTAAAACACTCTAACAATCTTCCCATGAGGAAGACAGAACAGCCACCAAATACCTTAGGGTAAATGATTGAAGCAAGAACTGTTGATCTGGCTGGAAGACCTTTTTCACTTCTGATCAAGCAGGTTTGGCAGAGTTTTGGGCCTCTAGTGAATCTTCTTCTCAAAGGCAAGAGCAGAATGAAGTATCTGAAAATGACTATCTCGGTATCTGAAATCCTTTGTACCAGTGCAATTTTAGCAAAGATTAAGATTGCTTTCCTTAAAGTAGCATTGGAAAAAAGAATTTCTTCCTCTGGTTCCTGGGTGTAAACCCTGCATTCAGTCATGAAAATATGAAAATATTCCTGCTGGATCATGCTTTGGCCGATCTAACCAGCTTTTAAGTCTCATTTGATCCACCAGATGCAGCTAGGAAACCCATGGATGAGAAGTAGAAGTAGGCCTTCTCTCCCACTACTGCTCCTGGGTATGTAGCATGTGGAGACAAATTGTTCCATGTCTGAAAGCAGCTTCAAGGCCAAGGCCATTGATCTAAGAATTAGTCTAGCATCCTTTCAAAGCCTTACAAACTAGTTGCTAAGATCACATTTTCTGGTAGCATATTCCCAAGGTTTATAACATCGGTAGTCCTCTGATCAATGTTAATTATTTTGCTAGTAAGGGTCCTTAAGTAACCTCTAGTTCTAGCATTATAGATAAGGAGAAAGACCTATCCTGTTCATCCTTTCTTCACCGTGCATCCTTATATATAAGCCATAATCATACTTCATAGGTATCTTTTTTTTAAGGCAGTATTTCTCAACTGGCAATTCTCAAATGTGTGGACTTCAACTCCCAGAATTCCTCAGCCAGCTTTCTGAATCCACACATCTTGCTAAGATTGAGAAAAATCTGTTCTGAACAGTTTCAACCATTGCAACTTTTGCTTCTTAGGATGCAACCAAGCCTAGAGGACACCTGCATTTATCCAACTTTTAGATCTTGTTTCTCTCAAATTCTGGAAATCTTGGATCAAATATGCTGAATTATAACAGCCATCATCCCCAATTAGTAACAGCCTCTTTAAACAGGCTTGGGGGATTGTATTTCATTGCTTCTGGGGAACAACAGGCTAGTAAAATGGCCATTTAGATTTTTTAAAAAATATATGTCTGCACATGGGATTCCTTTACCGCTGCTTTCCTATCTTTGCCTGGCAAAAGGATTTTTTTTTTTTCTGCACCAGGAAATGCTTCAGATCATAAGCTTTCGTAATGTTTTGAAACTGAATTTTTTGGGTATCAGAAAGAGAAATTTAATCTCTCATGAAAGCACTTCTGAAACAGGGTCTTTATGCTGCTCCCAAATCAACCCAGATCTTAATATTATCATGCTGTTGTCTGCAGTCAGCAGCTGAGCTGTATCCCAAACATGCAAACAGTAAATAAATCAACCTTTCCTTTTGTGAGACTGAAGCCCTACAGAGCTTGTGGGTGGCTGGCTTGCTTTCTTACTGGGAGAATGTCTCATTCCACCTTCGGCTGTTGTTTATAGTCTGAATGTTCATGGTCCTTAAAGGGGAATGGTGGTTTGCCAGTTATATAGATCCCTCTCATAGAAACCAGTCAGATTTTTTTTTCCAAAATGTCCAAAGTCAGCTGCTGATCTACTTTTAAGATGCAGTTGGAATTGGTTGAAATTGTTGTGAATTTTAAAATTCTTAGAAGTTTTCCACCAGGAACAGAAGCTTGGGAAAGCCCTGTTTGCCTTCCTTTTTTACTACAAGAGATAAGTAAAATTCCAGGCTGTTCCTCACTCATTGACTCCTCCTACATGGAGTATGGTTTGTTTCCAATTTCTTTTTTGTCAGAAGTAGGCTAGTTTTTATTGCTCCGTATGTTTTTCTTTTCATCCTCTCTCTCTCCTCAGCCTCCCTCCAGCAACTTGCCCTGCAGCCTAGATTTTTTTCCCCTTTCTTCCTCTCCAACAATATGCAGTCATGACGAGAGTTAGTGAGGTGGACGGAGATGATTGATTGCAAAACTGTCAGCATGCTATTCTTTCAGCATAATAAGTAGCAAGGTCTTTACAACTGATATTTATTTTTTGAACATACTTTTTCAAGGTGGATGGTGGTGGGAGGGGAGACATAAAGAGATACAGTTTTCATTGCTCCAGGAACTGCAGTAGCTTAGGATGGGTCACTGGCTGAATCTTTCTTTCTTTCTTTCTTTCTTTCTTTCTTTCTTTCTTTCTTTCTTTCTTTCTTTCTTTCTTTCTTTCTTTCTTTCTTTCCTTTCCTTTCCTTTCCTTTCCTTTCCTTTCTCTCTCCCTCCCTCCCTCCTTCCTTCCTATTTTCTACCTGTAATCTGATTTTGTAATGGGCAGATGTTACAAAGTTTGCAAGTCGATGTCAAAATATTTGTATGGATGTGGGAGGGAAAAAAAACCAATATACAAAATTGCCCTGATTCACAAAATTGATATTTGTTTTTGGATGTCATGTTAAAACTCCTGATTCTAAAAACAGATATTTTCTCCAAAATGTATTAGTTATGCATCTCTAAAATATTTCTTCTTTTTCTTCAAATAGAAGCCATTGGTACTAAGGTTGTGATTCAATATCCACTAAACTCTCTGAGATGATTTTTGAGAAGGCACATAGAATAGTATTTCTTAACCTTGGCAACTTTAAGATGGGTGGATTTCAGCTCCCAGAATTCCCCAGCCAGCCATGAATGAGGCAAAGCACATTATCAGCTTGCCAAGTTCAGCTCAGTGGTGTGGGGAAAGGATTGCATTTGAATGCACGTTTAAGCCCCTGTCACACTGCACCAATGGATGGAAAGAGGATGTAAAACGGAGAGAAACACTTACCATGTATTGGTTAATGCGATGCTTCCATTCTGTACTCACTGCCTCCGTTTTGCTTCCTCTCTATCCGTCCAGCATCCGTCTATTGAATTTCATCTGCTCAAAAGGTTTTGAGCTGCTCAAAACTTTTGAGCGGAAAATGTATCAAACGCGTCCGTTGTGCATCCGCTAGGCATATGGGGGACATCCGTTCTGCATCCGTTGTCATCCGTTACGCATCCGTTATATCCGCTAGGCATCCGCTGCACATCCGCGCAACTCGAATCCGCTCCAGTGGTAAACAGACGCAGGGAGGAAGCGGAACGGACGCGCAGCGTTAGTAGCACAGACGGAGAAAGGATGAAAGCGGATGCAGCTCGCAAAGAAAGCATTTAAAATGGAAAAAACGTTCGCAGAGGGGACCTATCTCGGATATTAAGGATGTCTAGAGGATGCCTAGAGGATGCAAAAGGATGCTTCTGTTCCGCATCCGCTTTCCATCCGCTCTGCGTCCTCCCCCCGTCCGTTCCTTTCCGTGTTGTCCGCTCTGTTTATGCAAATTTTTGCCCCTTTTGAGAGCGGATAACAATGGATGGAACATTTTTCTCGTCCGCTGTGTCCTTTTTACAAACGTTTTGCATCCGTTGGGCAGTGTGACAGGGCCTTTAGATAAAAGGCAAGAAGCCACGAAAAATTATTTGGGCTGGATATGGCAGCTTTCAAAGAGTTTTTACCATCTCAAAATTGGGCCTGTGATTCCCTCCCACTCTCCCCCCCATTTCTCCTGCACTTATCTGAATAGGTTCAAATTTAATACATATTCCTAATAAATTATTACATGATGTTCTTAGCTTTGGAACTTGCTTTATTGCATTTCAAATGTGTGCATTTAAAAAGACTTTTCAGCTTCAATGCATAAATGTTGTGATTGTTTCATGTCATGTATATTGTCCCTCCATTTGCTGACAGAGACAAGGACAGCCAGGGAGGTGTCGGTAGCAGATTGTACTGTAATTTATTTCTTGTGACAGGCACTTAGTAAGGCTTCCTTAATTAGCGGTTCTGACTGTAAATAGACACCAGACAGAGCATTTTTCAACCCACGCACACAATTTGCTTTTGAATTTCTTTAAGCATCTTTTCTTATATACATTGCACAGAGAGGAACAAGTAAATATATTTCTAGGCGTGAACATGTTTCAGGCAGATTTAAATCCCTTCAGTATGTGTAGGCAAGCAGACAAAGAGCATCTGAAAATGAACTCACCTGTCGAGTGTGCAGCATTAATTTAGGAAAAGGCTGGGATTTTGTATGTCTGTATTCCCACAATACAGCAAATGTTTAATGACTTTAACTCCTCTGACTTTGTACCCTCAAAGAAATAAAAAGTCTTTTACAAATTCCATTCTTAGCCCATCTCCTTGAATAGTATCTTCAGATACAGTCATCAAATCATCACTCTCCAACTAGATACAACCATTTGCAAAGTTGGTTCCAAAGCAGTAATCGTTTCCTCTCCCAAACAAGACCTTTATTATTTTTTCTTCCTGCATCTTAGAATTATTGAGATTGTTTTAGAATTGATTTTGTGGCCAAATCCTCTCTAACATACTTCGCTTTCCAATCCTAACAATAATAAATATTTTCTTTATTTAAAACAACAGTTCTAATGTGGATGAATATATGTTTCATCCAACAGTGTTGTTTTTCAAACCGACGGATGGAAAGCCATTATACTGCCATGGTTTGTTTTTACCATAAATATAACGTTAAGAAAGACATAAGGCTGAATTCACTTATAGTTTGCATGAAATAGGAAATGCATTTTGTTTTGAGGTTAGGACAAAGCAACTCCAAGAAATCATCATCCTCTTTTAACAACTCCATAATCCCTTGCAGAGGGTGGAGTCTGGGCAACTGAATGGAGCTAGTAGAGTGTTTAATGGCCGAATGCCCTTCCTGTTCCCAATACAGAGTTTTGTTCAACTTCAGCAGATATATTCTCATTGTGTCCAGAGAGAGAAATATCTGCCTCCACCTAGGATCAAATTCACACATTCTGACTGTGAGGCGAGAGCTCCACCTCTAGGGCATCGCACCACTCCAGAAGTATACAAATGCAAGTAGATAAATAGGTACCACTTCAGCAGAAGGTTGCCGCATTCCCTATTTTCATGCTGGCCACATGATGACAGAAATATTTCTGACAACACAGGCTCCTTCAGCTGAGAATCGCAGATGAGCACTGCCTCCTTGGGACAGTCACAACTGGACAGGGAAAACTTTTAAATTCATTGGAAGATGACCTGTGCTATAAACTAGCTTTAATGAGCATCTAGTTCATCATATTAGACTGCTTTGTCATTTGATACAAATAGTCCTTGACTTATGATCACAACTGAGCCTAAAATTCCTGTTGCCTAGCAAGAGAGAGTAATTCAGTGAATTTTGCCCCATTTTTACAACCTTTCTTGCCACAACAATTGTTGAGTGAATCACTGCAGTGGTAAAGTTAGTAACATCTGGTTTCCCCACTGGCTCGGTCTGTCAGAAGGTCACAAAAGGGGATCTCATGACTCCAGGACACTGCAACCATCATAAATAGGAGCCAGTTGCCAAGCATCTGGATTTTGATCACTTGACCACAGGGATGCTGCAAGTGTGAAAAATGGTCATAATTCACTTTTTTTCAGTGCTATTGTAACTTTGAACAGTCACTAACTGATCTGTTGTAAGTCAAGGAGTACCTGTAGTTTTTCTATCAGGCCCAAACTCAGAGATGACATACCTAGACATAGCTAGATCCCACTGAGTTCAATCCTTCATATCCTTATACTGATGGACAGAATCTTGCCTACAGTAAGCCACGGTAAAAATGGTAATTAAGAGGGAAACCTTGGTCCGTTGTCCTGCTGGGAGGAATCAAGTTTAAGCTGATCGGTTCACAGGACAGGCGGGAAATTTAACCTCAGTGGCTGAGCTGTCAAGACAGCTCTCTATAAAAGAGCTGTTGGGCAGCCAACACACTTCTACGTACCAGTCAACTAGTAAAGAGCTGTTTTCATTATCCTGTGGCCCTGCCTCTTCATTCAAACCCACAATTTAACAGTATAACTTTTTAACAGACTTTAAAAGAGTCTCAGATATGGCTCAGCTGAATTTCTTTTCCCCTCCATATCCAGAACCAAACCACACACTCTCTTAATCTGGGCTTCTTTCTGGAAAAACTCAATGTTGCCAAAACTTTCCCTCATTGCAGTACATCCCATCCCATAATATCTGCATACAAACCTTTATGCTTCCCTATACTCCTCCATCTAATGCTCCTACCCCTTTTAGATTCTTTTAGGCTCATTTTTTTGTATATAGTTAATACTGTACATATCTTTTATATCTTCTAGTTTTTCATATTTTTTTAAGATTCCAATGTAGCTTTATTTTTTTTTAATCAACTCTAAATCACCCTTATTATGCTGGTTTTGACCATAATAAAAATTCCATTCGATTTGGCAGACAGCTTGCTTTGAACCCTGGCCTTGGGAAAAGGGCATTCTGTTTTTCAGAATCTTCAATTAAAATAAGAGGGATGGTCTAGAAAACAAATCACAGCTCCTTGGTAAAGTGCCTACTTTGCATTCCAAAGGCTGTGGGCATCACTCCCTACCCTGAAAAGAACCAAAGGCAACACATAATTTAACAAAGATTTCTTTCATTGCGGAGAAGTATGAGTGGCATTTCATAAGACTTGCATTCATTCATAGGTGTTTGGTGGAGTACAACTGGAGTTTTAAGTACCCTAATGAGAAAACTCCACTCTTTTCCATACAGAACAGCTGCTATATGTAGGTTGCAAACTCCAAACAGCAGCAAAGGCAAACAGTACAGAAAAATAAAACATATGAAGAACAGTTACAGGAACTGGGCATGGCTAGTCTAGTGAAGAGAAGGACCAGGGGAAACCGGATAGCAGTCTTCCAATATTTGAGGGGCTACCACAGAGAGGAAGTGGTCAAGCTATTTTCTAAAGTGCCTGCAGGGCAGACAATGAATAATGGATGGAAACTAAATAAGGAGAAATTTAATAAAGAAATATTTAATAAGGAAATAAGGAGAAACTTTCTGACAGTGAGAACAATCAACCAATGGAGCAGTTTGCTCTTGGAAGTTGTGGGAGCATCATCACCTGAGACTTTCAAGAAGAAACTAGACTGCCATTTGTCAGAAATGGTGTAGGGTCTCCTGCTTGGGCAGGGGGTTGGACTAGATGACCTACAAGGTAGCTTCCAACTCTGATTATTTGCTATCTGTTATTCCATCAAATGGCTGTTTGGGTTTTTGCAACCCAGATAGGAAAGCTCTCCCCACACTTCAAGGAGACAGCCACCTTAAGATATTTTCTTAGGTCAAACTCACCTACCAGTACTTCTGTAATTGTTGAGTTACAACAGCAAGCAGGACATGGTTATATTTCACAGGAGTTATTCAATTTCAAGCACCTTTCTGAACAATTTGTTGCCCCAGATATCTGCAGTCCTGCCTTCATCAGCATAGAGGAACACAGAGATGACCCCCTGGGCTCCATTCTAGAAAAATGAGATAGCGTGGGGGGAAATTTTTAAGCTGATATTTGGTATAAGAAGGAGGGAAGGACAAACTTGGTCAGGCTTTAAAAGATTATAGCCCACAAGGCAAGTCATGACCTATGGTCATCATTTCAGAGCTATTTCTCTAACACTTATATATCCAACATATCCTTGCCACGCCTCCCTCAAATTCTTGCACATTCATTTTTTCATCCTTTTTCCTCTGGATTGTATAATCTCTTCTGCAGACCTTTTAATGGCTGGCTCATTCCTTCCAAAAGGTCAGCTCAGACAATGGGGCACAATTCAGATTCTGTGAATTTGCTACTGAATGAGAAGGGCAACCATTTTGGGCTGGCTGTAGAACAACCAACATCTGATGACCAACATCTCTAATGGGAATAACAGTTACTTGGGCATATTATACAGCTGAATGCTATTTCTGGTCTATTCTGCACCCAACTAGAAATAATAATTACAGAATGAGAGAAAGTTACAATACAAGCCAGCAATCCTTGATTTAAGGAAACCTGTGTTGTTTTAAAAAAAACATTTAATCCATTTAGCAGCACCCAAGCTACACAATAAACAATAACATACCTGGCCCATTTCAGTTGGGCAAGTAATAAATATAATAAACAAGTGTATAAATAAAGCTAAACAGATAATAACTTATTTCTAATAGATAGTACATCTATTTGAATTTACAGTAAATAAACCTGCTGCATATTGAATGACTTGCCCTGGTTAGTAACCCAAGAGTCTTCATACAGTATGCTAAAACAGGGGTCTCCAACCTTGGCCACTTTAAGCCTGGTGGACTTCAACTCCCAGAATTGCCTAGCCAGCAAAGCTAGCTGGGGAATTCTGAGAATTGAAGTCCTCCGGGCTTAAAGTGGCCAGGGTTGGAGACCCTTGTGCTAAAAGATACTCGTTATGCTACATTCAATGGGCATGCCTCGTTTACACACTTCAGAGACGTAATTATTTTTTAAAACCACAGTTTCTTTTAACTTGACAAAGCCTTAAACACGCCCCTATACTTTGCTCCGTTTAACTGCAAATCAGATACAACCCAATTGAAAGAATCTCGCGCTTCTGCCCTATTGTACTTTCCATGAGATTTCCCCCCCATCATATACTCTTGGACCACAACTCCCGTCGCCCACCGCGGGAACAGCCATGGCTCCATGACAGCTGCAGTTTCCCTCTCCCTCTTGGGTCTTCACCCTACCAAACAAACTACAAGTCCCATAGGGCATCGCGAAGGTACTTAAAGAGAAAATGTCTCCGGAAAGCTCCGCGCGGGAGAAACCACATTTCCCAGCGTGCTCTGCGAGAGGCGGAGTCCGTCTCGAAGGGCGCCGGAGTTTGAGACGGGCGATGGCGAGCGGGGAAAATGTCGCTGGGAGGAAGGCGGGGGTGACGGGGGCATCTCTGGCTCAGGAGCTGAGGAGCTGGGCGGCTGAAGAGATGAAGCTTCCTCCGGACAAAGTTCCCTCCGAGAGAGACGCACGCAGGTGGGTGAAAGCGTGCAGAAAGGGGCGAGAGTGTTTCTGAGCATCTGCAGAGTGCTCTCCCCAGTCTCCCGGCGGTCGTAAGAATAAACCAACCAAGCATTGCAGGCCTGGACTAGAAAGGGTGGGACGCTGTTCTCCTAACCATAGCTAGGTTCGCTTGCACCTTGACAGGGTGACTGAACTATTATTTTTAATAATATTGTAATTGGCCCTCGACTGCAAATGGAGAATAAGTTGGTTTATAATACAGTAGATTATGTAATTTTAGTGCTTAGAATACCTTTATTGCAGCTTTGAATGTACATTAATCGGCATACATTAGAAAGAAATGTCGTCACATGCAGCTCTTAAAGGGTCTCCACTTCCAATATACACTACATAAAGCATGATAAAATAAATAGAATAGAATTCTTTATTGGCCAAGTGTGATTGGACACACAAGGAATTTGTCTTGGTGCAAATGCTCTCAGTGTACATAAAAGAAAAAGTACATTCATCAAGAGTCAAGAATCATCAGATACAACACTTAATGATAGTCATAGGGGACAATAAGCAATCAAATTATACTAGGGAACAGTCAATATAAATCGTAAGGATACAAGCGACAGAGTTACAGTCATACAGTCACAAGTGGGAGGGGTTGGGTGATAAGGAGTGATGAGAAGATTAGTACTAATAGTGCAGACTTTGTAAATAGTTGAACAGTGTTAAGGGAATTATTTGTTTAGCAGAATGATGGCTTTTGGGGGGGGGGGGAAACTCCCCTTGTGTCTAGTTGTTCTGGTGTGCAGTGCTCTATAGCTTCGTTTTGAGGGTAGAAGTTGAAACAGTTTATGTCCAGGATGTGAGGGGTCTGTAAGCATTTTCATAGCCCTCTCTTTGACTCGTGCAGGATACAGGTCCTCAATGGAAGGCAGGTTGGTCGTAATTGTTTTTTCTGCAGTCCTAATTATCCTCTGAAGTCTGTGTCTGTCCTGTTGGGTTGCAGAACCAAACCAGACAGTTCTAGAGGTGCAGATGACAGACTCCATCATTCCTCTGTAGAACTGGATCAGCAGCTCCTTGGGCAGTTTGAGCTTTCTGAGTTGGCGCAGAAAGAACATTCTTTGTTGTGCTTTTCTGATGATGTTTTTGATGTTAGGTGTCCACTTTAAATAAATACAAAGTTATGTTTTGCAATGAAATGTCTTTGCATGCAACTCTCAAAGGGTCACCACCTCCAATATACACTTATATAAACCATGGCAAAATAAATACAAAATTATGCATTAGAATGAAATTTCGTTATATGCAACTCTCAAAACGTCACTACCTCCAATATACACTACATAAAGCATGACAAATTAAATAAATACAAAATGATACATGAGAATGAAATTTCGTTGCATCAGCACTCAAAGGATTGCATGCAGCTCCAATATAACATTACATAAAGCATGACAAAATAAATACAAAGTTTTACATTAGAATGAAATTTTGTTGCATGCAGCTTGCAAAGTTTCACCCTCTCCAATATAACATTAAATAAACCATGACAAAATAAATAAGTACAAAATTATGCATATATCCACATATGATATGACACAGAAAAACAACACAGTTTGGTTCGAATGTATACGTGTATATGGTGAGAATAATGAATCTTGCGAGTTTACTGGATGGATGGCATAGGGAACAAAACTGTTACAGAATCTGGAAGTCCTGCTAAAAATACTTTGAAACTTCCTCCCAGAGGGAAGCAACAGAAACAGACTTTAAAGTGGGTGTGTAGGATCTCTAACAATGCTTTGAGAGCTAAGCACATAGTGCTTATAAGCTCTTTCCTGAATAACGGGAAGTGAGCTTCCTACAGTGTTCTCCATTGTCCTCACCACTCTCTGTATGGACTTTCTATCACAGGAACTGCTGCCACAAAACCAAACAAGGATGCAGTTTGTTAAAAAAATGCTTTCAATCATGCCTCTGTGGTCAGGATAGAGGAGAAAGATGTGCTCTCTCATGCAATGCAGGAAATGCAGATGCTGGTTTGCAACATAGTTAATAGTATATCAATACTGTTTCAGGATAGGATTATAGGTATGGTTCCAATTGTTTGGAGTTATATATCGAAATACTTTGAGAAATATGTGAACTTAAAATAAGTTATCCACATCATAGATTTTTACTGCTACTTCCATCTCATTCCTCACCCCCAGAATGTGCTCAGGTCAGTGTGCTGACATCTGGAAATATATCATCCGCCACGTTCATCATCAGAGGTAAGAATACAAAGATGGAGATGGGATACAGGTAGTCCTTGATTTACAAGAGCTCATTTAGTGACCGTTCAAAGTTACAACGGCAGTGAAAAAAGTGACTTAGGACCTTTTTTTACACTAAAAATCGTGGCAGTATCCCCTCATGATCGTGTGATCAAAGTTCAGATGCTTGGCAACTGGTTCATACTTATGACCATTGCTGTGTCCCGGGGTCATGATTAGAATTTCTAGATTTGAAGCCCAGAAGGATTTGGATTAGAGATCCCATCACCCCTTGCCAGTAAGGAGTAGAGGAATTTCTTCCAGTAATGGATAGCTATAGATGATTTTGCTTGGCATCTTATCTGGCATTCACTCCGAACAGTCTCAGAAAGAAAACGGGCAGCATTTTCAAAGAGGTCCTACTCTCTGAGTTAAGAAAATAGAAATTGTGTATTTGTATAATACTCGAACGGAATGGCTGAAGACTGTGGTGGCGAACCTATGGCATACATGCCATAGGTAGCACACAGATCTATTTGTGTGGGCACGCGAGCCCAGCCAAACTTACTTGCAGTGTGCATGCACGTGCCTCCCAGCTGATTTTCAGCCCGTTTGAGGCTGTTTTCGTCTTCCTGGAGGCTCGAGGGAAGCCCCTGCAGCCTCAGGAGGCCAAAAAACAGGCCTTCCAGAAATACCAGAAGTGCTGAAACGGGCCTGTTTTCAGCTTCCGGAGGCTTCCCTCAAGCTTCTGGGAGGGCGAAAATGGCCTCAAATGGGCTGAAAAATCAGCTGGGAGGTATGCACATGTGCAGTGCAAGTATGGGGGCAGGGCGGGGTTTTTTTGCATATACCGGCACAGGGGGGGCTCATTGCATTGTGGGTGCCGGCACACGCTTTCGGCATACCACAACAAAAAGGTTCGCCATCAGGGATGGGATTCCACCAGTTTGCACCTATTTACTAGAACCGGTTGTTCACATTCTAAGCAGTTTGGAGAACCGGTTGTTAGAAGAAATTACTGGCCTAATCCTGTAAGGAAGGTAGGAAGGAAACATTCTGGTGTTGCTTACAGAAACTGCCTCTCCATTAACCCTTATTACATTCTTGCCAGGACTAGACTTCCTGTCTCATGAACGTATCTGGAGTTTTTTTCCCCTCTGCTGGTACTTGGCTTGTGTGGAGTGACCAAAGTTACAATGGCACTGAAAAAAGTGACTTATGACCATTTTTCACACTTATGACTGTTGCAGCATCCCCACAGTCAGAGAGGCGAGGCAAGGAGAGGCGTGCCTCAATGTGAGTGATGTTGAGTTGGCCACGCCCAGCCAGTTACATGACCAAGCCACACCCACCAACTAAACCACGCCCACAGAACTGGTTGTTAAAAAAGTTGACCACCACCACCCCGTTTGCCATCACTGGCTTAAGATAATGGGCTGGTTCATGTAACAGTGCAAGATTGTGCCTGGGTTTCCTTTAAGTAGATGAACCACAAATTGAGCTTTAGCGTAGTCTAGCCTGCTATGTAAACCCAGCCACGTGGCTTAAGACTGTGATGGTGAACCTATGGCACGCGTGCCACAGGTGGCACGCAGAGCCATTTGTGTGGGCATGCAAGCTCCAGCCAGATGTACCTGCACTGCACATTATGCACTTCCCAGCTGATTTTCAGCCCACTTGTGGCTATTTTTGCCCTCCCAGAGGCTCGGAAAAAGCCTCGGCAGCCTATCTATATACTTCTCTTTGTTGTCCAAGTATATACATAGCACTCCAGCACAACCTTCATTGCCCTGGGGCTGACTTCTGTTATTTTTCACCCACATTATTCTGTACCTTAAGTACATTTTTCAGGGTGTATCCTGTACTCTGTTGAACACTTTCGCCTTGTTTATATTGCAGGACTGTCAAGAAGATCCGTGGGAATTTACTGTGGTATCCTTTTCTTAACCCTTTTTCTTGATCAATTTTCTTCCTTTCCCTTCATGGGCTTGAGAGGTTAACCTAATCTTGAACAGTTTAGTTTAGTTTACTTTATTGTCACTGCACCTCGTACAATGAAATCAAACACCATCTTCAGTGCTCATCATGACCATGAAAATAAATACAACAGACACCCTTCACACTCCACACATTGAATTGAAAACCCCGACATTGCACCAAACGCTGCACTATACAGTAGAATTCAACAGAGCAACTGCCCTGGAATAGAAGCTGTTTTTCAGTTTTTATTATCCTGTACCGTCTGCCAGATGGTAATAGTTCAAAAAGGGATTGTGATCTTGGAATTTCTTGAACTGCTGAGGAGATGCTAGGATTTTTGTTTTGTAGACATTCTCGGGCAACACTGAAATATGAAAGCCTTGTTCCACATTCTACGCAGTTTGATACTGCAGATGGAACTTTGCATTAGGTTTTTCCAGGAAAAAAAAATTGGCAGTCAAATGTTGTAAAGGGTGTAAGGAATGGCTTGGAAAAACAGGAAGGCCCTAATCAGAGAAGAGGAGTTTGAGTCCAGGCCAAAAAAGTAACTTGAGAAAATATTCAGCGAACCCTTCCCTATTTCACAAAAAGTTAAATTGAAGGATGGGGGAAGGACATTCTGACATGCAAAATTCTTTTACTAGAGCTGCTCCTATAAAAATAGCCCTGATCAATATGGCATTGGTCTATGTTTATTGAGATGACAAGTGTGCACCTAGGGAAATGTTACACCAAGTTGTGCACCAAGGGAAATATTGCCATATTTTAAAGATGTCGACCACAATAAGGATTCTTTCTGCTGCACAATCTTCTTTTGACTAATTGCTACCTTTCAAAAAAAGAAAACGTGCTGGTTTTTGTACCTCCCTCAAGGCCGAGCCCAAAGAATTTCCAAACAAGTGAAACGTTTGTGTCCTTGATCCTATTTTTTGTCATATAGGTATCAGCAGATGGAAAAAAGTGAGGTGAGTAAGAACAAAATGAGGTGAAGAATTTGCTTCATTTCCAAAGGTTTGGGCTGAAGGTGGGGGAATGGGGCTCTCCTAATGTAACTCTGTTCCCTGTCAACTTTGAGCTGGTGGCAATTGGAATCCAGCAGTAGCAGGAAAGTCAAGGATATGGCTTCCACCATTTGGAAAGACAGTCTCAGACTGTTGACAGCGAATATAAATAAGTATGAATGACATGCAAGAACTTTTCTGGTCCTCCAAAGAGAACTATGACCATCACAGCAAGGTATGATGACCCAGGGGACGGCACAGAGGTAACCCAAGTAGTTGGCAGTTCAAACCGCCCCTTTATTGCTCCAAATTTCCCCCAAACTTCCACGTTTCTAGCAAGTCCCAGAGTAAAGTGATTGACAAACCCCCAAACACACACCTCAAGCAGCCTCTGGCTGCAAATAGTCCAGCCCAGCATTGTGTACACCAAGGCTGCACAGCAATACATCCAGCAGGGCAAATCAAGGAGTTCAGGAAGCAAAGGATCCAGATAATTAGTCCAGAAAGTGAGAAAGAATACTTCTTGGAAAGTTCAAATGTCGGCACTCAACACTTCAAGAAATCAGGAAAGTGTTTGTTCCCGACAAATGCTCCTCCCCACAGCGTCTCCTTAAGCCTCATCCCCAGGTATGCCTTGTGAAGATGGGCAGGGCGCTCTTCTCCTGAGTAGCCTGCTCAGTCTGTTCTCTCCTTCTCTCCACTCTCTGTGCTCTTGGATCAGGAGGGGGATGCCCCTTGCTCATCGCTTGAGCTCTGTCTCACATGTTCATCCTGCCCCTGTTCCTCCCTGGCTACAAGCTGTTCTAATCCTGAAAGGCCCTGGCCTGATTGGCCCTGCCCTTCCCCATTTTCCTCCTCAGCCAATAAAGCCGTCCCCTCAATCTCTGTCTGCTCAGGTTCCAGCTCCTCTTCCCTCACAGATTCCAGCTCCGAGGGGAAGGGGGGCATGACAGAAGGATGGGTTTCCAGCTGTGAACGTTTTAAAGAAGGAGCAGGAGGGATAATTCTAGGAGTGTGCTCAAATAGGAAGCAAGAACTAAAAGATGGATAAAGTGGCCTCCTTGGTAATGTTGCAGTTTGATCTTTCTTCTCAGGGCCATCCCAGTGCCTCTGAATCAGATAAAGAACGTCGCAAGCATTTAGTGCAGGCCATCTCTCGCTTGAAGGAGGAAGATCAGCAGTTGGACCTCCAGATAGGATTGGCCCAGCGTGAGCTCATAGCCAGTGGTGAGTTGAGAACAAACAGCGAAAATGTTTTGACACCACTGTGAACTCCTTAGAAGATTGTTGGGCTGTGTTTATAAGTCCCCTGTCATGCCCCTGTCTGAATCTGACTCAGAGGAGGAAGCCAAACAGCTGACAGGGAGTGGGAGTGTGGCTCCTTTGGCTGTGGAAGAAACTTGGGAAGGGCAAAGTCCGGTTGGGCAGAGCAGGGGAGAGGGAATTCAGAGGAAGACCCAGGCCCACCCCCCTCTTCATCCTAGGGGCATGCAGGGAGGAACGGAGAAGAGAGCAATGTGGGTTGCATGGCTTACGGGGGAGGAAAGAGCCCTGATTCCCTTCATTAGCTGCAGCTGGGAACACAGTGTATAAAAAAGGCAAGCTCTTGGGAGCAAACATGACTTTATCTTGTATCCTTGTGGCTTATCTGGGTTCCTGGCATCTTCCCAACTGTGTAAGTTTTGCCGTGCTTTCAAGTTTGAAATTCCTGCTCCTGCCCTGCCAAACTGATTACTTCAGTTTGTTTTATTTGGATGTTAAGTTATAGTCTGTGTGTACCTTGTTTTAGACTGAATTTTCTACAGTCAAAGGCTCTTCCTGGGAGAGTTTTTCTCCAGCCCGAAGGTAACCTGGATATTGGGGGCAAAGTTGGAGACAATAAAGGGACTCTTATTGCTTATCTGACTGTGTTGCCTTTGTGCCACGCCCCTTTGGGTCATCACACTCCCCTTGACTGAATCCCAGCATTGAAACGCATCAAATAGAGCAAGTGAGCCTCTGCTGTAGGTTCAGCTGTTCACGTCTGCACACCCTGATTTGCAACATCTTGTTCTCCTTGGCATTTAGAGGCTAACCCAGAAACGACTCAGATCTGGGATGCCAAACGCTGCAGTTTGCTCCTGAAGGCCTACTCCACCCGGATCACAGCAGAACGGCAACAACTGCACAAGAAAGCTGCCCAGATCAAGGGACATTTGGAGCATTTGGAAGAGATGGAGAAGTACGGGCTCAGTTCCAAGGTCCCTTTACCACCTTTTGGCAAGAGGGGATCCTAGTTGGTGGAGCTTTAGTGTGGTGGAGGAAGAAAGGGTGATTTTGGGTCATATGCAGGGGTGGGCTTCAAAAAGGTTAGCAACTGGCTCTCTGCCCGGTTGCTGGGTGGGTGTGGCCAGGGTGGTCGTGGCCTAGTCAGCCTCCTGCACCACAGCAGGGGGGTGTTGCCCTCCCTGGGGTCTGGAGGATTTCCTTGAGCCTCCAGGAGGACAAAAATGGTCTCCTCAGCCTCTGGAGACTGGAAATGGGCCCATTTCTGGCTTTCTGGGGGCCCCGTTTTTTTGCTCTTCCCAAGCCTTCACACAGGCCCTGCACTTACCTGCATCCAAAACAGGCCATGTGGGTTCAATTCTCCAAATTGTGCAGAATCTTAGCTAGAGGATCGCCCGAACCCGTACGAACTCCCAGCAGCCACCCCTGGTCACTAAACCAAGGCTCTTCAAACTTGACAGCTGTAAGACTTGTGGACTTCAACTCCCAGAATTCCTCCTCCAGTCATGTTAGCTCAGAAATTCTGGGAGTTGAAGTCCACAAGTCTTAAACTTGCCAAGTTGGGAGACCCTTGTACTGAACTGTGGCTTGATTAGCCATGGATGAATGAGTATAGACATAGTACGCTGGATTCATGCGTTATGCTAAGGCAGCCTTCCTTAGGTGGTAACTTCCAGAAGTGTGGAATCCTAGAATGATTAAGGAATTATGGGAGTAGAAGTCCATATTTCTGGAAGACACCAAATTTACTATACCGGTTCTGAACCATGATGAATTCACACAACTTGTGAACCAAGCTGGTCTCTTTTCAGCCAGCTGGCCTGGGAAAGAATATCTGTTGCATTCAAGTGTGGAAAGCAAAGGTCCATCTAAAACCCTCTTGTGGTTTTCTTCTAGGAAAGGCAAGATGGTCATGGTTTTTGGTGGAAGACACCCAGAGCCTCAGTTCCCCATCTTGAAGCCTGAAGTTCTGGTAAGGCCTGATTTACTGCTTTGCAGAAAAAAGAAAAGTTTTAAGTTATCCTTGGGGCCCACACCTTTGGGAAGAAGTTCATAAATCATTCAAAGTTACAGCAGCACTAAATTAATAGTATTTGGTGCCCAGTCCTCAAAATTAGGGCCATTGTAACACCCCAGTGCCAATATTTACAACTACAGGGTATGCTTCAACTGCCCATCTCCCTCCCTCTGCCTTTTTTGGACACTCTGCACTCTGATGCCCCTGCTGCTTCCACCTGACCTTTGCTGTCTTCCTCTGAACCAAAGGTGCTTTTTCAAGAGGCAAGTGGACTTCCTTGTTTTTTCTTTGAAGACGTTTCACTTCTCATTCAAAAAGCATCTTCAGCTCTGACTGGATATTGTGGAATGGAAGGATTTATACTCCTTGCAGACAGCTGGTCATTTGCATCATTTTAGAGGGTCATTAAGGAGGTTTACCTGTGTTTACCAGGGTCACCTGAATGGTATAAATGGGTGTGGAGCCTTCTTGGAACTGTTGCAAGGACTGTGTTGTAGACTGGAGATAGATGATGTCGTTTCCCTTCCCCTCAGTTGAGAGAGGGTTGTCCGAGGTGGCGTCTTTGACCCCTCTTTCAAACCAGCTGTCTGCAAGGAGCATAAATCCTTCCATTCTCCACCATCCAGTCAGAGCTGAAGAAGCTTCTTGGATGAGAAGCGATACTTCTTCAAAGCAAAGAAAAAGAAGAAAGAAAAACCAGAAAGTCCAGTTGCCTCTTGGGGAAAAAAAAAAAAAAGCACCTTTGGAACAACCATGACCTGGATGACTAGAGAATCTCTGTAGACATTTTTAGAGAGCTGTTGAGGCCACTTGGAGGTTTGTGTTGTCCTTGGGGTCACCCAAGATGTGCCAATGGGTATGGAGCCTTCTTGGCTAGAGGATGTTTTCTGCCCTGTGTCCCTTCCCTGTTGAAGACAGGCACAGGCTGTTGGGGGGTGAATCTGTGCAAATGGTTGCCCTTCAGTTTGAGATGCAGACAACATAGATATTTTGAACACTTGAATACTAATTCTCCTTGCGCTGGTTGAGTATCATCTGCACTTCTAAAACTGTCTGGTTTGGTTCTGCAACCCAACAGAACAGACACAGACTTCAGAGAGTAATTATGACTTCAGAAAAAACAATGGCTACCAACCTGCCTTCCATCGAGGACCTGTATACTGCACGAGTCAAAAAGAGGGCTGTGAAAATATTTATAGACCCCTCACATCCTGGACATAAACTCTTTCAACTCCTTCCCTCAAAACGACTCTATAGAGCACTGCATACCAGAAAAACTAGACACAAGAACAGTTTTTCCCCGAATACCATCACTTTGCTAAACAACTAATTCCCTCAACACTGTCCAACTATTTACCAAGTCTGCACTACTATTACTATTAATCTTCTCATCACTCCTTACCACCCATCCCCTCCCACTTGTGGCTGTATGACTGTAACTTTGTCGCCTGTATCCTTACAATTTATATTGACTCGTTTCCTAGTATGATCTGATTGCTTATTGTACCCTGTGACTATTATTAAGCGTTGTACCTGATGATTCTTGATGAATGTACCTTTTCTTTTATGTACACCGAAAGCATTTGCACCGAAGACAAATTCCTTGTGTGTCCAACCACACTTGGCCAATAAAGAATTCTATTCTATTCTGAAGCAAAAATCTAAAAGAATGGAAAAATCAAAGATACGGATTGCATAAAAGCCTCAGCTCAGGTTTTATGCCTTTTTTCCCCCCAGCTGGATGTCCAGGAAAGCTGCCAGCTGCGTTTCCAATTCCTGAAGACTCTCTTTGAAAACAGCATCTCTGGGAGCTCTCCGTAAGGATCCTTCCTCTCACCTTTCTGCAATTGGTGCCTTTGGCTTAGAAAACAAGCTGGGTCTAATGTCATGTGTGAACATGCCCACTCACTAGCTTCCTCTTTCAAGTTCTGATGTGTTTCTTTGGTTCTTCCTGGCAGAGAGACGAACAAGGAAGAGATGAATAATACTTACCAACATTGGTTGAGTACCGTGGAGGTAAGGCAGACTAGCATACTGGAGCAAGGGTGGGAAAGACATTGTTCCCAGGTCCCTTTGGTTGGGGCTGCTAGGAGCTGTAGTTCAGCCAGATAAAGAGAAATGAAAGCAATGCAATGCACAGCATTGGTAAACAATGTTTTTTAGCCTTGGAGATGCTCTTTGCACCTTCCTTAAGAACAGTGGAATGCTTAACTGGACATTATCAAGGCTGCTAGATACAATGGAAATATTTAGATCTGGGCTTCTCAAAGTTGGCAACTTGAGAAATGGGTGGACTTCAGCTCCCAGAATTCAGGCTGGTGCAGGGAATCTGGGAGTTAGAAATATTCTGAGTAACAAAGTCAATACTAAAAACCAACACAAGAAAAATACATAATGATAAACCACAATGACATCATAATAGCCATAAATCTCTGCAGGGATCAAGGTGATTTTTTTTAATCCTCTAAACAAAAGAATTCACATTTTTAGCCCACTTTGAGGTTTGCAGATGAGGCCAGGATTGCATTTGAATCTGTTGGTAACCCATACTTGTAAGGTCGGCTATATCAGAGGCCCCCAAACCCTGGGCCACAGCCCACTACTGGGCTGTGGCCTGTTCAGAACCGGACCATGTGAGCATTTGGCCGGCGCACATGCGTGCACACGCAGCTCAACTTGCATGAGCAGTCTCTAGCAGTTAGACTTCTATACCGCTTCACAGTGCTTTACAGCCCTCTAAGTGGTTTACAGGGTCAGCCTATTACCTTCAATAATCTGGGTCCTCATTTTACCCATCTCGGAAGGATGGAAGGCTGAGTTAAAACCTTGAGCCTAGTGAGAATTGGACTGCCAAATTGCAGGCATCTGGCAGTCAGCAGAATTAGCCTGCACTACCGCATTCTAACCACTGCGCCACCACGGCTCTTTAGCCCAAACATTGGATATTGCTAGCTGTGGCAATGAAGGCTTGGCTTAGAGGTTGGATCAAGGGCAATCTCATCTATTGTTTTGCGTTTTCCTACAGAAAGTTGTCGGTACCCATCCTCCTGCCCATATCCTTTTAGCTCTGGAGCACTTGGCCTGTCAGAACACAGTGAAGCTGCAGGAATTGACGGACAAGATTAACATCTCCCAAGATGTGGCTGCCCTCAAGTAGGTCCTGACCTTTGGCTAAGAAAGACTTGATTATGATGTCCTTCCCAAGGTAAAACTGAAGGTATCTCCATTACTAGCAAGAGTATTCAGCTGCTTCATAGAATTACTTTTGAGGTCATGATCAACATGCACATAATACTTTCCATTTTCAGCTGGTTCAATAAGTGCTGGCTGACTTAAGACCAGTGAGATTTCCCAAAATGCTTTAGACCATTCCCAAAGCTCTGGGGCAGTGATGGCGAACCTTTTTGGTATAGTGTGCCAAAAGCAGGCACGCGCGAGATAGCACGCTTACCGGCACCCATAATGTAGTGCACTTCAAGGGGTCCTAGGCATGTGTGCGCAACACCCCCTTACCTGCATTGTGCATGTGTGCACCTCCCAGCTGATTTTCAACCCATTTGAGGCCATTTTCGCCCACTCAGGCTTGAGGGAAGCAGGCCAAAAAATGGGCCCGTTTTGTCACTTCCAGGCCGAAAATCAGCTGAGAGACACACACAAATGTGCAGTGCTGGAAATCCAAAAGTTTGGCTGGGGCTCGCGTGCCCACACAAATGGCTCTGTTTGCCACCTCAGGCATACCTGCCACAGGTTTACCCATCACAGCTCTAGGGAATTCTGGGAAGCTTTCATATGGCACAATAGAGTTTCTTGCTTTTGGAAGCCCTTCTCACTTTTAAGATTATGGAAGACCCCAGAGGAGCTTTTGCTTGTATGGGTTATGTTTGTTGATATTTACCATATTAAAAATGAAAGCTGGCACATTTGTAGAGTATATATTTCTAGAGGTAAAAATAGCAATATGAAACTCGCTAGATAAATTCTTTTTTTAATGGGGAAAAAAAAACCCTGCTTTTTTTTTTTGTAAAGAAATAAGGGTGGTACTGTTTTTAAATTTCTGTAGATACCTTCAATACCTGGGAAATGATTTCACAAGCCCTTGGAGGGTTCTTGGGGGCCCCTCCGCGGTTCCTCAGAGCTCATTTTTAAAAAACACTGTGATAGAGGATAAAGTTTGAGATTGTGGAGACTTGAATTCAAGTCTTAATCTGACCGTAGAATTTAACTAGATACTTTTGGGCAAGGCGCATGCATTTCTTGACCTGGTTACCATTTGTGGGCGTGGAAGCCCAAGGTTGCTGCTACAGTGAGATCGGTGGCATATAAATTTAATAATTAAATAAAACTTGGTTCTGGGTTTTCCATCGGCATTTCAGCTCTGCAAGCCCCATTTTGCTCTCTTCTTTAGGTTCCATTATGACAGCACACACCTGCAAGATGTCTCGGATTCTGCAGACAAGCTACCTTCTGTCCGGGTTCTTATACAGGTGAATAAATTGGATCTCAAAACATTTTTTTCCCAAAAGTCCATTTTTGCGGTTAGAACAGTTTGTTTCACAGCCAGAGCTGCTCCATTGAGGTTTGGAACAACCTGTTTCTGGGTGGAACATTCTGAGTGGGGGAAGAGGGAGATTAACAGATTGAATTCACCTGGTGGATTTCCTGTATACTATATGGGGGGAAATTGTCATCTTGGTCTCTTTTCTTTGCATGGGACAGGAGGGCTGGAGCAAATGTGAGCTGCTGTGTGTGCAACAGATTCCTCTACATGCTGAGGAGAAAGGCCTGCTGGCACGTCTTGAAGCCTTTGTTAAGGAGATGCACAGTCTCCTGTCTGATGGATCGGAGCGCTCCATCCTGGCCAGGTAAGACTCTTCCAGAAGGACTTCAGATGAGGGAGTGATGATAAGGGAGTGATGCAGCGGCCTAGAGGTAGAGCCCTTGCCTTACACTCAGGAGGCTATGAGTTCAATCCTAGTAGAGGTAGATACTTCTCTCTCTGGGCACACTGAGAATATATCTCCTGAACAAAACTCCACATTGGTGACAGGAAGGGCATTAAAACACACTGCAAACTTAATGATGAATGAGAATTTTGTTTTTGTTGCTGGAACTGGGTATGTCTAGTCTGATGAATAGGATAGGATAGAATTCTTTATTGGCCAAGTGTGATTGGACGCACAAGGAATTTGTCTTGATGCATATGCTCTCAGTCTACATAAAAGATGCATTCATCAAGAATCAGAAGGACAAGGGGAGACATGATAGCAGTGTCCCAATATCTCAGGGGCTGCCACAAAGAAGAAGTCAAGCTATTCTCCAGAGCACCAGAGGGTGGGACAAGAGGCAATGGATGGAAACTAATCAAGGAGAGAAGCAACCAAGAACTAAGGAGAAATTTCCTGACAGAATTAATCAGTGGAACAATTTTCTTTCAGAAGTCATGAAAGCTCCAACACTGGAAGTTTTTAAGAAGAGATTGGGCAAGCATTTGTCTGAAGTGGTGTAGGGTTTCCTGCCTAAGCAGGGGGTTGGACTAGAAGACCTCCAAGGTCCCTTCCAACCATGTGATTCTATTCTATGCCTGGGTAAGGGTAGTTTTGTGGTGGCCTGCCAGGCCTTCAAGGAATGCTGAACCTACAACTGTTTCAAGCTACAACAGCAACTGAAAAAAGTCATAACCATCCTCACACTTACAACCATTGCAACATCCCCATAAACACATGGTCAAAATTTGGGCTCTTGGGAACTGGCATGTATTTGGCACCTGTTGCAGCATCCCAGGATCAAACCATAGCCCCTTGCGACCATCCCAGTCTGCTTCCCACAAGTAAAGTCAATGGGGGAAGCCCGATTTGCTTAATTAACCCCCCTTTAATTCGAAATTGGATTTGCTTAATTAAAATTAAGATTTGCTTAATTGCCGTGATTTGCTTAACAAAAGCAAGGCAAAAGTAATCACCATCATCATAAAATCGGGCGCTTTGCATACCAACGAAAATTCCGGTCCCAAATGTGGAACTACCTCAACTTACGACCACAAGCCCAAAATTTCTGTTGTTAAGCGAGACATTGGTTATGTGAGTTTTGCCCATTTTACGACCTTATTTTGCCTTAATTTGTTAAGTGAATCACTGCAGTTATTAAATTAGTCACATGGTTGTTAAGTGAGTCTTGCTTCTCTGTTGATTGTGCTCGTCAAAAGGAGATCACATGGCCCATGGAACACAGCAATGGTCACAAGTATGAACTCGTTTCTGAGCATCTGAATTTTGACCACATGATCATGGGGATGCTTCAGAGGTCGTATCTGTGAAAAACGGTTCTCGGTCCCTTTTTTTTTGTGCCATCATAACTTTGAGCAGTCACTAAATGAACTGTTGTAAGTCGAGGACTACCTGCACTTCATTCCCACACGCCTACTGAAACAACCAGATCTGTCTGTTTAGGCCTGACTCAGTCTCTTCCCCTTGCAACCCCAGAACGGTGTTTGAGCTAGAGCTCCGGGCAGTGAGGTTGCGAGGATACAGGGATGGGCTGCTGAGTGGATGCCAGGGACTTGAAGAAGCCGTGAAAGTCCGGTACGCAGAACTGCAGAACTTGCAGGCGAAACGTCAGCGCATCTTGGACTTCCGCCATTTGGTGGTAGGTGTGCAGGAGGAGGAGGAGAAAGGAATGGGAAGAAGGGAGAGAGGAAGGCAGGTGTGATGACTCGGGGCATGGCACAAAGGCAAAACAGTCAGATAATCAGTAGGAGTCTCTTTATTCGCTCCAACTTTGCCCCCAATGTCCTGGTTACCTTCTGGGCTGGTGAAAAGCTCTCCCAGGAGTTTGCCTTTGGCTGCAGAGAATCAAGTCCAAAATGTGGTCAACAAAAACTGTATAAGTCCAATCAAACCAAAATGAGGTAATTAGTTCAGCAGGGCAGGAGCAAGAATTCCACATGTGAAGGCGTGACAATAAGTCAACACAGTTGGGAAGATGCCAGGATCACAGATAAGCAAACAAGATAAACTCATGTTTGCTCCTAGCAGCTGCCGCACTCAGCATGCATTTCTTTTAAACTCTTCCCAGCTGTGGCTAATGAAGGGTATCAGGGCCCTTTCCTTCCCCTCGTAAGCCATGCAACCCATGTTGCTCTTTTCTCTGTTCCTCTCTGCGTGCCCTAGGATGAAGAGGGGGTGGGCCTGGATGTTCCTCTGAACTCCCTCTCCCTTGTTCCATCTCTCTACTGCTCTGCCCAGCCAGGCTTTGCCCTTCCCTTGTTTCCAACAGAGCCACACTCTCACTCAGCTGTTCATCTTCCTCAGATTCTGATTCTGACAGGGGCATGACAGCAGGTGTGATGACCCAGGACAAGGCATGAAGGTCACACAGCCAACTGAGAGTTCAAACTGTAATGCTCCAAATTTCCCCCCCGAATGCTCCCACGTTTTTGGCATGTACCAGAGCAAAGAGCGCATGCACGCGCGCACACACACACACACACACACACACACGGCAGCCTCTGGCTGAGCCCAGTCCAGCAAAGCAAAGGGACAGGGAAATGAATCCACAAAGTCAGGAACAAGGTGCTGAGTCCACAAAGCAAGGAAGAAGCAAGCAGTCCTGCAAACCCCAAATGTCTACTGGCACACCAAACTCTACCAATTCAGCGTTCGTTCCCAACAAAAGCCCCTCCCCACATTCCTTCTTAAATTTCAGTCCCCAGGTGTGCCTTGTGAAGAGGGGCAGGGTGCTCTCCTCCTGAGTTGTCGGGTCAGCCTGCACTGTTCCTTTCTTCTATCCATTTTTCGTGCTCTGGGATCAGGAGCGGGCAGCGTTTGCTGATCGCCTGAGCTCCCTCGCTCCTCATGTCCACTGCTTGCCCTCTCTTGGTCATACTGCCCCCGTTCCTCCCTGGTAACAAGCCATCCCAATCCTGAGGGGTCCTGGACTGCCTCTTCCTGCCCCTCCCCACATTCCTCTGAAGCTGCCCCTTCGATCTCAGCAGATTTGTGTGTGTGTGTGTGAGAGAGAGGGAGAGAGCAGGCTTGAAGTTCAGGAAGCTAACAGCCAAGATCCAAGGTCGGCAGTTGCTTTATTTTGTGCTTTTGTATCGTGCCCTGGGCAATCATTTACATTTTTTTTTTTAAATGACCCTTTGAAAACTCAGAACAAACTTTTTCAAACATTTTAAGTGGGTGGACTCTTGAAAAAAAAAATCAACATCTTGCAACATCTTTTGGCCTGGTTAAGTTTTGAAAACAATTTTCAGTTTGAAGAACGCAAACCTGTTTGTGTCACAAAAGCACTTTGGAAAGGATAAAAACCAGGAGTGGGGTTCAAGAATTTCAGCAACAGGTTCTCTGCCCCATTGCTGGGTGGGTGTGGCCATTGATGGACGTGGCCTAGTCAGCCTCTTGAACCATGGCGGGGGGGGGTGCATTTTCGTCTTCCCCAGGCTCCGGCAAAAACTGTCTCTCCAGAGTCCAGAAACGGGCCCATTTTTGGACTTCTGGGAGGCCCGTTTTCCCCCCGTCCCAAGCCTCCCCTTGGGCCTTGCACTTACCTCGCATCCAAAACGAGCCATGTGGAGACTCCTGGGAGGGGTGGGGTGGTAGGGGCCAGCCAGAGGTGGTTCACGTGATGAACCAGCCATAACATTAGCAATGGATCTGCTTGAACACAGGCGAACCCTGTGGCAGCCCAACCCTGATAAAAACTCCTTCTCGTCAAACTCCTGGTACTGAGGGAATGGAGAATGAGACAGTTTGTCGAGGGACTTTCATCCCGTGGGTCAATTTCTCTGCTTCCCTCCCACAGAACGAGAAACAGCAACATATTCGGGCCCTTATCAAAGGCACTTCGTTTCTCAAATCCCAGCTTCGCAAGAACCAGGTTGAGGTGAGATGGCTTATTCGCCCCGTCTGTCACAGCTCTTTGCACTCCTTTCAAGATTTGAGATGTTAAGATTTCAAACCTTCACCATACAGATTACACCAGGGTTTCCCCAACTTTGGCCATTTTTAAGATGCGGTGGACTTCCAACTCCCAGAATTCAATGGCTGGCTGGAGAATTCGGGGACCAGAAGTCCATGCATCTTAAAAATTACCAAGGTTGGGAAAATCCTGGATTACGCCTTCTGTCCTGAAGCCACAACCCTTTCTAAAGAAAAGACATGGGATTAACTGGCAAACTGGCTTCCCTGAAAGTTATTTCTGTGCTCGTTTGTAACCCAGTTAACTTACAGCGCGCCTCTCCTTCAGATCCAGGATTTCATACATAAAAAGCTGCTCCCTCAGGCACAACAGGTGCAGCTGGAGACCCAGAAGCTTCACAATATGGTAGACCGTGAAATCCAGCATTTCAAAACCATTTCCCTGCCTTGTCTGCTGACCCGTCAGGTAGCTGGGTGAGTCATCTCCAGGCATCTCCGTGTGGCTGGCTGTAATTCTGATTTGGGGTGTGTGGATGTTTTGAGTCCTTTTCCAAGGACTTTCTTTTTTCCAAAGCTCGAAAGAGACCTATTTGCTACCCGTTTTTTCCCCTTGAAAAATAAATCAGTTGGAAGAAGTGACTTGGGTGGCTTGAGAAAGTGGTTATCTGTGATGACCCAGAGTGTAACACAAACATAACAAAATCCAAAACGTAAATAAATGTCCTTTAATGCCTCCAACTTGGCCCCACTGTTCAATACTCAGTGGGAGATAAAGCGTACTCAAAAATAGTCTTCAAAAGAAAGCAATGCAGTCCGAAATTAATCAGCAGATAGAGGTGAAATAAAAAACCAAACAAACTACAATGACGAAATGTCCACAACGGACCAGGATAAGTGATTATCAAATTAATGGAGATAACAAGACACAGTCTGTTGGAAGGACGCCAACCAACATAACTTCAGCCCAAAATAACACATTGCTTCTGGCAATGCTGTGTTGTAATCGTCTCTCTTATATACTAGTTTCCCCAGCTGCAACCAGTGAGAGGGATCATGGCCACTTCCTCTCTCATAAGCCAAGTTGTTTCCTTCTCTGTTCCTCCTGCATATCCTAGGATGCAGAGGGGATGGGCCCAGTTCTTCTTCTGACTGCCCAGCCGGCCTCTGCCCTTCCCCAGCCTCCAGAGCCACACTTCCATTCCCTGTCGGCTGTTCCTCTCTCAGAGTCCGACTCTACCCAGGGCATGGCATTACCAGTTGATGACGGAGAATGAAAAGCAGATAGTGTCGTCATTCCAACTAACCAACTCCAAATCAAGAAACTCTGAGACAAAACATTTCCTCAAAGTTCTATTTTATTAGAGTTGTCCTATTGGCACATCTGGGAAAACCCGAATCTGAGAGTTCTGGGTTTTCCCTTCCCAAAAGAGAAATCAAAGATCCATCCCCTGCATCCATCAGTCCGTCACATGGCCCAAGCAAATCTTTGTCCCAATTGGAGACATCCCTCCAGTCACTCCCCTCCAGGTTCAGGGCAACTTGTCCTTGACTCTCTGAGAAAAAAATGTTGTGGTCTAATCATCTACTTCACTATGAAGTCCCCCCTCCCAAATTCCTGGGCACTGAATGTGGCAAACTTGAAATTTCCAAGTAAAAAAATGCTTCCGAGGCTGACAGATGGGCTATTGGTAAAAGCAGTAAAATAATCCCAGTTTCTCTTCTCCTGAGGTTCATTTCCTACGAATGAGATTGACCGAACACAATTTCTAATCTTTCTTGGCACTTGCCTTTCCTCAATGCAAAGTTTCAGCAGCTCCATTTTTGGCCCCGTTTTTGTTTTGTTTTTTTAACAAAAAGAAAATAGGCTTGATTTTCTTTTTCTGCATGGAGGATTGGCATGACTTAATGATGGTCAGTGTGATTGATGTAGTAGGTTCAATTGGAAGGGGGAGGGGGAAAAAACACTTCTTTCTGCCATTGTCTTTCAGGTCTCAACCCATCCCAGCCCACAAACCTTCCATCCATCACTTAAGCTGGACAGCATCCTCTGAAAACCAGGCCTTTCTCAATGTATGCAATGGAATTAACTTTCCCCTTTATAAGGTAGGGTGTGCCTCTCTGGTGTAATTTGCTGGATTCATCTAGAGACAGATGAAATTCATTTGGACTGTTTTAGACCCTTCTTTGTCACCCTCCCTTCCACTTTAATCACAATCATTAAGGAATAAGGGCAAACTTTGGGGATGGGGGAAATAAAGTGGAAGCCAATGTGGCCAACTGGGTGGGTGTGGCCAGCTTGACGTCGCTCCCCAAACTGCTGGCGTGTTTCCTCTTTGCATTGGGTGGACTGGGCCAAAGCTACGCTGGCCTGATCTTCCCTCTTCACATTGAATAGAGTAGGACAGCCCTGCGGGCCGCATCCGACCACATCACGGGCCTTGAGTTTGCCACCTCTGATCTGATCCATGCATTGTCATATATGGCATCTGTGAGTGTTCTTCCTCACCCCGGTGCCTCTGCTTTCTTAATCTCCCCCCTTTTAGGCTCCTGAACAGCTTCTTCTCCATCTGGTGGAGCTGAAGAAGATGGTTGCTTACCTGCGTGCCCAGCTGAGTTCCAAGCAAAAAGCTTTGACAAGTTTGCAGCACCAGCTGGAGGCTACCTCAGAGCCCGATGTGCCATGTAGGAAAACCTCTTCAATTTTTATTTATTTTTTGCTGTTCCTGCTTCTTTCTTTCTTTCTTTCTTTCTTTCTTTCTTTCTTTCTTTCTTTCTTTCTTTCTTTCTTTCT
>BLBF01000072.1:686311-719578 GCA_015471245.1 Laticauda colubrina
TCTTTCTTTCTTTCTTTCTTTCTTTCTTTCTTTCTTTCTTTCTTTCTCTCTCTCTCTCTCTCTCTTTCTCTCCCTCTCTCTCTCTCTCTTTCTTTCTTTCTTGCAACATTTTTTTTTATTTTTTTATTTTAAAAAAGATCTCTTTGGGTGAACAATGTGGTTCCAGGTTTTTACATTTCAAGACAAACATGACCGTGTTTACATATTCAGCTTTCATGTTCAATTTCATATCATATTATCACTTATTCCATTTTTCTTTAAATATTCTCAGATATTATTACATTCATTATCCTTATTTAATCCAATTTCAATTCATATTGTAGCTTACTTCATTTTTATTTCAATATTCTGATGCCTTATTTTACAATATTAACTAAATTCTTGTTTCATTTTGATACTCATTACACAAAATTACTTTATCGATCACATTTGCAAGTTTATCACATACTATTATTCCATTCATTGTTCAATAATTTTCATCCTAATTCTAATTATCCAAAAGTTGTCCCCTTTCATTGTCAATTCGAGCCTGCCACCCCTTTACCTTATGCATTCCTCAATTTTATTCCCTGCTTCTTTCTGACCCTTGAGTTCTCGTTGAAATTTTCCAAAACAGGTCATCATCCGAATTCCAATCCTTCTCTCTTCCTGTCCCAACTTGTAAGTGAAAGGAGACACTCCCACATCCTTTATCCGACAAATCTAAAAGCTGCACTTGAAGAGGCGAACATTTGATAATATTTCTCCATGCCACATCCCCATTTGGTTGACAGTGATTTTCTTACAAATAGCAATAGCCCTTAGACTTATATACTGCTTCACAGTGCTTTACAGCCCTGTCTAAGCAGTTTACAGAGTCAACCTATTGCTCCCAACAATCTGTTTCATTCATGCTAGCAATGATGTTGCCAAGTGCGAGAAAACTACCAAGCTTAGAGAGCACCAAGGAGCCTCCCAGTTCAACCTTGAGCTACAAATATTCACCTCTATCAGTACCTATAAGGCTTTTTAAATGTAAATTATCATTGACATTGAGATGCATTTTGTGCTGCTAGCTCAATTGAATGTGTTTATTTCCTATTCCTTTTGTTTTGTTGCACTCGTTTTTTTATCTACCAAGCCACAGTGACTCTTCTTCCTTCTAAGCTTAGGATAAATATAAATGGAGAGCCAATCTAGGTATTTTGGTTAAGGTATCAATCAGGCTAGAAACCAGAAGTCTTGTGAGTTCTAGTCCTACCTTTGGCACAAAGCCAGCTGGGTGACTTTGAGCCAGTTACTGCCTCTCAGCCCTATTGAGAAGGCAATGGCAAACCACTCATGAAAAACCTTGTCAAGAAAGCTACAGAGACTAGAGCAGGCAGTCTGTAAGCATTAAACCTGCTCAAGGGGGAGGACAAATAATGGCTAAGCTCGTTTCCTTTTCTGTGTCCAGCTTTGGTGGAAGAGGTGAAGTCCCACGACCAGAAACAAGTTTTTTTGCTGCTGCCCTGTATCCAACGCACGCTGGATCAGTGCCAGTGTTTCCTCAAGCGCCGGCCTGAGATCCAAGCCATTATCGATAACTGGTAAGCGAAAGGACCCTGCCTAGCAGGTATTGAGGGACTGGTCAAAGAGAGGGGAGGTGTCAGTACAGTGATTTAAGAGCTGGCCAGCTGCTACGATGATGCAATGATGCATTGATGTAATTATGAGAATGAGTCAGCAAGGTTTTTGGCTCTTATTCCCTTTAAGAGCCTGTATAATAATAAGAAGCCCTGTTTGTGTGTGTGTCTCTCGCTCTTCGCCTGTTCTGACTTAGGCTTCCTTAAAACACAATCTTAGTCCTGGCAAAATCTCTTTATTTTCATGGCTGTGAATTATGTTCATTCACAACTTGAAAGGCTTCGCAAACAGTCTTTCAGGGGAATAAACACCCACCTTATAAACACCCACCTTATAAACACTTTATAAACACCCACCTTATTGCCCTTGGAATGCTGCCAGAGAACTAATTGCCAAATGCAGGGCAAGGCCAAATTTAACACGAAGTCAAACAGGATTTTTCAAAGCTTGAATCGACCAGAGGAACTAATTGCTTCCTGCAAAAGCTCACATCCCATTCACTGCTCTTTTATGTCCTATGGGAGAGGCCAATCATCTCCAAGGTATGGCCTTACTCCTGAATCGACCCTGCTTTCTCAATTGTTCTCATCTTCTGGTAGCCCTGCACATGCTCAGGCTGGGAACTGGTTCCAGAAACTCACCCGCCTCACTGCTGTCTGAGTCTGAAGGCAGCTGATGACTGCCAGCTTGCCCTGACCCCATCTCTGCCTCTGATGCAGAGCCCTTTTCCGAGCCCCACTCAGCCTCCAAGACTGGCCCAGGTTCCTCCCCAACCTCCTCACCAACTCCGCTTCTATCTCCATCAGCCGCCAGCGGGCCACAACATCGCCATGTGTTCTTCCCTACTATAATTTGCTGTTCATTTGACTTTTGGTTATAGTACATGTGTGTACAATATACAGGATATTCGTTTGTAGATAAGACCACTATTTATTACAAACCTCCATTTGCTATTATTGCTCCGGGTTTATCTCATGTAGTAAAGCTTGTACGCACTCTGACAGGAGGTGTCATGCCCCTGTTGGAATCTGATTCCGAGGGAGAGGTTGAGCAGCTGACAGGGAGTGGGAGTATGATTCTGTTGGCTGTGGAAGAAACTGGGGAAGGGCACAGTCCGGCTGGGCAGAGCAGGGGAGAGGTAGAGCAAGGCAGAGAGAATTCAGAGGAAGATCCAGGCCCACCCCCTCTTCATCCTAGGGTACGCAGGGAGGAACGGAGAAGGAAGCAACGTGAGTTGCATGTCTTATGGGGGAGGAAAGGGTCCTGATTCCCTTCATTATCCGCAGCTGGGAAAACAGTGTTTAAAAAGGAAAGCTGCGCACAGCAAAATTGCTGGAAGTAAACTGTGCGTTATTTTTGTTTGTCGAGCCTTATCTGGGTTCCTGGCATCTTCCCAACTGTATGCTTTATTGGCCTTTGAAGTCTGCAATTCCTTATCCTGCCCTGTCCAGTTAATTGCTGCAGCATGGTTTATATGGATTTTTATTTATAGTTTATATGTACTTTGTTTTTGGACTGAATTTCCTCCACTTAAAGACTGTTCTTGGGAGAGTTTTTTCTCCAGCCAAAGGTAACTGGACATTGCAGGCAAAATTGGAAGTATTAAAGGGACTTTTCTTAGTTTATGCCATGCCCCAGGTCATCACAGGTGTGCCGCATTCGTACATCCTTTATGTTTCCTCTCTGTCTAGGTGGGAGCAGCCAGGACAGTTTGTTCTTCCTCACAAGCGCTGCCATGGCTTCACTTTGCAACAGTGGCTGGAGCGCTGGAACTTGGCTGCCAAAAACCTGCAGCAACAGCAGATGTGGTTTTGATGAACTTCTGGGTATCAGTCTGAGAAGCTGCAGTGCTTCCATCCAACTGCTGAATGATGGCTCTTAATTTCACGAAAGGAAGTAAAAGCAGTTTTCTGCACTCACCTCACCTCCCTCCCTCTCCTCCCTGTTCTTCAAGGGTGGCTGGGGGGAGAGGAAGTAACGTTGACGGTATATCTCAACAAGTAGCACCCATGTATTATCCAAGGATTTGAAGTAAAATTGTATCTTCATTTATCTGGCTTTGCCTTTTTTCTAACCTTTTCCCTTGCGTAATGGCTAAGACACCTAACTTTTTCATTTTCCTTGGTGGAGGGAAACTGATCTGGTTTTGTTACTTTTTCTTTCCCCCTTCCCCACAAAAGAGAAGCTTTCCTTGAATTTCCTCAATGGGTTGCCCTTCATATGACAACAATAAATTGTCCTACCTCTGTTCCTGAACTACTGTGTTTTGAAGCAGCAAGGAGACGAGTTGTGTTGTTCATTTCACAAATGCAGGAATATCAGCAGATGCCACAACCTTGTGCTATGTGCTGTACATTAAAGCTAGCAAGCCAGGTGTTTTTTTTCCAAGTAGGCTGCTTCTCTAACGATGCTGGGACATGATACTAGCTCACATTCTCTTTGAGTTGCAACTCCCAGCGTTCTTCGCCATTGGACATGCTGAAAGGAAACACGGTTTTGCCATCTTTGAGGGATGACTAACTTTCCTAAAGGTAGACCTTGATGAGCAACCTGGTGACTTAATTATGCCGAAACTACCCCCCACCCAAAAGGTACAGGTTGTCCTCAACTTACGACCACAATGGAGGCCAGAATTTATGTTACTATGCCAGAAATTTTGTTTGGTGAGTTTTGCCCTCTTTTGACTTTTCTTGCCACCGTTAAGTGAATCACCGCAGTTGTTAAAGAAGTCCCAAAGGTGCCTCTTTTTCAAGAGGCAATTGGACTTTCTGGGTCTTTTTTCTTTGAAGACATTTCACTTCTCATCCAAGAAGCTTTTTCAGCTCTGACAGGATGGTAGTGGGGAATGGAAGGATTTATACTTCTTGCAGACAGCTGGTCATTTGGATCCTTTTATAGAGTCATTGAGGCCATTTGGAGATTTATCTGTGTCTTCAAGGTGTCCTGAGTGGTGCAAATGGGTGTGGAGCCTTCTTAGAACTGCTGAAAGTATAAATCCTTCCATTTCACATCATCCAGTCAGAACTGAAGAAGCTTCTTGGATGAGAAGCAAGATGTCTTCAAAGAAAAAAAAACCCAGAAAGTCAAAAAGCACCTTTGGGACAACCATCACCTAGATCAGGGGTCACCAACCTTTTGGACCTCAGGGACCACCAAACTCAGAATTTTAAATCCCGCGGACCACTAATTTGAATTTTGACTGACAGTGGCTTGCTGACATTGATGGGAAAGTCAGTCCCATATTCCAGAGCTGCAGGAATCACAGGACTGCTTTGGTCATCCCAGAGCAGCTGCTCCTCCACCCGGGTGCACCAGCCTGCCATGGACTGGAGGAGCTGCTCTGGGATGACCAAAGGGCCAGTCCTGTGATTCCTGCAGCTCTGGAATATGGGACTGACTTTCCCACCAACGTCAGCAAGCCACCCCGGCGTGGATTTCCCTTCCCGCCGTTGGTCTTACCTTCCAGTTCTAGCTCGCATGGCTGTACTCAACATAAGGTTTGCACTCAGCCAAAGGATGGGGGCCATCAGGTGAGCAGGCTATGTGAGTGGCGCAGCTTTGTGTTCCCATGCAGCCTGGATTAATTGCTTTGAGGGGTACATTTCTCTGTGGACCACCAAAATTTTCTCGCAGACCACTAGTGGTCCCCAGTCCACTGGTTTGACCTGGCTGACTGAGAATCTCCATAGACATTTAGTAATGTGGTTGTTAAGTGAATCTGGCTTCCCCGTTGGACTTTGTCCAGAGGTCGCAAAAGGGGATCAATCAGAGGTGGGTATTCAGCAGATTCTGACCAGTTCTGGAGAACTGGCAGCAAAAATTTTGAGTAGTTTGGAGAACCAGTAAATACCACCTGTGACTGGCCCCGCCCCCATCTCTTCTCTGCCTCTTGAGTCCCAGCTGATTGGCTGGATCATCTTTTGTTGCCCTGCACAGAAGAACAGAGCTGGAAAGCAGGTTAGTGGGGTGGGGAGGCAATGGAGATTTTGCAGTATCCTTCCTCTGCCATGCCCACCAAGCCACGCCCATAGAACTTATTGGTCAAAACCTCCAAATATTTTGGCCACTTGGCAACTAGTTTGCTTTTATGGCTGGTTGCAGCATTCCCCAGTCACATGATGCAGTTTACAATGCTGGGCTACAATGCATCAACTACTTAACAACTGCTATAAAAAAAAAAGGTTATATAATCGGTTCAGTCGTGAGAGTTACTGACTGTCATAACTTACGGCAGAAATCCCAGGCTCCCTTATGGTCCTAAGTCAAGGACTGTCTGTACACGTGAGATTATAAGGCTGGCTCAGACTGTGGCTGCAGCTCCTTAAGAAGCCAAGGAGGATGGACGAAAAAAGCTTTTCATAAAAGCTTACCATTCTACCTTTGCTCAGTTCATCAATTAATTGGTGGGGGGGGGGGTTTCCATTTCAAAAATGATGTTTTTTTAAACTTTATTTCGTGTTGCATTGCTAAACTTTTTTAGAATTGAACATAGTTTACAATCAGTATAACAAAAAGAAAATCTGCATTTTTCCTAATCGCTATGTACAAAGATTTCCAGCTGAGACCGATATAATTTTGACCTCTAAAAAAAAACAAACAGCAGCGGCTGTTTAAAAAGGCAGCTCGCCATCATCCTTATGAAGGCACCAATTGAAACTGATACTTAAGGTCTGCTTAAAAGCAATTGGGAAGGTGCCATGCCACCCCACCACCACCACCAAAAGGAGTTCAAAAAAGTTGAGCCCGCCATGGAGAACCTCTTTTCCATTATGAGGCGGGACCCTATTTTAAATGGTTTAATAATGGCTAACAGAGAAGGAGACGGATGGTGTGTGTGTGTGTGTATGGCGGGGAGAGCAGATAGCCTTCCAGATATTCCAGAAATACCGGAAGTGACAAAATGGGCCGATTTTTCGGCCTGCAAAAGCTTCCCTCAAGCCTCTGGCAGGCCGAAAAAGGCCTGAAAATCAACTGGGAGGTGCACGCATGTGCAGTGAGGTAAGTTTGCCTGGGGCTCGCGTGCCCGCACATATGTCTTTGTGCCACCTGTGGCACACGTGCCATAGATTCACTATCAAGGTTCTATACTTTTAGCCAGGGTTTATTGGCTGCCTCCCTGCCTTCTCTAAAGCTGGGGTCTTGATTACATTTTTTGGTGGGGGGTGGGTTATTTTTACCTATCCCATCCCCACAAGAGCAATAATTTCCCTCCCCCACCCTCAGGGAAAAAAAAAACCCACTGCTTTGTGTGTGTGTGTGTGGTTTTTTTGCCCTGCCCAATCCAGAGAGGGTCCACAGCCCACATTTCTTGCATCCTTCTTGCTTTAGACCTAGCTTAAAAGAAGCCAGAGTCTTCTCCAAGGGAGCCACCCCTGCTCTCTCTCTCTCTTCTGAAGTTTTGGTGCATAAGGAATGAAGAAAAGGTTATCTTTTTAAGATGGTTGTCACAGGCTAAATCTGCAATTTCTTATCCAATTCGGCCAGCAGGCCCTGGATGTCGCAAACAAAGCGATAGACGTAGCGCTGCCCGCTGGTCTTGTGAATGATGTTCTTGTGGTAATAGTAGCGTAGCCCCCGACTCAGTTTCTCATACGTCATGCGGGGTTTGTTCTTCCGTTTGCCCCAGCGCCTGGCCACCTAGTAGGAAATGAGAAGGAGGGGGAGGCAGAGGGAGGGGGATGAGTAAGCAGTCCATTGGCACTGATAACCAGAAGCCCATTTTAGCCCGAGTCCTTACTCGAGCGTTGCTACTTGTGGCTTGTGCCCAGATAATGCTGCATTGCCTGGGCCTGTTGTGGCAACTCAAACTAACCACAGAGACCATTTTGGCCATTGAGGGAGAGGGAGGGCCGCAGTGGATGAGGCCATGATGTTTCTTCTCTGGGTTTAGAACAGGGGCCTTCAAACTTGACAAGCTTTAAGACTTGCAGACTTCAACTCCCAGAATTTCTCCTCCGGTCATGTGAGCTCAGGAATTCTGGGAGTTGAAGTCAGCAAGTCTTAAACTTGCCAAGTTTGAAGATCCTTGGTTTAGAAGAAGGATGGAGTTTTACAGGCGATGGAGTCCATTAAACTCACTGTACTGTTGGCTTCAGGAAGGCAGGAAACATCTGGTTTTTGATAGGGTTGGTGTGCTAAGGCAGGGGTCTTCAAACTTGACAGTTTTAAGACTTGTGGACTTCAACTCCCAGAATTCTTCCTCCTGTCATCTTAGCTCAGGAATTCTGGGAGCTGAAGTCAATTTTGAAGAGCCTTGTGCTAAGGGGACCATATTCAGCCATGGATTGTTTGTGTGCCCGAATGCTAGGCCATGATTTGTTGAATAAGCCACAATGGGTTACAGGCAACCCATTAAGCCAAGCCAACCATGCCCACATCTAAAACGTGCTGAAGTGCATACATCTGCTCAGCTTTCTTTTCCCTGTTGCACATTCAGAGGGACTAAGCTCCTGATTTAACAAACACAAAACCATGTCATCCTGTAAACCTAGATATAATATCTGTATAATATACATATGTGATAATATAATAATATCTGTATAAGATAGCTAGCTGAGGAATTCTGGGAGGTGAAGTCCACAAGTCTTAAAGTTGCCAAGTTTGGAGACCTCTGATATAGAGAATACAATATCTGTTGGCGGCAGACTCGGACAGTGAGGAGGTTGGGGAGGAACATGGGCCAGTCCTGGAGTCCGGGAAAGGCTCTGATGAGGGCTCTGCATCGGAGGCAGAGATGGGGCCAAGGCCATCCGACAGTTATCAGCTGCTTTCGGAATCAGAGATCAGTGAGGCAGAAGAACAGCTGGGGCCTGCACAGAGCTGCCAGGAGAAGGGAGCAGCTAAGGAACAAGGGGCAACCTTGGATTAAAGCCAGAGGTGGACGGTGAATGGCCCCTCCCATAGGAAATAAAGAGCGAAAGGAGAGTGATGTTTGCAGGAGACAATTAGTTCAGTTCATTAAGGTGAAGATCTGTTCCTGTCTTCTTGCCAAGTAATTGCTGCTACAGTGCAGCGTTTGGAAGATATCAGCCTGGTAATTCTCCAAGCCTGATAAAGGTCTGTAGTTGTGAAATCTCTTGAAAGACTGTTTTCAGGGACTTTGCTGGAGAGAAATTCCCTTTAACTGAAATAAAGGGGTTTTATTGGGATGAGGAGTCTGCATTATGATCTTGGGAAGCCTAGGTCAGAACAGATGTAATATCTGTATAATATTATATTATACAGATATTATAATATCTTATCTGTATATTATATAGAGAATACAATACCTCTGTATTCCCGAGAGACTCTTTGATGCAAGGGAAGGGCATTGTGGGTTGTATATAAATGAGGGGAGGGCGAGGGGGGACTCACCTCGTGTGGGTCACAGAGTTTGAATTCCCAGTCATTCCCTGTCCAGCGGATGAGGGCTTGGCAGGAGCCATCTTGCAGGAGCTCCAGCAGAAAACGCCATAATTGAATGGGTCCGGCCCCTGCCATCAAAACAGGAGATGGACAGAGGTGATTTGGATTAACTTAACAACGGAGGCAAGAAAGTCGTAAAATGGGGCAAAATTCACTTAGCAAATGTCTCACCTCAACAGAAAATTTGTGCTCCCTTGTGGTCATAAGTCAGAGAACTATCTGTACTTTATCCAAAAGCCAGGCAAACAAAATGGATGATTCCCAAAAATGGGACATTTCCTAATTTTGGAGTCACCACTGAGAAGCCAACATCATACCTGACCTTAATGTGAATGGGCAAGCAATTTAAAAAGTCATTGTAACTCCAGACCCTTTAAGACCTGAAATTTAGTGTCAGCACATTATGGGTTTCAGAAATCTCCCAACCCCATGCTCCCTGGTCAATATTACCTGTCCGATCTCTAGGTAAAGCATTGGGGTTCTTGCTGTCCGCCTGGTCTCTGCGTTCCCTTTTTTTCTGGCTCCTGATTGGTGAATCGCACTGGCAAGAATCGCTGTCCAAGGCACTGGATTGGCTGCCTGAATCGGGGCCAAAGGACTCGATCCAATGTTCTAGAGGCAACGACAATGGATGGACAGAATCAGGGAAGTAAGCATGAAAGCTAGTAAGCCCTTTGTGTGGGCACGCGAGCCTCAGGTAAACTTACCTCACTGTGCATAAGCGTGCCTCCTAGCTGATTTTCAGGCCTTTTTTGGCCTCCCAGAGGCTCGAGGGAAGCCTCTGCAAGCTTTGGAGGCTGAAAAACAGGCCCGTTTCATCACTTCCTGTATTTCCAGAAATACCGGAAGTGATGAAACGGACCCATTTTTTGGCCTCCAAAGGCTGCAGAGGCTTTGTAAAGAGTAAAAGGTCTGAAAATCAGCTGGGAGGCGCGTGGATGCACAGTGCAGGTAAGGGGGCAGTGAGGGGATCATGTGCACATGCACGTCTGTGTGGGGGGCATGGAGGGACATGCGCATTGCCTTCTTGGTGCTGGCACATCAATTTTCGGCACAGGAGCCCTTTTTAGGTTACCCACCACTACTCTAGACCAACTTCTCATGTCCTATTTAGAAATTAGAAATCATTGCTAATTATAGAGAAACTGAGTTGGCCTCATCTGCATTAAAACATATTTAATAAGCATGGGGTGGGGAACTTAGAAGGTTCGGAGCATATCGATAGACCCCAGCCACTACTACCCTTAGTATCTTGAGTGATTTTAGCCACCACATTAGATCATCATATGGTTCAGTGGTTGAGACAGAGAATAGTATGTACAAACACATACGTTGTGCTTTCTTAATCTGGGTTTAAGATTAAACACATTGAGTGTGCACAGCATTGAGAACAGCAGGATGTCTTATTCAAGATTTAGTATAGCACTGTTGTTTTCATCATTCACATTCTGCCTGGTGGAAAAGGAATTGCTTTAGGTTTGCAAAGGATAAGTCTTAGCAAAGGAGCTGCAGGATTCTGGTATCTGCTTCAGTGTTAGCCAAGGGATGTGTATGGGATCTTATGCTGCTGATTGAGGAATTCTAGGAGGTGAAGTCCATACATCTTAAGATTGCTGAGGCTGAGAAACACTGCTGAGATCTTGCAATGAGCAACTGACAGGGCTTCTTATCATATTCATTTAATGACCCCATTATCCCTTGCAGGATTATGAATGGAGCTAGCAGAGTAGAGTGTTTTAATGGCCGGGTGCCCTTCCTGTTGCCAATGCAGAGTTTGTTCAGCAGATATATTCTCAGTGGGCCCAGAGAAAGAAAGATCTGCCTGTAACTCACAACCTTCTTATTGTGAGGCAAGACCTCCACCTCTAGGCCACCGCACCATTCCAACTGAAGGGCTTCTTATGCTGCCTTAAATCCCACAAATTTCTCACAGACCTTTTTTTAGGTTAAGATGTGAAAGAAAGACAAGCATGCACACACACACGCAGTGATAATGTAAGCTGAGAAACAGCTCCCAATTTTTTTTTCCTAAAGCATGTTGAAAATAAGTTTAAAAAAAAAAAAGAATTCAGGAATTTGAAGGGTACTTTGGAGGACAGGAATGATACAAAGTCATGCAAATCTGAGATTTTTACCTTCCTTCTGCTGTTCTTGCTGATCTCCAAGAGGAAGCTGAGCAGAAGACACCTGTTCTCCAGGAGAATCAGGATACAGGACAAACCAAGGCTGAGGCGCAGCCGGGGGGCAACTGGAACCCTCGAGGCTGTGGGGGACACTGTCTTGTTGGAGCATCATTCTTGAAGCTGCAGGAGATTCAAGGAACAGGTGTTGTCAGAATTATGGGAGAACAGCAGTCCTACCACTTTTCTCACCTTGTGTCTATCTATAAGCATAGGTGTCTATAAGGTAAAGAAAGGTAAAGGTTCCTCTTGCACATACTTGCTAGTCATTTCCAGCTCTACAGGGTGGTGCTCATCTCTGTTGCAAAGCCGAAGAGCCAGCACTGTCTGAAGACGTCTCCGTGGTCATGTGGCATTCAGGACTAAACGCCAAAGGCTCACAGAACGCTGTTCCCTTCCCACCAAAGGGGTCCCTATTTTTCTACAAAGTAGTCCCTATTTTTTTTTACATGCTTTTGAACTGCTAGGTTGGCAGAAGCTGGGACAAGAAACAGAAGCTCACGCCATTATGCAGCGCTAGGGATTCGAACCACTGAACTGCCAACCTTTCTAATCAACAAGTTCAGCATCTGAGCCACTGATCCACCGTGTCCCTTAGACATAGGAGGCAAGAATTCCAGGTTATAAAAATAATCAGGCACCAGTCTTAGATGTCAATGCATAAAATATTTCTGTGTCTTTTTAGAGTAGCCAACAGAAAGGGAGGCGGGAGAGTGTGGCAGCTTGCAAACCGAAAGTGCATTCCATAAATGTTTTCAAAGATAGTAACTAGGTGACTGAAGTTTCTGCCGCACAAAATTCTAACTGGAGAGCGTGATTGATGACTCTTGGCTGTGGATGTGTCACATTGGAGAATATGAGTTATGATACACCCAGGGGGTGGGAGAAAACCAGTGTCAAGGGTGACAATGAATTATGTGTCTCAGAGTTGGCTACACCCAAGCAGTGCCAGACAGTTTAATTCCCAATAAATCCTTTTTGAGTTTTGGAAATTTGGCTTGAGACTCATGATTTAAATGGGAGTAACTTCTGGAATCCTGACATCAGGAGAAAGACAACTTCCGGTACTAAGAGTCAAAAGACACTGAAGGAATTCAGGGCCTCCTCACCCCTCTCTTAAATAGATTTTGGGGTATAGGTGAGGAAGTAGAAGAAACAGAATTAATATGCCAACCCAACAAGGTAGACCAGACTAAAAGACAATGCCAGATAGGTCAGGATTACTTTTGAATAGTTCTAATAATAGTATCTTTCAAGTCTAAATGCTTTTCCACCTTTTATTTTTGTGTGAATTAGAGTGGGGCTGATCTGAGACATTTTCTCATATTATTTTCTTGGTCTGGCCTCAAATTTCTGTTCTCTGATATTGGCTTGGTAGCAGCAACTTCATCTGAAAGTTATTCTTACAGCCCATGTCACCTTCAAGGCCATTCCCTGTGTCCTCTATACAGTGAGAAAACAGAGGACACATCTATGAAGGGCTTAACTGGGGTTTGTCTGAATCAGAGTTGCCTGGATTCACATGTTGCACTCAGCCATAAGCCAAGATTTATGGTGGAATGTTTAAGCTCTAGTGTGGCTTGATCAATTGGTCTTAAGCTGCTCGCCAGCATTTGACTCATCCCTCCAAATGCAAGGAAAAAATTAAGCAGAAGGAAAAGTCTTGTGATGGTAAGATCTAAGGAATGATCTCTCTATTGTGGGGGTGGGTCACCCATGTCTGGAAGTTTTAAAGAAAAGACTGGACTATCATCTCTTATTAATTAATCATCAATTAACCAGTGGGACAGCTTGCCTTCAGGTGTTGTAGGTGCTTCATCACTGAAGGTTTTTAAGAAGAGCCTGGCAGTCATTTGCCTGAAATGGTGTAGGATCTCCTACTTGAGGAGGGGGATCTACTAGAAGGGTCCCTTCCAGGTCTCCATTCTGATGGTTTAACTGAATCTCCTACACATTGAAGAAGGTTGGACTGCAACTTTTCATTTCTCTGAGAAATGAGACTAGTGACTTCTGATAAATGCCTTGTCTGGGAAATGTCAGAATAATTCTCATATCCACATATAATGAAAAATTGCCTTTTATGCTATATACCTCTACATTGGTGCAAATACTGCAATATTCCTGTTGTAGTAGCACAATAGTTTATTATTATTATTCCACCTACTCCTCATCCACATTTCAGATATATGTGGCAATTCCTTTAAATTCCCAGAGAATTGTTCTGGCAGGGAAACATGGGACTGATAGTCTAACTTTTCTAAAGGGGAACGTTTTTGGGAAAGACTGATGACTGGCAGCCTTACAACATTTTGGCAAAGTTTTTAAATCTTCACTTCCTCTTGTTGCTTTAACTCCGAGTTGTGTCAGTTGACGCAGAGAGGTAATTTGTATTGCGCTGTTATGTTGTTTCCTGCTCTGTCTTACTCCAAAGCCATGATCAATTTAACTAATTTGTAATAGAAGTGCATAGGATGTTTTTAAAAGGGGATAAAGGGAGGGTTGCTTTGTTTAAACTTCCCAAAACACATATGCCATCTTGCAAAGTCATTGCACTCATGCACTAAGAAATACCCATAAGGACTTGTGACATAGCCCATCTCACTTCCCTTTAAACAGGTACATGTAAAGTACTCTTTCTTAACTGTACCATTTTCAAAATTATTCATAGAAACATATAATAAACCACCCCTGTCCTATTGTTTCTTTTTTTTTCTTATATGTATCCATGTATTCATAACTATGTTTTTCCTTACATCTATTATCTGGTAAGCAATTGACAAACCACATAAATAAATAAATAAATAAACAAATAAACAAATAAATAAATAAACAAATAAATAAATAAATAAATAAATAAATAAATAAATAAATAAATAAATAAATAAATAAAATATAGGGATGAGATGAAATACATTTTTCTCCTTCATTGAATGTGGAATGATGGCTAAGCCACAGTATATACTGTGTTTCCCAAAAAATAAGACTGGATCCTATATTAATTTTTGCTCCAAAAGACGCATTAGGGCTTATTTTCTGATTAAGTCTCATTTTACGGGAAATACAACTCTAAATACATCTGTCTGGCAGACAATCTTTACTAGGGCTTATTTTCGAGGTAGGGCTTATATTACGACCATCCTGAAAAATCATGGTAGGGCTTATTTTTCAGTTGGGTCTTATTTTCAGGGAAGTAGGGTAGTTATAATAGGACCAAATTTAAGCAGGAATATTTCCCCTATATAAGTCACATTACTAGCAAGGAAAATTTAGATATTTGTAATATGGCTTCCGAGAAAAATAAGAATAGTGGTTAACTAAAAAAACACAAATGAAATGATTTAAACAGATATGAGCAATTATGCCCAATATTTATTATTAAATATTAAATGTATTGCATCAATATTTATGTGTTCCAAAGGTGATGTTCGAAAGGCATCTGGACTTAATGTTTAACTAAAGGCTACTGGTTGGGGGAAAAGAATGACGAGAAGATTGTACCATCCAATTCTTTATTGCAACATTTTTAGTTTGTTCTTTTTTTGCCTTTTATATTTTTGTTTTTCACTCTTTAGGCTTCTGCAATATAATAATTAAACAAAAAGTTAAAAAACATTTTGTTTTGATTTGATGTTTTTAAAGAAAACACATAAACATAAATGCAAAATAAAAAAACAGGTCAAAAAGATAAAATAATAAAGCACAAAAAGGGGAGCCTAAAATGGCTGAATATAGTGCCTATATTTCCAGTAATATAGATTGCTAAAAATCACCATTCAGCTTTAAGCAAGGAGACACATCAAGAATCGCAGCCAACACAGTATAAATTGCCAAATGAGCTACAAAAATTGAGTCAAAAGTGGGCTTTAAATATTCCAAACATTGAAGTTTGAATCAACTTTCAGTTAGGTTTGAGTCACCATGTATGAGTTAATCCTCATTCCTATCAAATGAGAATTTGATATTTGTGAGAGTGTAAGCCTCACACTTCAGAAAGCACAAGTATTTCCCCTTAGTGCCACAAGGTTTCTCTACTCCCCTCTCTCTCCTTCCAAGTACAAACCAAAACTCACCACCATGGTATGATTCTCTGTAATCTGGATCGGAAGAAACCTGCTTCAATTCCACAATGGTCTTGGTGTACTCAGGAAAGCCTCAAAAGGAAAAGAGATAATTCCATTCATGTTTATTCTTGTAGTGTGTGGTGTTACGGATGGTGCATTTACTACTACTTATATCTGTACTGCTAAAGTGATAAAGGTCATTAATAGATGGTTTCTTGAAAATCGATGGAGAACCAGCTTAAGAAAAAACATGGACCTTTATCTATATATATAAAAGTAAAATACCACTCATGCATCATCACAAAATCTCCAGAACCATAAAGCCTACAAACTTGAAATGTGGTACATATGTTCCTCTTGGCTTCTAGGTGTTCACTAAAAAGGGATTTTTCCAAATGACCATCAGAGCATAAGTATTTTGTATATTATTATTAACACGCTCTGATGCTAGGAGTTCTACTCCCCCTCCTCACCTGAAAATAAATCTGTTCCAAATGCAAAACATAAGCAGAGGAGTTTCAATTTTACAGCAGCAAGCAGTTTTAGTACAGAGTACTTGAGTTAAACCACGGCCAGGCTCCTTGCTGTCTCCTTCTTGCTCACACAGCAAATACTGTTTCTGTTTCCAAACAGCCCTCAACTCTCCCACACACTGACAGAACACAAGCCAGATGAATACCGATGGATGTTGGTAGGCAGAGGCAGAATTTTTCCCCCTTATTTTCCTCCCCCAAAACTCAGCCCAACCACATAGTTTCATAGCGAAGCACCGGTATAGAACTAGTTTCTATATATGATAAAAGCAGTGAGATCTTTGCAAGTACGGAAACCACAGGAGCTGCAAATTCCCATAAAGGAAGAATGGAGGATGAAATTAATGGAACTACCTGAAATGGTGAAACTAAAAACTTAAAGAGAAGATTAAAAAGAAGAAAACTTAGGAGGCCACTTTTGAACATCTTGTTTGAAATGGAAAAAAATGAAACTTTTGATGGAACTCAATGATGACAACTATTCATGGTTACTAAAAACAAGGAGAGAAAAAGTGCCAAGAATAACAAAAAATAGGAAAAATTTCCAACTTTGATACAGTTAAAAATAGATAGATAAATGATAGATGATAGATGATGATAGATAGATAGATAGATAGATAGATAGATAGATAGATAGATATAGATAGATAGAAATAGATAGATAAAGATATAGCAAACATTTAATAAAATATATTTTTAAAAAGAATATCCATTCATATTCTTATTAAAATTAGAATGCTACTTTATAGAGAATGTTTAGCAAACTTTAAATTCAAATCTCTATAAACCTGCCTCCACACTACTTTTAATTTTGTTTAATCTCCTCCTCTCCTATTTTTCTTAGTGTCTAAAATAAAGTCTAAAAACAGAGAAAGAAAATAAAATCATTCCTGCCTGAATTTTCATAATTGTAATGGATTCAACAGAAAAGGAAGGAGTGATGGAAAAGGAACAGGAAAAATGCAGGTTCATGCACCCACTTAAAATGAAGGCAGAATTATTAAAAAGCACCAGTTGGGATGAATAAATTGGGGTGCTGATGTTGGGACTGCATCCCAACTTCTGCTGCTGCCCAGGGTGCTATTTACCTTTTAAACCAAGGGATTCATGGATTGGCACTGTCTTTTCAAAACCCTCCAGTTCAGCCAGGTAACTTCCACCAGTCCAGCTTGGCAGCTGCTGCTCCACCTCATTTTCAGGGAGAAACCAGGAACCTAAGTCACCAAAATCATCTTGGAAAATCTTCCTGTACTCTTCCAAAAAGTCTTGTGCAATGTAAAAAGAGAGAAAAAAGAATGTAAGAGGTGTTTGTATTCTTTTATTATGCAGCTGGAATTAGCAAAAGCCTGGGATTGATTCTGAGGTGGTATTCAGCAGGTTCTGAACAGTTTTGGAGAACCGGGAGTGGAAATTTTCGGAGAACCGGCAAATACCACCTCTGACTGGCCCCGCCCCCATCTCTCCACTGCCTCCAGCATCCCAGCTGATTGACTGGGTCTTCTTTTGTTGCCCCGCACAGGAGAATGGAACTGGAAAGCAGGTTAGTGGGGTGGGTAAGGAATGGGGATTTTGGATAACCTTCCCCTGCCACGCCCACCAAGCCATGCCCACAAAACCAGTAGCAAAAAAAAAATTGAATCCCACCACTGGACCGACTGATAGGTTGAGATAGCTGCAGCCCATCACTCTCTTTGCATTTGTGGCCTGAATATTCACGCAGGACATAAACATGAAATAATCTTAATTTCTTTGAAACTGATGTCACAGCAAATCTCAGCACCTGGCAACCTCGGTAGATTTTTTTAAAACAAAAAAATCTAAGCAGGGTTAGACCTGATCATTGTTGGGATAGGAAACCACCAGAATACGTCAAGTTTCAAATAAATAAACCACTCATACAGGTGGTTTTCAACTTATGATCACAACTGAGCTCAACATTGTGTTGCGAAGTGAGACCTATGTTGAGTTTTCCCCCATTTTATGACCTTGTCAGAAAGCTGCGAAAGGGGACCACATGACCCCCCCAGACTCTGCAAACCATCATAAATATGAATCAGTTGCCAAGCATCGGAATTTTGATCACATGACCATGGGGATGGCACAACAGTCTTAAGTGCGAAAAAGCGGTCATAAGTCACTTTTTTCAGTGCCATTGTAACTTTGAACGGTCATTACATGAACTGTTGTAAGTTGAGGACAGTCTCTAAACAAACTACCACCAAAAACAGAAGGCAGGATAAACCTTTTATCCCATCTTGTTGCCAGAAGAATCCTATGGATTTAATCAACAGGAGCTGAGCTAAGAAATTTCTACCTTTTCTTGTTCTTTCTAGCCAGAAATGTTGGACAGAACATTGGCCAGAAATTTTAATGAAAGCGTCCGGCCTCTATCTAACTGCCTAACTTTTATCAGCATGGTAAGTAACTCTCCAAAAGGTGAGCAGAAGAGATACAAATTTGGGGTGTGAAGAAGGCAGCCAACGACAAACAAAACTTTTCAAATGTACCAAAACAGGCTGTGAGCTTTAGAGAACCTGCCTCCCCCCAGGTTGCAATCCTATAGAAGTTGGACAATTGGGCAAGCTACTCCAAAAGTTGATGATTCTTCCATTCTCAGCTCTCCTCCTTCATTCTTCCTGCTCATATGTCCAGGGGTGGGCTTCAAAAATTTTAACAACGGGTTCTCTGCCCGGTTGTGGGGACAGCATGCCCATGGTGGACGTGGCCTAGTCAGCCTCTTGCACCGTGGCAGGGGGACATTTTTGCCCTTCCCAGGCTCCAGAGGCATTACCCAAGCCTCCAGGAGGCTTGAGTAAAATGGTGAAAATGGCTTCCCCAGGCTCCGGAGGCTCTCTGGAAGCCAGAAACAGGCCCATTTCCAGCCTTCTCGAACTTCCAGGAGGCCCATTTTTCGCCCTTCCCTGAGCCTCCGCATGCGCCCTGCTCTCACCTGCATCCAAAAAGGGCTGCACAGGGACTCCTGGGAGGGGTGGGCGGAGTGAGATTTGGGGGTTCTCCGAACTGCACAGAATCTTAGCGAGGGGCTATCCCAAACCACCCCTGCATATGTCCCTGAGTGGACCATATGCAAACACCCCTTGCTTTCCAGTTGCATGTCTACTTATAAACATGTGGCCACATCTGGGGAAGGATTTGGCAAGAATTCCAGAAGAAGACATGTTCCACATGTTTCCTCTGTTTGGGTTAGAGGTGCAGGAGGCTTGCCAAGTCCTACACTTAGGCAAGAAAAACCAAAAGTACACATATAATTGACTGGGTGAAACCAGGCTCAATAGCAGTAACTGTGAGAGGGATCTTGGAGTCTTAGTGGACAACCAGCTAAAGATGAGCCAGCAGTGTGTGGTGGTAGCCAAAAAAGCCAATGGAATCCTAAGCTGCATTAACAGAGGGATACAATCAAGATCAAGTGATGTAATAATATCACTCTATAAAGCCTTAGTAAGACCACACCTTTACTGCATCCAATTTTGGTCACCAAACTATAAAAAAAAGATGTTGAGACTCTAGAAGAAGTACAGAGAAGAGAAACCAGGATGATTAGGAGACTGGAGACAAAACATGTGAAGAATGGTTATAGGAATTGGGCATGGCTAGTCTAATGAAGAGAAGGACCAGTATTCCAATATTTGAGGGGCTGCCACAGAGAGGAGGCAGTCAAGCTATTTTCCAAGGCACCTGAAGGCCGGAGAAGAAATAATGGATGGAAATTGAACAAGGAGAGATTCAACCTGGAAATAAGGAGAAATTTTCTGACAGTGAGAACAATCAACCAATGGAATAGCTTGCCCTCGGAAGTTGTGGGAGCGCCATCACTAGAGACATTCAAGAAGAGATCGGACTGCCGTTTGTCAGAAATGGTGTAGGGTCTCCTGATTGGGCAGGGGGTTGGACTAGATGACTTACAATGTCCCTTCCAACTCTGATTATCTGTTATCTGTTAACTTCGTGGCCTGTCAAAAATAAGACAAAATTTTGTGGTTTTGTTTTTCCCAAACAAATAAAAGCATCTCTTACCTGTTCCTTCGATCTCTGCTCCAACAGGGACCATTTGCACTGGGTTATCCCTCCAGCTTTCTTGCCAAGACTCCATATCTGCAGCCCACAGATAGAGACAAATATTATCCCCACTTCAAGATCCCCACTTTCTGCAAGACCGTGTTTTGCCCTGCTCAACTGTTCTCGCCCTGCCCACTTTCCAGGAGAGCAGGCGGATGGTCCATTTTCATCCCTCAAGGTGGAACAATCAGGAGAGAGTCATGATTAAACTGCCCACCCCAAGACTATAGCCCCCATCTGCCACCCAGTTTCATTTCTGAAAATAAATAAATAAATGAATGCACTCGCCTGCCTTCAAAACATCATAAAAAATGTTTCAATTATTTATACTTTTATAACAATGACAGGCTGCATTCATAATGTAGGTTTCTCTTTGCATAAGCTCTTACTCGTCCAACTTTCAATGATTTGTTAAATAATCAGTCATTCACAGTAGACAGGAATTACTGTAATTCTTCATCATACCTTATGATTTACACTGTGCTGATTGTTGCCTTTGTTAATTATATGTTAACCAGACTTTAACAATGATCTGATTTTTAAATGATATAAATTATTCACTTATGTCAAACTAACTAATATAACATTGAAAATTCTTATCTAATGCACACATACATGTAGATAGATATGATAGTTACATAAAACAAAGAAATTGAAAATTCTTATTGTCTAGATATAAAATATTTTGCAGGATCCTGGGACATGTATGTTTGCCTTCATTCATAAAATATTTTATCTATGTATAGATTCAGAATTGCATGCATTTACATAGATATAATAGTTATGTAAAACTATTTTGTGAAATACTGAAGATTTTTATGTATATAAAATGAAAATTCATAACACACAAACAAATATAAATTAAATGTTATGTTTCTAACTGTATTTTTACAGAAAATAGGTTTATTCAGTAACTCAATTGAATAATTAAAACCAAGCTAGAATCAAACCAGAAGTGGCATTGAGGACAATTTAGGACCGATCCACCTAAACTCTAGTGAAGAGAATGAATTGGATTGGATTTCCTTAACTCAGCATCATCCAAAAATGTTGGCAACTCCCAGAATTCCTTTGGCCATGATAGCCAGATGTTACAGATGTTAGCAGTCTCAACATTTCTTTGGCATCCTGGCTAAGGAAAGCTAAATTAAATAGATTTTATCATGTGTCAGACTGCAGATACTAGATAATAGGTCTGACATATTTTTGCGTGAAATTTTCACACACACACACACACACACACACATCACTCCAATACAATCCTTTCCTCAACCCCTGATTTTACTCACCACTTTGCAGAGGTCTCTTATGGGATGGCCGGTTTGGAGAAATTTCTTGCAGGTAAACAAATACCAAAGTTTGAGTAGCACAAAATATCTTCTGCTCCTTGGACTATGAAGTTGGGAGAAGAATAGTTACACCTAGAAGTATCTCCAGCCAATTGGCTTCTGCTGCTTTCCTCGTAAAAGTATTGGCCTGCACTTATCCCTTGCCAGGGGTTTCTATCATTTCCACCCACCCAGCCACCTTTTCTCTCTATATTCATCCTTGTACTTCTTTGCTCCCATTGGTTAAATAAAGGAGCAAGTTTCGTGACTTTTTCTGTGTTTTTGAGGGTGGGGGGAGGGGGAGGGAGGCAGACAGATTTTCCATGTCAGCACAGCCAATGTGGTGTCTCTATGTGTGAAAGGGACAGGGAGAGAGAGGGGAGGGGAGAGTATGTGTGTATCACGACTTTGCAATCCCCGAGGGGTGACCAGGTGGCCAAATTTCAGAGACAGAAGCAAATTCGTGAGAGGAAGCAAGGCTGGGATGTTTATCTCTCAGGAACACAATACAGTTCACCAAACCTTCCAAGCAAGCTAGTCGTCCCAACTCTAATCAATCTTAAAAGGAGACAACATGACTTCCTCCAAAGCCTGCCCTAAGCCAGGAAAACCCTAATTTTCTCACTGAGTCAAACACCTTCTAACCCAGCTTTATTATCCTTGAGAGCCAAGATTGTTTACCTAGGATGTTGAAAGAAGACAATTCAAGTTATACACATAGGAAGCTCTTCTTAAGCTGCCGCATCACAATTCTCAACAAGACGTACAAGTTCAAGGAAGGGAGAGCTAGAATTCAACACAGCCCTAGACGGAACTAAGTTGACCAACCCTACAGTTATACTTACATGCTGTACCAAGGGAGAGGAGAGCTGAGCTTAACAAATACCAGCAAGGGGAAGAGGATTGGATCAGAATTATAACATGGGAGGGAATGTGAGCCAGCTGTGTCTATCTTACACCCAACTGAATTCTGGTGCTTCTAAGAGGAGAAATCCAACTGCTACTTAAGGGAAATCTCCAGATATTTATCCACAAAACAAGCAAGATATTTTCACCCCACTTAGATGGTAACAAGCACCTTCCTAACACAAGGATAACTTGTATTGAGAAACTGGAGTTGAGTGGGAGGTAGGAGAAGCATTAAAAAAAAAAAAAAACAGAGTCTAGTTGCATTGTGGTGTTGTGCTGTGTAATTAAAACCAAATAGCTTGATTTTGGCCAGGTTGATCACACACACTGTCTCTCCTGCGCACTTTTCTCTATGACAAGCAATGGGTGGCAGAGTTTCCCAACCCATAGAGAAGCCAGTCCCCTTGTACTTAAACAGCCCTAAACCACAAACCCACAGAATTGGGTAATGGCTTGAGATTGGGCAAGGAACAACAAAAGAGCTCCCCACCCAACAACCTTGTTACCCCCCCAATTGGCCATTAGCCCCACATCTGAGTCTCAATCCACCTTTCCCAACTTGGTTCACACTAAATCAGCTGGACTGCAAAACCCCCCCCCCCCCCATCACTACCTGGGGAAGGATGATAACCACTGTAGTTCAATGCATCTGGGCAAGCCTTATTCAAGATCAAGGGTGCATAATTTTGGCCGGGTTTTGATATGCTGGAGGCTTGATTTCCCCAGAGTAGATAAGATGAAGTTGTGGGTGACATCAGTCCCCAAATAAATCTGATTTAATTGTAATTCCAACCCAAGCATTTAAAGAAAGCATTTAAAGAAAGCATCTGTCAAATTGAAACTTCTGGAAGAGTTGGCAGCTACTTATAGCCCCGGAGCTTGCCTATCTTTGTCCTATATGAAACCTGTAGCCTGGCCTCCATATCTCCATCCTCATCCCATGAACAGGCTCCTCGCCCAGCATTCCAGCTGCCCCAATGATCCCTCAGAAGAACTCTTACGTTGCAGGCTCACGGCTCCTATTGAGTTTGAGGGCGCTCCATTCTGTGCCCCCTTCCAGGGAATCTCAGCAGAGAGGTGAGTGGGTGGGTGGGTATGCAAGCCTCCGAAAATATGTGAGATTGTGCAATCATCCCCAGCGTTGAGACAAGGAGTGCACAACAGCAACCGGAAACCACAAGGCCCCCACGCCTTACCACAAAGCACAAACCAGGTGCAACAGAGCTCAGAAAAGTAGTAGAAGAAGAGGAGGAGGAGGAGACAGAATGAAAATTGAATGAAAATATGTCCATTTGCTCTGCCTAAGTTGGAAAATGGGAGTTTTTTTATGGCCAACAGCAAGCAGGAGAATAGTTTTTCCATCAAGGTGAAAGTGGCAAGTTAAGTTGGGCACTGTTTTTGTAGATGGAAAAAGTTCTTAAAAGCAAATTAATTTTTTTTAAAAATCAAGATGTTGCAGCCTCTCTTTCATCTGATCCCTGAAACATTGGTTGGATAGGCAGAGAAGAAGCCAAGTATCTCTATTTCCCAAAACATGGCTAAAAAAACCATGAAATTGAAAATAGGTTAAAATATTGCAAATTCCCAAACCGTCCCTGGGATCTGCTCTTGGGGTTGAGAGGCAGGGGAGGTGGCATGGTCCATCCACTGTTTCTGTTTGTTAGGAACAAACCTTGCACCCAGTAAATACATTATTTTTGCATTATTTTCCCTGAATGGGCCATTTAGGACAGGCATCCAGAACCCGAACCAATACTGAACATGAGAGGCTTTCAAAGATCCACCAGATTTAGAAATAAGCATAGCACTGCATTCAGCAGTATTATTGAATTAACCCGTTTATGAAAAACACTCAACTACAAATTAACAAAAGAGGTTCAATTCACACAACGCTCTAAAGCCAGGAGAACCTAACCAAGATTAATTGTAACTGATCTTCCTACATTGTTTGTGGATGGAATCCCTAGATTTGATAATTGGGATGACTGTGAACTCTACTGTTGATGCTGATGTATGCTGCATCATAAAGCATTAAAAGCTGGTAATTTGTTTCATAACATGTTTTCTTAAAAATAAGAAAACCACTGAAACCAAGTTTTAAAAGCACAAATTTCAAATAACTAAAAGAGAACTCTCAAATGAGTTTCTTTCTATGGGACTTAACCTTGTGATGATTCCCTCATTTGTAAATAAGTTACAAATAAATAAAGTACATGAAATTAAGAACAGAACAGAATAATAGAAGTGAAAGGGGACTTGGAGGTCTTCTAGTCCAACCCCTATACCATTTCAGACAAATGGTTGTCCAATTAACTCGATGGCCAAGGTGCATGCTGGTCAGGATGCATGCAGAATGCTAAAAAAATAATCCAGGTGAAAACTGCCAAGTTTAACATATTGTGTGAATGCTACCAATAGGTTAGTTACAGCCCCAATTAAGTATGTTGTGCAGATGCAGCCTGGTGAGTGTATTCTACTGCAGGGGGTAGCAGAGTGAGCTTGCTTTCAAAGGAGCCCATCAAACAGAACTGTTAATTGATGGTATCTCCAGAAGATCCTTCCTGCAGAGATGAAAGTCCAGTCACATAACAAGAGAAGTCTATCATTGGATGGCCAGCCCCTGGAATGCTTTCAGCAAAATTTAGAACCAGAGCCTGGCACTGAGATCAGGAAAAAATAAACAACCTATATGGCTATGTATCATCCCCTTTATCAAACCATTATAAGAGGCAAACATGGCCATTTCAGGACCATTTCAAGAGGATAAATGCAGTTTGCATGGGAATTCTAAGAAATACATGTGAAAAACAAGAAGAGATAAGATCAAGAATAATGAATGAGTACTGAGTTCATGTGGATTAAGTACAAAAGAGAATGGCCAGTGTAAAAGTACAAAAGAGAATGGCCAGTGCTTGAGATGGTTTGGGTCATATAGAGAGATTGAACTAGGATCAAACTAGAAAACAAATTAAGGAAGCTTGGATGAGTTGAGAGGAAGAGGAAGGCACAAGAATTCAAGTTGGATGGAGTTGAGGAGAGCCTCAAAAAGAGAAAGTTTGATGAATAAAAGCAGTACATGGATATAACGGAGGTAAGGAAGACAGAAAGTTGTGATAGTGGAGGTATAGTGAAGGATGTTGGCTTAAACTCAAGAGGCATTTATAGGACGGCAGAAATTAAGTCAATTAGTTGCACTTGCCATTTTGATTTCTTTGATCTTCCTCTTGCCTCTATTTAAATGTATTTAGATATAGCTTATTTTATTTAAATATATTTAGATGTAGCTCTATCTCCTTTTCTTTTTCCAGTTTCATGCCTATGTTGACTTGTTCTTTTTACTCTTTTTCTGCATTTAGCATATTGTTGTTGCTATTGTTGTTGTTAATCTTCAATTAGATTCATGGTCTGGGACTGGTAAACAGTTCAAGTGCTAAACAAATATATAGCCAGTTCCCAGTAGGATAATAATTATTTTTTTTGCAAAGTCAAGATATTCAGTTCTAATAAGTTCAACATTTCCATTCATCTAGGTAGCCCTTTGAGTATTGCTCCAAGGCCTCCTAATCATGGTTCATTTTTTACACCACCCACTTTATGCTATCCAAATTTAATCCAGATAGTTAATTTATATAATGTGCATAATAATAGTAATAATACCACTCTATAAAGCCTTAGTAAGACCACACCTAAAGTACTGCATCCAATTTTGATCACCACATTATAAAAAAGTTGCTGAGACTAGAAAAATACAGAGAAGAGCAACCAGGATGATTAGGAGACTGGAGACTAAAACATATGAAGAACATATGAAGAATGGTTACAGGAACTGGGCATGGCTAGTCTGGTGAAGAGAAGGACCAGGAGAGACATGATAGCAGTCTTCCAATATTTGAAGGGCTGCCACAGAGAGGAGGAAGGGGTCAAGCTGTTTTCTAAAGCACTCAAAGGCCAGACAAAGAATAATGGATGGAAAATGAACAAGGAGAGATTTAACCTGGAAATAAGGAGAAACTTTGTGACAGTGAGATCAACCAATGGAACAGAAGTTGTCCTCAGAAGTTGTGGGAGCATCATCACTTGAGACTTTCAAGAAGAGATTGGACTGCAATTGTCAGAAACAGTATAGGGTTTGGGCAGAGGTTGGACTAGATGACCTATAAGATCCCTAGATGACCTATAAGATCCCTTCCAACTCTGATTATCTGTTATCTGTTAATCATAATAAATCAAGAAATTGAAGCTTCCTGCAATAACATCAGTGGAACTGCAAAAAATTGAGCTACTTGGAACATCGTACATTGTAAGAAGATAGTTGGATGATACCTAGGGTGCTGGAAGCAACCTGTATCAACCATCAGTGTCTGTCAATGACATTCGTGATCTGTTTTTATTCAATTAACTTTGTTTCATATTTAATGAATAAAAATATAATAATACTTATTATTATTATGAATACAAATATGTTATGAAAATGGAAACACATTGCAAGAGTAATATTGAAACAGAACTCAAACAATAATTAAATTAACCATTTGATTAAAGACTAATTAATTGTACCTCTCTTGCCCCATAGCTACTTTCTCTATATAAATATATATACATACATCATACATACGTCATACTCATCATGGTATTCCAATCATCATCATCATCATCATAAAAATACCATGATTAACATGATGTATGTATATTTATACAGAGAAACTGGCCATGGGGCAGGAGAGCTACAATTAGTAGTTTTAAATCAAATGGTTAACTTAATTATTGTTTCAGTTCTGTTTCAATATTATTCTTGCAATGAGTTTCCATTTTGATAATCACACATCACAATAAGCTCTAACATAGTTTGCTAGGGCTTGAATTTGTTTATTCTGCAGACAAGTCCATGGAGGTTAGTTAAACCATGACTTGAGGTCTGCTTAATTGGGTCAGCTAAAACCAAAAAGTTGCATTTGCACCACATAGTAAATTTAAATAATATTAACCATGGTTCATTTTCTTATTCCCCTTGTGCTGTCCAAATGTAATCTAAGTGGTTAGTTTAGATAATGTGCAAAATCCGACTACGGATTAATTAAGTAATCAGCTTAAATGTGCTATGGGTAGATAGATACAGTCATCTTACTGTACATAGTGATAACCAATAGTGATTTGTTCAATCAAATATAGCCCAAATTTTCTGGTTTAGTAAACAGTCTAGAGCCTGGTTGACTGTAAATTAGTCTCGAGCCTGGTTGATGCTTCTGGATCAGTATTTCCCAACCTTGGCCACTTGTCTAGGGAATTCTGGACACTAAAGACCACACATCTTAAAGTGGCCAAGATTGAGAAACCTTGTTCTAGATTCATATGTTATGAAGCCACTCCAGCATATAAATAACCAATGACTTGACTGAGGACCAAAGAGAAGAAGCACGAGATAAAATAATCAGCCAACTGTTATCATTTAAAAAATGTTCTTGCTCATAGGCTAAAGAGAGAGGATCAGATCAGATCATTTTAATTAGAATTGACTCCAGCCCAAAATTCACATCAACAATGTTCAGCCATTTATTGTTTAAATATCAATTTATCTCAATCAACAAAGACACAGACTGCATATGAATGCATGCTTGTCCATTTGACATCTGAGAATAGTCTACACCTGAGAATGAAGTTGTTCACTTCTTCTCCTATTCTTTTTTCGAATAAACTCTTTTCTCAACTTTTTCCTAACCCAGACAAAATTGAGTAGGACTTCATTGATATCATGGACACTGTATCCTTCATTCTAACAAAATGATTTCTTCATTCTAACAAAATGATTTCATAAATGGATTAGGTGCATCCTCACCTACCCTACTCACCTGCCCACTGACCCATTGTGTCTGCCAATGTCTCTGCGCCACCTCAATTATTATTTTATAAATTTCTTTGATTAAGCAGAATACATAAGTGAATAAATAGAGAGGTGCCCTACAACCAAGCAAGGCTCCAGTCCCAACATAATTTTATAGGGATGTTAACAGATCCTACTTGAGGCTCCATAAGAATCTTCAGACAACAACAACCACAACAACAAGAAAAAGCTCAGGAATTTCAGGTTATTTCTTTGCTGAGAAGAGAGATCAATATAATATAATAAAATAATAATAAATAATAAATAATAAATAATAAAAATAAAACAAAGCTAAAACAGACATCAAAAGCAAGAAGAAAGCTGGCCGTAAATAAAAAAATAATATCATCCAATTGTCTGCCACCATGCTGCATGACACGATTGGCTACAGAACGGTCCAATGTGGCAACCATTTTGTGAGAGTGCCCACAGGTCACTTATTGACCTATCAGGTTAGTCTCCCAAATAGACTAAAATAGCCTCCTGACCAACTGCATAACAGAGCAGCAGCGTTCAGTAATGTAGCTGAGACAGAATCAAGGATTACAGATGAAATCACTGAGCATGAATTCATAAGAAGTTTGCAGTTCCGGTCTCCTTGAGATCTAAATTCAGTAAATAATTCATCAGGCTTGCCTGTCCTCAATCTAAGAGGCCCAACTGTAAGCAATACCCTTTAGCTGAAGAGGGTAACATGGCGCAAACAAGGGGGCTAAGACAGAAGTTACCTCTGAAAGTGCACAGTGTCTTTCCGACTTCAGAAGCTAAGTTTCAACCCATAAAAAACGCTTGCTTTAAAGATCAAACATTGGGTCCTCCTGACTTTTGTGGGACGCACCCCTCCTGGTCTTGCTTCCTGCAAAAATAAATCAAATGACCCTTCAAGAACAATAACATGTCTTCTTTTGCTCTCATTCCTCTCTGTTTTTCACCCACCGTCTCTCTTGTCCTTCCATTTCAGTCTCAAAAAATCTCTTGACTTACCCATTTGTAATTTGAACAAGAAGAGGAAAAAAAAATGCATCAAAGCCAACAATGCTATTTAAAAAAAAAAAAAAAACTTTCAGAGCCTGTATGCTTGGTCACACCAATAGGAAACCAGCCCTGGCGGTTTGTGTGACTTCACTTCCCAAAATTAGATGCACACATACACCACACACACACACACATACATACACATATACACACACCAAGCCTTGTTCATCCGGCCCCCTGCGCAAGATCAGCCCTGCCAATGCAACTCATCTGACTGCCCATGGAGATCTAGGCGGAAAGCAGCAGGTAGAGGCGTGCCATGGATTGCACCATCAAGGTAAGTTCTGGAGAAGTTCCTCCATCTTTGTTAGCAGCTGATCCCCCTCTCTTTGTCTCTGTCTTCCAGTTTGCACTGAGCTGGTCTCTGGTTCAGTTCCTCTCTGTCTCATACACACCCAGCTCCAGAAACAGGGCCCCCCTCCGCTCTTTCCTTCTGGTACAAAAAAATTTCCTCTTCCTTCCCTTTCGTGGCGGTTGATGTCTCTGAGTTTAAAAAACCCAAACCAAACCACCACCAGACACTTTCAGCTGTAAAGCAGGGAGCCCCTTGCACCGCTAAGTCTGGCCAACCAAACGAAGGCAGACGAGCGAGTTTTGGGGATCTTCATTCTTTATCACAACCGGACACAAGGACCTATCTTTCACAAACCATCAAGATGCCTGGCAAGAGATGAAAATGGCATCTCCATGCCAAAACACAGAAGTCTGGGGAAGGATACTAAGTGTTGGGGGACATGTCACCCCCAAATTGGAATGACTCCTCTGTGGTAAGAGGTCAGTTTATTTTATTTTATTGATTTATTTTGCTTTGTTGTTATTAATCCATTTTCAATTTTTATAAAGCTTTTATACTTTTCAACTGTAGCTGTTTTTATTCATTCCTTATTTCCAATTTTAGTTTTTTGATTCGCCCATTCCTTTCACATTTTATTTTCCTGCACAGCATACATTTCTGACCAGACTGGCCAAACAGAGGCTGACCTGTACAAACATTGGAGGCTTCAAAAATTTTACCAGCTCAAGGATTTGCCTTGTTTTAACCATGCTGTGTTCTTGAAGAAAATAATAATGTTAACAATCAACTTAGATTGGTAGAGAATTTTCAGAATTCATTGAAGGGAAACTTTTTTCTTCCCCGGTCCAAGTTTGCAAATATATAGCTAACCTAACTTTTCTCTAAGGATATTTTTGTTTATCTTCAGCTTTGCATTATTATTGGCAGGAAGGAATCCGTGCTGGGATTTTAACTGTAGTTTAGTGCTGACCTGTTCAGATTTTTAAAGATGAGGGAAATGGAGCCTTGCTTAATCATTTGCAAAGAAGAAGCTGGGTTGAACAGTGAAACCAGAAAACCAGGGTTTTGTTGTCTGAGCTGTTCTTGGAAGTAGTTGGCTTCAAGGGGACGCATAGACTCAAGACTAGCAAAGAATCTAGCCGAACATCACCATCCATCTGCCTTCTCTGACCTTCTGGACTAGCTGGTGAATGCAGCTCCACGACTTCCAGATTAAAGAGACCACGGATGTCTTCTCTCACTTGAGGGTTCCCCCAAATCTTGAGAACAGTCTTGGGTTTGGCATTGACTTAAGGATTTTCTGGAATGCTTCATGCGTGAGAGGCCAAGATTTGCCTGTTTGTTTTTCTTTCCCTGGTCATGTTGTGGTAGGGATAGATAAAGTTGCCTTAACAATCTGCCCTTTCCATGGGACATAGAAAGAATGATTCAGCTTCCAAAAAAAAATAAGGATCTGCAGTTTTCTTTTCTTCAAGCCATGTTAATCAGACACACCACCCCATCCTAGCTTCTCTGCTCTTCCTGCTTTCAAAATAATTCAATCTGCAAAAGCCATTTGATGAAGATCTATGGTAGCAAGGCAGTGATATGAGTCTGGTCACCTGCTCATGTCTGCAGGCCAAAGAGCTGTTAATGGATGGTGCAAGGCTAACATAGATTGGATGAATTATTGCTTTTAAAATGTACAAAAAATTGCCAGTTTGATTGAGTGATGAAGATACCAGGCTTGAGATCAGGAGGCTCTGAGTTCTAGTCCCGCCTTAAGAATGAAAGCCGGTTGGGTGACTTTGGGCCAATCAGCAGGAGACAGTGAGTTCTAGTCCCGCCTTAGGTAGGAGCCCTGCTGGGTGATTTTGGGCCAGTCCGTCTCTTTAGGACTAACACACCTCACAGGGTTGTTGTTAGAGGGGGAAGAAGTGCCTTGACTTATTTATAAAAATAATTTTAAAAGGCAGGATTAAAAAGAATATTTTTTAAAATGCCATTTTGAATTTCTGGAGCAGCTCTAGCATTGGGTCAGTTAGAAACTTGAATAAAGCAGAAGCAACTTTTTAAACATATTCCCCCCCTCCCCATCCTGTGTGTAATTGTTGAGGTTAGCAGGTGAGAGAACATTTGACTCTGAGGCTATGTACTGTCGATTCTTCAAAATCGGTTTATTCTGTCACTTGCCAAGTCTCAGCTGGGAGCTACGTAGAAAAAGTGTTGTTAAAAGAACTCTCTCTTGCCATGCCAGGATCCTCCCATAATAGTTGCAAGAGTGGGGTGGATCTGATAAAAAATCTTCCAACAATTAAGGAAAAAATCTGGGAAACTCCCACACACAATACGGAGCCAAAGAGCAATCAAGTGGCCTTGATGTCCTCTAACAACAATCGTTTCAGAGGCAAACTATTTCTGATTTCCTCCTCAATGCTTTCTCCGTGGCTTTTGCAGCATCTCCTTGACATACTTTGGGGACAAATTCAGGGCACCTCGTAATGGCAAATTCCACAGTTCAAACAAATCCTTTGCATCTCTTCATACTCTCTAGCACCATGTTATTCCTGATGGGCAGATAGAATTCCCTAACTTGCTATATTATACAGCATGCTGGCTCGGGACTTCGGGGAATTGAAGTCCACCCATCTTAATATTGCCAAGGTTGAGCAACCCTTGGTTATAAGGATGAATTATGAGGAAAGGTAACGTCTAACTCCATCCTCAGCCATGAAAATTCCCTGGGTGATTTGGGGCACGTTATTCTCTCGTATCCCAATCTATTACAAAGGTGTGGATAAAATGAATGATAGTAGCTATCCAAGCACCTTTGAGCAAAGGTGGAATATCAATCTACTGAAGAAATTGTCTTCTCTTGTGAACATCCATCCAATTTCCTTGGTGACAGTTTAGACACGCTCGCCTCTCTGCTTTTTTCACTTGCTCAGTCTAAACCTACATCCCTGAGGTTTCCTCGTGGCCTCTCATTCCAGCTTGATTAGTTTTTCCAAGCTTGCCCAACCAGGCCTGGGAATAGCTCTTCATCTGGGCAACCCTTATACCAGGGGTCCTCAAACTTGGCAACTTTAAGACTTGTGGACTTCAACCTCCAGAATTCTCCAGCCAGCTATAGCTTGGAAGTTTGGAGACCTCTGCCTTAAACAGTCTCTTGGAACAAACAAAAGAGGGCTTTCCTGCCTTGGGTACCATTTCATACCCAGCCCAATCTCTCCAAATTTGAAAGATCCTTTTTCCCAGCCTGTCCTGCTTCTGCAGATCCAGCCACTGCTGACCCTTCGACCCATCAGTGCCAAAAGAATTCTTGGAGCAAAGGAGACCAAACGCCACTAAAACCACCAACCCCCCACCTCCTCCTTTCAGACTTAGGATTTCAATAGCCAAACAGGAAACCCTGCGTACATCTCTCCCATCACCTCCTCCTCTCGATCCTTTATTACAGAAGATGGGAGAGCTATTTAAAGAACCCCCCAAGCTAACAGGGCAGCTCCGAGCTTCTCTAGCAGTCCTTATCAGCAGCAACAGAGGCTTCCGCCATTGTGGCCTCAGATTTCCTGCCTCGGCTTCCTGTGCTAGCTGTCCCACCAGCATCTCCGAGCAGCAACCATAATCCCCCCCCCCACCATACCACTGTCCTCCATCTCTGTCATGTCTTTTGGAAAGCACAAGTTATAAGCATAAACAATCATGTTTTAAATTCTGATGCAACTCTGCTGAATTAGCCCCCTTTATCAATGGTTTGCCCTTTATTTATTTATTTTCAGAAGCCAAACTGGGGATGTGATTCAATGCCATGCCTAGAATTATACTCCAGAAACCGTTTCAAAATAAGATTGAATCACATTTATTTTTTTAGATGCAAAGTTATTCTAGACATTCCCCATTTAATTAATATTCTTTTATAGAAAAGAATAGAATAGAATAGAATAGAATAGAATAGAATAGAATAGAATAGAATAGAATAG
>BLBF01000072.1:719588-791830 GCA_015471245.1 Laticauda colubrina
AGAATAGAATAGAATAGAATAGAATAGAATAGAATAGAATAGAATAGTTGGAAGGGACCTTGGAGGTCTTCTAGTCCAATCCCCTGCTTAGGCAGGAAACCCTACACCATTTCAGACAAATGGTTATCCAACATCTTTTTCAAAACTTCAATGTTGGAGCATTCACAACTTCTGGAGGCAAGCAGTTCCACTGATTAATTGTTCTCACTGTCAGGAAATGTCTCCTTATTTCTAAGTTGCTTCTCTCTTTGATTAGTTTCCATTCCATCCATTGCTTCTTGTCCTGCCCTCAGGTGCTTTGCAGAATAGCTTGACTCCCTCTTTTTTGTGGCAGCCCTTGAGCTATTGGAATTAAAAATCAGAGATCTTTTTCAATAAAAAGCATATAGAATCCTTGCAGCTGTTAATCATGTACAGATTGGCACTTTGAATAAAGGTAAGGTATGGTAATATATAGCAAAATTATTGCCTTGAAATGGAGCTGCAACTTTCAAAGTTCTGTCTGTTTTTAATGTGTATTGCAAATGAAAACAGGGTGCGTGTTAATCACACTGTTGTGGCTGCAAACTTGACGTTTTGACCACATGCATGCAGAATAATGTCACAATGCACAGGATGTCACTTGCTCCCATTCTATCCCTAGACACATCTGCAATGCTTAAATCCAGTTAGGGAATCCAATATCTGAGGTAACATTATTTATCTTCGTTGCACAATCAGCCAGATGTTTAGACTGAGTTTTGTCGACCTACTGAGGCCTTTCCCAAGGACCTGGGTGGGCAGATCTTGTTGTTTGATAGTATTAAAGTTATTGCTGAAGGACAAGGGTCTTCAAACTTGACAGCTTTAAGACTTGTGGACTTCAATTCCCAGAATTCCTCCTCAAGTCATGTTAGCTCAGGAATTCTGGGAGTTGAAGTCCACAAATCTTAAACTTGCCAACTTTGAAGACCCTTGCTGTAGGATATCAGCTGAATTTTGCAATTGACTTATAGTGATTTTGTTAATGCCAAGGATATTCAAGTGATGTTCCAGTTGTTTTGGGATTGTACCCAAGGCACCTATCATATTGGTACAATCTTTGCTTTCTTTTGCCATAGTTGTTCTATTGTACCTCTTTGTATTTTTATTATCACACTTTTTAATATATTTTCTATATTTAATATATTTCCATATTTAACATATATGTCCACTATGACTAGCTACAAGTTACTAATGGTTTTCATCTCAAGTTTGTTTTGATTAGAAAGTCAACTCTGTGAAAAGTCTTTTTTTTTAAAAAAAAATATTATCAATGGTCCACATAGAAATTTTTGTGGCTACTTCCTGATCACAGTGGTGGCAGGAATTAAGTCAATCTTTTTGCTGAGCAGGAGATAAACTTAATTCACTATGATTTACCTGCTTAATCTTCACCCTTCAGTCTGTTATTCAAAGCCCAACAGCCCCTGTGAGTCTGTAATTCCATGTAACACTTTTGGTTTCAGATTACACTATTTTCCCATTTGGACCAAGTTTTAATTTTGTTGCCAAATTCCAGGGTTTCCATACAGGCCTTCTAGCAAAAATCTGATATGCAGAAATGAGCGGGCAACTTTTGCATTGCATGGAAATCTACCCACTCACCTACCACATTTTTATCGTTCAAATCAAATGGTGGTTTATATACAGTGCAGGTGATCCTTGACTTAACTACAATTGTGACTGGAACTTCTGTCATAAATCGGGATGGTCTTAAAGCAATCCTCATATGAATGGACCTGATTTTACAAGTATTATTCCTGTGGTTGATCCCAAACCCCATGAGGTTCCACTTCAAGGTTTCCCCATGTATCAATTAGAATCAATCCTCCACAATCAGGTTTTAGTGTTCTCCAGGCTGCTAAAAAAATAAGTCTATGGGTGTGTTTCTTTGCAAGTTTGCACATTGCTTTTCTCTGTTTGGGCACTTCTGCAAACTTAAAACTTCATGCCAAGATTATATTCTTGTTTATAGAAAGCGTCATACAATCTTCATTTATAAAAGGTTGGAAATTGTGTATCTTGGGGGATAATGTTTAAATTTCCTCCTTCTGTCCTTGTTTTTTGTGTTTTGCTCTTCTGCAAAAGTTTAAAAGCTCTTCTTTTTCATTTTAAAAAAGTGGTGTGTCTAAAATAATTCCAGGTGGGACAATGTACAGTCACAAGTCTCAGTTCCTTTGGTTAATTTGTCTCAGTTTTCAGTTCCTATATTACCATGCTTGAATTGATAAAAACGTTGTGGTGTAGTTTTGATACAACTGCTTGGTGTGTTGGTCTACAATTCCTGTCCTATTTTACAAGGTCAACACTGTCAAGATTGCCCCTACTGCAAAAAATAGTTTGATAAGTATGTACATTTATTCAAGACTCACTTAATATTCTATTGGGCGGGGAGGGGGGGGAAGCAAAGCTTTTCCTTTTCACAAAGAGAGACAAGGCAACGTGTAGAGAATTCTCTCTTCCTATTTTATTCTCTACAATAAATCTGTGAGGTGGGTTAGGCTGGGAGAGATTTTAGTAATGGCTGGGGAATTCTGGGAGTTGAAGTCCACCAGGCTTAAAGTTGCCAAGGTTGGGACCCCTGAGCTAATCAATAAAATAAAGTAGCTAGGCTAAGAGAGAGGAAGTAACCCAAAGTCACCAGGCAGATTTCCATGATTGAGACTGGAGGAGCATCTTGAACAACCTATGCTGGCTGGGGAATTCTGGAAGTTGAAGTCCAGATATATTCAAGTTGAAGTCCTGAGAAATATCAAGGTAGAGCAAAGGTCTTCAAACTTGGCAAGTTTAAAACTTGTGGATTTCAATCCCCAGAATTCCTGAGCTAACATGACTGGAGGAGGAATTCTGGGAGTTGAAGTCCACAAGTCTTAAAGCTGTCAAGTTTGAAGACCCCTAAGTTAGAGGATAGAGCAATCTGGTTCAGAGTTGTTCCAATATACAAGATAAGAAACAATGGTGGATATTAGAAGACTTTTGCCTAGACATCAGGAAATCTTCCCCAAGAGTCAGAAAGGTTCAGCAATGGGGCGTGGAGGTGGAAAATACTCCATCCCTGGAAGGAGCTAGATGGCCATTTAGCGAGGATGCTGGAATAATTGATTTTTGCTCTGAAAAGGGAATGGTGCTAGATGGTATCAAGGTTCATTCCAAACCCTACCTTCTATGAATAATTTTTCAATATTTTGCTGTACAGGTAGTACTTGATGGATGACTATAATTGCAACCAGCATTAAGGGATGTGTCATGTCCATTCTAAGACATTTGCTATACGGTCATTAAATTGATCAAATGATCTTGAAGTGAATTTGGCTTTCCCCATTGACTTTTCTCATTGGAAGCTGCTGGGAAGGTTGCAAACAATGATCATGTGACTTCAGAATACTGCAACTGTTGTAAATGCATGCCAATTGCTAAGTGCCCAAGCAGCAACCATATCACCATGGGGACACTACAATGGTCATAAGTGTGAGGAATGGTTGTAAGTCATTTTTTCAGTACCACACAAACAAATTGCTGAACAAAGGCAAGCTGAGGAGTAACTGTCATGTATTTTTATTACATTTGTATTGTCAGTTCAGAAGGCAAAACTTTCAGGATCAAAATCACAGATATTTTGTGAATGAGCCCTGTTAATAAAGGCCTGCTTGTTATTTCCTGCATGAAATTTCCACCCATCTTTGTTATGTAAATTCAACTATCATTCATAATCAAAGATGTTCCATATTCTCCTCTCATCCCTGATCTCTGATCTAATACAGTCAATAAAATTTGTACACAAATAAATGTGTTATCTTTTAGGCTCCCACAAGACTTTTTATTGTAAAGTGAAATCCTCCTAATTCTTATCTAGCTAGGAATCAGGAAAATGTTGAATATAATGTATGGAACAAGACCTTCTGGAATAAGACATGGGATCCCAAACAGGCATTTTGGATTATAACTTCCTACTATCTTCCCGTCTGATGTTCTCCTCTTAAATTTCCCCCAAGTTATTGCTAATTGATAATGGATGCTGTTTAAAATTTAAGTGTCTTGAGTATATTAAAGCATTATATGTCATTTTAAGTGCAATTAAGATAATTGATTCTTGATGGATTTAACACAGTGGTGGGATTCAAATAATTTGGCAACCAGTTCTCTGCCCCTAATGACCGGATGGGTAAGCGTGGCCATGGTGGATGTGGCCAGAGGTGTGTGACAGGCAGCACTCAGCCTCCTGCGCCACCCTGGGAGCAAAAATGGACCCGGGAAGGCACATACACACCTGTGCCACATTTTGGGCCTAGTGGGCCTCCCTGCAGCCTCCTGGGAGGCTTATTAGGCCCAAAACAGACTGTGAGGGGCACCAAACCCCCATTCGCCCCATTTGGGGCCGAGTGGACCTCCCTGCACTTACCCAGGAGCCAAAATGGGGCACATGGGGGCTCCTGGAAGGGGCAGGGAGGGGAGGGGAAGGGTCACTCAGCAATTTAACAGCCAAAGTGGTAGGAACCAGTTGAATCCCACCATTGTCTAACACCTACATATAGGATTGGAGCCAATCTTTAAACACATGAAATTAGCAACTGGGGCCTCAATCAAACTTATCTAGATTAATACTTCATCCTGTTCTCTTAAAGTACCAACAAATTACAATAATGAATTTCTTGGAAGTGAAATAAAGCCTCTTTATTTAAAAAGAAAGCACATTTGCAGAATTATTTAAGCATGGTTCACATTTGCAACACTGGGGTTTTTGACCAATTCTATCTTGACAGTCCAATTTCCAGGGATTTTTACAAATGTGCATACATCACAAAACCCAAATTGAAAGCTGGCTATTTTGCGAAAGTCAAAATCATCTTGAAAAACGTAAATCCAGTTTTACATCTCCGCATCTGATATTCGTGCTTTTGAACATCAAAGTTTTATTCTTAACCAGGCTGATAACATTGCCTACAGAAACGTGACCCTTATCAGTGAATTGAAAGAGGAATTAATATCTTAAATGGTAAGTAGGAACTTAGAACATAAACTGGATGTTTTGGCAGAAGAATTGTATTGCAGACTAAATAATGCAACCAGTTGATAGATAGTTCTCAACTTTCAAACATTTTTAATTGACAATTCAAAGTGACAACAGGGCTGAAAAATGTGATTTACAGCTGGTCCTCACACTTATAACCTGGTGCTACGTACTCCCCATTTGCAACCTTCCCTACTAGCTTCCAACAAAGCCAATGCAGGAAGCTGGATCCACTTAATAATCATATAATTCACTTAACAAGTGATTTGTTTAATCACTGAAGTTAAATAAAATGTTCATAAAAAGGGGGACAACTCACAATTGCCATGCTTAACAACAGAAATGCTGATCCCCATTGCAGTCATAAATTGAGGACTATCTGTACAAAAGGCCGCCATTTCTTGACTGCAATAACCTGAAGGACCACAAGATGGGAGTACAGAAGACTTCATGCCAGCTCTTGTGGCTCCATCAAAGGGCTTCTGAGATATCTATAGCTCAGATACAGTAGTTTATATAATGTTATTATGGCAAATGAATGGGTTAACACATATTATTCTACACAAAAGACCTGCCCGTAAGGAAAGAACTGGAGAGCACTGTGAATTTTAAAATCTGGCTGGTGCTAGTAGGTGTAGCAATTGTCTGGGTTTATGAACTGAACAGGAAGAGCTCAGGGGTTTCAGAGGAAAGATTGTCTCATTCATTCACACATCTCCTTCGCTCTTTCGCTCTAAGAGAGAAGCACTTCCCTGAATCCTCTTTTACAGCTACACTGCAGAATTTCCAACTTGGATTTTCTACCCTAACCAAGTGGGAAACATAGAAATATGAGAGTTTCCTTTTACGTTCCTTTAAGACATGATAGCAGTGGCCCAATATTTGAGGGGCTCCTACAAAGACGAGGGGATCAACCTATTTTTCAAAGTACCAAAAGACAAGATAAGAAACAATGGATGGAAACTAACCAAGGACAGAAGCAACCTAGAACTAAGGAGAAAATTCATAATAGTTAGAGCAATCGAATGGAATCAGTGGAATAGCTTGCCTTCAGAAGTTGTGGGTGCTCCATCATTGGAGGCTTTCAAAAAGAGACCGGATAACTCATTTGTTTGAAATGGTATCGGGTCTCCTGCTTGAGCAGAGGGTTGGACTAGAAGAATTGTTGTAAGTAGAATTCAGCTCCTGGTAATGATCATAGCTCTATGAAGTTTTCCTGGCTACCATACAGAAATGTTTGCCCATTGTCTTCTTCTGTGTTACTTTTTCAATTTTCCACCAATCTTTGCTGATAATCTCCCAGCCATGATCCAACATTTTCACTGATTTGGAGGACACCCAATGCTGTTACACCCTGAATGGATATTTAAACCTATAAATATTAAAAACAAAACTTAATGCAGATTTTTTTTGCTTATTTATTACAATTTTCAACAGATTCATGTTTTGTTACAATTTTTAAATCTCCCAATACTGTAATCAAATTGTTTTATTGTTTTATTGCTTTATTGTTCATGTTTTAATTCTTACAGGGATTCTCAAATTTTGCAGTACCACAACTGTTTGATGGTGCTAGGGGTGTTCTGCCAACTGTGAGCCAAATATTGAATGGCTGACACAACCATACAATTTATCCACAGCTGCCATTGTGATATTATTTACCACATCCTGTGGACATCTTTGAAATCTGCTGATTTCTGTCCCTGCAATGCTGATCAAATATTGCTCGTGGCAGCCTGGGGAAGCCTATAAATTCCATGAAATAAATTAATACATACATAACAGTGAGATCGGCCCCAGGCCCCATTGTCTCCTTCCTCTGGGAGATACTGAATCACAATTTAAAGACCCCTGTGCTAAGCCCTAATCAAACCAGGTCATCTCAAAGCTTGATGTGAACCCACTCTCTCTTCCTGCCACCCAGTGCAGGATTCAGCACAGGGATGGGATTCAAAAAATTTTACTACCAGTTCTGTGGGCATGGCATGGGTTGGTAGATGTGGCTTGGTGGGCATGGCAGGGGAAGAATACTGCAAAATCCCCATTCTCTTCCCACCCCACTAACCTGCTTTGAGGCTCCGTTCTCCTGTGCAGGACAACCAAAGAAGACCCAGAGGATCAACTGGGACTCAGGAGGCAGAGAATAGATGGGGTTGGTGGAGCCAGTCAGAGGTGGGATTTGCCGGTTCTACAAACTTCTCAAAATTTCCACTACTGGTTCTCCAGAACAGGTCAGAACCTGCTAAATATCACCTCTGATTCAGCCTCCTCCCCAATTTGGAAAGAGACTGTGGCAGAGAACCAAGGGTGAGGGCCTCTCTCTCCTCGCCTTTTCCTCTCAGATACACCAAGATGGCCACCAAAATCAAGTTGCATGAGAAGAATGATTGAAAAGGGAAAACTAAGAGAACTTCTATTTGGGCTTTTCTCAGATAATTTTTCTGCCAGCTGCTTTAGACAGAATAGTCCTCTGGCTGGAATCCAACCTATTGTTCTCTCCTTCCCCATCTCCACTTTCAGCCTTCGAGGTGCTCATGTTTTGCTTTGGAATCGGGTGTTACCCACAGTTCAGTATTACTGGCAGTCCTTCGGCCACACCCACCATTTTGTGCAATGCAGCGCAACAGTGAGGCAATCCCATCCTTGCGTGATTGTGTACTTTGGTCATGAGGAAAGCTGGTGGTTGATTCAGAAAAGAAGGTTTTCTATCAGCAAAGGGAGCCTGAGGCTTTTCATAGCCAATAGGCATCAAAAGGGGGTGCTGAGCAATGGAACTTCCATGTTCAAGGGCAGTGCATCTACAGTTACTGCTATGAAATGACCAGCCGTATCCATGGATCCAATAAATCTCTATTTATCTAATGTTTCATAGACAACAGGTGGGGGACTGTTGAATTTTTTTGAAAATTTCCCCTGGAGTTACCAATTAATTCCTAAGTTTCCTATAGAATCATGGTTAGGCTATTACTTGGTTGATTCTTTCAATATGTTCTGTCGTAGTTTGTTGGTGTTTGCTATAATTAAATGCCTGAGTCTAAAAATGCATGTTTACCAAAAGATGAAAATCCAGTCTTAGAATTTATAAAAGTTTGAGCCTAGGATTTTGGAGTACTACAGCAGAATTGCCTGGGGCTTGCGTCTTTCCAAAATAAGACCACCAAATCCAGGCTGCAATACTGCAAAAAAGACATAGGTGGCAGCAAAGAGAGATGGGGGGGACCCTTTGCTGCCATCTAGTGGCCACTTGGACCATCGCATCCCAGACTTTGTACCTCCATGCTTCATACATATGGAGTGAATTCATACATTGTACTAAGCCAGGCTAAGAAATTATAGTCATGTACTACAGTCCAAACCAGTGTTTCTCAATGTTGGCAATTTTAAGGCATATGGACTTCAACTGCCAGAATTCCTCAGCTTGCTATATTATGCAGCATAATGGCTGGGGAATTCTGGCAATTGAAGTCCATATGCCTTAAAATTGCCAATATTGAGAAACACTAGTCTAACCCCAAACTGAGCAGTTCCCATTCCAATTTAATATGGTGTGCAATGTCAGCCATTTAAAAAATAGCAATTCTGCCTTCTAGGCTAGCCTCCTCCAACATGGGTGTTTTCTGGCCATGATTCCCAGAATTCTGAGGAACCCTGGGAGTTGAAATCTGGAAGGCATCCATGATGGAGTAGACTACCCTTGACATTCTTCACTGGGTCATTGGTCTTGTAAAACCCCTTCTTCTGCTTTGGAATAAACCAGAGATCACCAGAACAGCCAGATTTATCTCCTGGATGAGTAATTGAATCTTTCAGGTCAGTGGAAGACTACTTCAAGATGTATGGATTTCATTGGCTGACTGGGGAACTCTGGGAGTTGAAAACTACTCATCTTAAAATGGCCAAGTTTGAAAATTGTGGTTTTAGGCCCTGAGGACTTTGCTTGACCGGTTGAAGAATGGAGGAGACTATGGTGTGCAAAACAGGCCTTCTAAGATTCAGCACAGTTCCTTCCCCTTGCCCCCCCCCCCCCTTGTTCTTTTGCATCTGACGATAGCATCTCCTATCAAGACTGCTTGCAGAATTGTCTGTTCAGCACCCTGCCAACTTCTGCTTTTAGTTCTTGACAGAGTTTGCATTGCAGCACTCAGGTTTGGAGGTGGGAGTGGAGGGGAGCCGAACTCAGACTCTCCACAAAGACACACATTGGAGCAAGCATTCGTTGTGCAAGTCCCTGGAGGCTGCTTCGGGGGAATCTAAGAGGTTCCAAGCAAAGGCAACTCTGAGTATAAGCAGAGTGTTTTTTCCTTCTCCGCCTCCCCCCCAAAGCAAGCAAGATGCAGATGTCTTTTATTAGCCAAACAGTGCTGGGTAGGGGTGAGCTGCTTCTGGTTTGCCCAGTTCAGGCGAACATGTAGCTAATTTTATAATTATTTTATGGCTGGTTCAGTAAACCAGCAAATCCACCCCTGGCTGGCCCTGCCCACCACGCCTCACCTCTTCCCTCCCAGGAGTCTCCACGTGGCCCATTTTAGATCCCAAGTAAGTGCAGGGCCTGCAAGGAGGCCCAGGGAGGGCGAAAAACGGGCCTCCTGAAGGATATGGAAGGCCGGAAACAGGCCCATTTCCGGCCTCCAGAGGTACTCCTGAGCCCTGGGAGGCCATTTCGCTCTCCTGAAGGCTCAAGGGAAGCCTCAGGAGCCCGGGGAGGGCAAAAATGCCCCCCCCCATTGTGGTGCAGGAGGTTGATCAGGCCACGCCCACCATGGCCACACCCACCCAGCAACCAGGCAGAGAACTGGTTGCTAAAATTTTTGAAGGGTAAATTTAAGGTGATAAGAGGAAGCTTTGCATGTGTTCCTTGACTGACAACAATTCATTTAGCAACCATTTGAAGTTACAATGGCACTAGGGGATGGGGTGGGAGGACTTAACGAAAAGTCCTCGTATTTACAACCCTCACAACATCCCCATGAATAATGCGATCAAAATTCTGCTGCTTGGCAACAGGCATGCAATATATGATGGTTGCAGCATCCAAGGGCCAAGGGATCCCTATGTGCAACCTTCACAGCTGGATTCTGATCAGCAAAATCAATAGGGACAGCCAGATTTGTTTAATGACCATACTGATTCACTTAACCGTGGCAAAAAAAAATCATAAAAGTCATTTTAACAACCTCATTGCTTAGCAATGGATATTCTGTTCCCAATTGCATTAATCACAGGAGGCCTACCCATGTAATGATCCAAACAATATAAACCATCATGTTAAAAAGTAAATTTGCTGGTAACTGTCCTAAATCTTATAGCAGGGGTCTCCAAACTTAACAACTTTAAGACTTGTGAATTCCAACTGGAAGTCCACAAGTTTTAAAGTTGCCAAGTTTGGAGACCTCTGTCTTAAGAGTCTTAAAAAGTATTATTTATGTAAAAATCTCAAATGCAGGGCTGCTGGCTTTCTGGTCACAAAATCTTTACCCAGATTAGCTACAAACTTCAATACTCCATGTGTGCATGATGTAAATCTCGGTTACACCTTCCCTTCGGTTCATCAGCTTGCAGCTCTGGGTGTTGTGCAAATCTAGCCTTGCAGGTTTTTGTTTAGGAATAGCTGTTTTGTGCACACGCAGAAAGCGAATTAACTTGGCAACCAAGTTAAGTTCAGTGTTCAGTGATTGTGGCCTCCGCCTTCAAGCAGGGCCACCTCCCAGTTCTGTGGGTTATTTAAACCAAGAAAGAGTTGGCCTTATCAGTGAGGGCTGAGCAATTCTTTTCGTCTGGCGGATTATTGTACCTTCATTTTGACTACAGGTCAGAAAAATGGAGGCAGAAGTGAACGGAGCTCCTGTACGTTGAACTGTTCTTTGAAGTACAGAATTGAATTTTCTTGCTATTGCCCGTTTTATTTCAAGGACTGGCAGGGGGAATCTCGCCATGTTTCAGGCAGGCCATTGGTGGCTGACAGCTGTATATCTACCATCTCCAAGGAGAGTGTCATATTTTGCTTCAGTTCTTCCCGTCAAATACATTAACTTTGCAATCTTTTATCAGAGCACTTGAATATATTCTTTTTTACTGCCAGTGCCTGGTAGAATCTTTTTTTCTTTTTTCTTTCTTTCTTTCTTTCTTTCTTTTTTTCTTTCTTTCTTTCTTTCTTTCTTTCTTTCTTTCTTTCTTTCTTTCTCTTTCTTTCTCACTCTCCTCCCTCCCTCTCTTTCTTTCTTTCTTTCTCTTTCTTTCTTCTCACTCTCCCTCCCCCCATTTTTTCTTTCTTTTCTTTCTCTCCTGCCCATCTTTCTTTCTTTCTTTCTTTCTTTCTTTCTTTCTTTCTTTCTTTCTTTCTTTCTTTCTTTCTTTCTTTCTTTTCTTTCTCTTTCTCCCTCCCTCCCTAGTCTTTTTCTTTCTTTCTTTTCTCTCAGATCTTTCATTCTTCCTCCTCCCTAGTCTTTTTCTTTCTTTCTTTTTTCTCACTTTCTCTTTCTACCTTCTTCCCTAGTCTTTTTTCTTTTTCTTTCTTGCTCTCTCTCTCTCTTTCTCCCTCCCTCCCTAGTCTTTCTTTCTTTCTCTCTCTCTCTCTCTCTCTCTCTCTCTCTCTCTCTCTCTCTCTCTCTCTTTTCTCAACTGAGCTGTATAGCTGCCACCTCCCTGCTATTTCCTGTGCCAAAGTTGTGTCACTGCCCAAGAATCCCAGTAGCACACAAGGCAAGAGAGGTGGGAAAAAAAAAATCACATCGCATGGCCCTGGGAAACATCAGCTATGTAACATAAAGTAAGAAAAAAGAAAGATCAAAAAGAAAGATAAAAGTATGGGAGAGGAAAAGAAATAAAAGAAACTAGGGAGCTTTAGGCCATGGGCAGTCCTTGAGTTATAACCATTTGTTTATTGACTGGTCAAAACTACAATGATGCTGATGAAATTCATTGAGTTCTTCCAACCACTGCAACATCCCCACTGTCATGTGATCAGATTTTGGGCGCTGGGTCCCATGGTCCCATGGTCTCCACCTGCCACCTTCCCAGGGAGCTTCCCATAGGCAAAGATCGAAGATGGATTTGCCTAACATCTGTGTGATTCCCTTAATGACTGAGGCAAAATGCCTAAAATCAGGTGCAACTCACTTAGCAACCACATTGCTTAGCAACAGCGTTCCAGTCCCAGTTGTGGTTATAAGTTGTGGACTAGCTATATCACATTTGTGCCATTTCTCTCTCCTTCATCACAATCACCCATTCCCCAGGTTTCCACATTCAGGCCTCTGTTCCCTTTAAGGCCTGGCCTGTTTAGAGGTAGGGAGCGTAAAGTAGGCTCTTGTTGTGGCCATAAGCCGAGGACTATCTATGCTCATCTTCAGAATTTGCAAGATGATCAGAGAGCCAAAAATTCATTCCAGAGTTCACTGCCTTCACTATGGATCTAAGAAATACATCCTCTCCCCCAGGGGTAGGCTTCAAAAATATTAGCAAAGGGTTCTCTGCCCGGTTGCTGGGTGGGCGGGGCCATGGTGGGTGTCGTCTAGTCAGCCTCCTGCACCACGGTGAGGGGGGTTGCCCTCCCTGGGCTCCGGAGGCTTTCCTCGAGCCTCCGGACGGTGAAAATAGCCTCCCCGGGCTCTGGAGGCTCTATGGAAGCTGGAAACGGGCCCGTTTCCAGCCTTTCCAAACTTCCGGGAGGTCCGTTTTTCACTTTCCCTGAGTCACCATGTGCACCGTGCACTTACCTGCATCCAAAACGGTCTGCGTGGGGACTCCGGGGAGGGGAGGGGTGGGCAGGGCCATCCAGGAGTGGGATTTGGGGGTTGTCCAAACTGCATAGAATCTTAGCTGGGGGCTCTCCTGAACCCCTGTGAACCCCCAGTAGCCCCACCCCTGCAAGTCTCCCCCCTTCTACCACCAGCATCCTGCCACTCTAGAAAAAGGAGGAAAGGGTGCAGCGAAGATTATATTCAGACAATGCTGGAAATATCAAGGTATACCACGACATGAAGAGATAGTCAGGAACTATTAGACATTAGATTGTACAGAAATTGATAGATTGACATTGACAATGAAACAGAAAGAAGATATGGAATATTATCAGACATGGAATCTATTTTACCAATGGTTGGGGAAAAAAAGATTAAGAATGTAAATTTGTATTGTTAAGCACATTAAATACCCAGACAACACAGTGTTTATTGAGCACTAAGAAATGTATTTAATAGAAAAATCAATCAATAAATTTAAGAAAAAAAATAAAAAGGGGGAAATATGCAATATCTTTGGCAATTTCTAAATGATTGACAAAAATAACATTTCTAGAGAATAATCTCCCAAGAGGGAGTCTCTCCTTGTTAAGAGTCTCTGGTTAAATTCTTTTAAAGTTGTTTTAGGGTTCTTCTTCCTTCTATCAAGGCTGTTCTTATTATTTCTCTGCATATATCTTACCTGTCTGTTTCACTGCTGGATCTGTTCCCTGCTGTTTGAATAGATATTTTGAACTAGAGAAACCCAGGTACCGAACCAGTCACAGGTAGCTTTCTTGCAAGTAAAAGGCTCCTTCCATTTCATTCTTATAACAACCTTGGAGGCTGGGTATGGTCAGAAAAGTTAAGATGGCAGACCACCGAAGAAGGTGACCAAGCTCATAATGGAAGTTGACCAAGTGCAATGGAAGTTCTGTCTGCTTTTCTAGGTGCATTGCATGGAAAAAAAAAAAAAAAGCAGAGCTTTGATTTCACCATACCCTCCACAATAGCTGGGGAATTCTGAGAATTAAAGTCCAGAGATCCCTTAAAATTGCTAAGGTTGAGAAACCCTAATGGAAATTGACAGCAGGCAGCTCCTAACTCTGCTGTCTGCTCTAAGGATGTTCTTTGTTGGGATTAATCAAGAGTGGTTTTTTTTTCTTTTCTTTTTTTTTGTCCACCCAGTCTAGGAATCTGTAGGTCAGATTTGATCCTCCAATAAGTTTTTCAGTAATTTGCAAGCAATGGACTCCGGTTCTTGATTCTCATTTATGTGAACACGGTCGGAAATGAATAACTGGGTATGGATTTCCTGCATGGAAAGAATGATTTCCATTCAGATCTCCAGGAAGTTAAAACTTAATCCTGAATTCAGACCCTTCATTCAAAAGCCTGCAAGATTCACACAGGGACTGGGTTGATTGCAGTTTGGTAGGTTGTAGGAAGGGCAACAAATGAGCAATGCTGTCAGATAACAGATAATCAGAGTTGGAAAGGACCTTGTAGGTCATCTAGTCCAACCCCCTGCCCAAGTAGGAGACCCTCCACCATTTCTGACAGATGGCAGTCCGATCTCTTCTTGAAGGTCTCAAGTGATGAAGCTCCCACAACTTCCGAAGGCAAACTGTTCTGTTGGTTGATTAATGCGACAACCATCGGTTGTCGCATTAAACAACAATACTGCTAATTTGGATGTGGCATGTTATGCAACTATCAGATTTTATTTTTTTTTACTAAGTTTAGGGTCTTTCATTCAGGAATTGGACTTGATTTTGCTTCAGTCCAATGGGATAGACCTCCTCTGATTTTTTTTTTCTGAATCATTGCTCTGGTCTTTCCCCATTACTTCCCTACCTTCTCCTGCAGGAGGCGCTGTCAGTTGTAAGTGAGGACCAGTCCATCTTTGACCCATCCTTTGCCTCCTCACACCTCTTGAAGACCGAGGTGTCTCCAGTGGACGATTATGGGAGCAAGGAAGACCCAACATTGGAAGACGCCTCGTGGTCAGCCCAGGTCAATAACCGAGGCCATATGGTGAAACAGGAAAATGAACAAGTCAATTGCTCCAGCAGGTTAGCAGCCTTGGAGAGCAGAAATCCAGATTTTGGACTGGTTTGTTTCATTAAACTTTGATGTTGTGTCAACTTCCATTCCCAGAATTCCCCAGTCAGCCATTCAGCCTTACAGCCCGTCCCATTATGGCTGCTGGAGAATTCTGGGAGTTGAAATCCACAAAAGCTTTAAATTGCTAAGGTTGGGAAAACATTGCATTGGAAGTATATCCTGCCTTTATTTTGTAAAACTCACATTGGCATCCATAATCACCTTCTGTTTTCTTCACAAAAGCCACTCTCAGAGTTATTGCCCCAAAGACACTCAACCAGTTTCCATGCCTAAGAGAGAAGACAAACTCTCAGCCTCCCAGGTTCCAGTCCAACACCTTCCCCATCACACCACACTGGCTTTTGGACTGGACAAAAGGGGCAGCCCAGGGAAGCTGACGTTGGCTTCAGGGCAAACAGGTTGGCAGGCTTAATGTCAACTCGTAAAGGAGAGGGGGAAAGGCCTGAGGGAGCAATGTGGCAGATGAAGGCCAGAAGCAATTCCAAGCTTATCTTGTGGAGATTGTAGCCTAGGCTATGGGATCTTCTGCGTGTTTAGTTGGAGAATCTGATATTTGGCACACCCAGGAGGGTGGGGGGAAACAGGGTCATAGGTGATAGTAAATTATGTGTCTCAGAGTTGGCTTCATATGCGTTAGTGCCGGACATGTTGTTCCTAATAAGTCTTTGGAATGCTTTTGAAGCTTGGCTCGAGGCTCATGATTTAATTAGGGCAATCGTGGGAACCCTGACGATTGATTTAGAAAGATCTAGAAGACTGTGCTCCTCAATGCATCTCCTGCTAAAGGTTGACACTTAGAGGAGTGGTTCTACAGCAATGTTTTTTAACCTTGGCAACTTCTGGCCTTCAACACCAAGAATTCTAGGAGTTGTCGTCCACACGTCTTAAAGTTGCCAAAGTTAAGAAACATTTGTCCATAGGATGAAAAGAGATTTACAAGAGAACCCCTCATTGGCTTCACAACATCTATGGAGCCTTGGCAGATGCTTCTCAGATGCTCACCTTGCCCACCTTGAGGGAAGACTGCTACCCCCTTCTCCTATATACCTACCTCTCTCCAACCTCCAGCAGACAATCACCGGTGGAATGCAGCGCCACCCGCAGGAACAAAGTGGAAGCGGCAGTCGACACGTCCCAAGTGCCCTACCCAACCGGATACCCCAACCAACGTAGTCCCCCCGTTTCTTCATCCAGAGAGGAGAAGGTCATTGTTCCGGCAGGTTGGTCTACCACCATTTGAGGATTCCTTCTCATTCTACCAGATTTCATGCCTTCCTTGTTGCACCCCAACTTAGCAGCTTCCAAGACCTGCTTTAGGTCCTCTGGCCATGGACTTCTTTTGCTTCTTACTCCAATCTCTCCTCTCTCCCTCACAGACCCAGGTGTTTGGAGCTGCGACCACGTCCATCAGTGGCTGGACTGGGCAGTGAAGGAGTATGGCCTTCCTGACATCGAAACCAGCCTCTTTCAGCACATAGATGGAAAGGAACTTTGCAAACTCGGGAAGGAAGGGTTCCTCCGACTCACTTCGCCCTATAACACCGAAATCTTGCTGTCTCACCTCACCTACCTGCGCCAAAGTAAGACCATGAACAAGGTTGTGGAAGTGGGGGGGACCAGGGATGTGACGCCAAGTTTCTTTAAAAAGGGGAGTTGTCTCTGCTGCAGGGTGAAAATCTGAATCCCGAAATGTGGAGAATGTATTTATTAGGTTTGTTTTTATCCTGTGCCTTTATTACTATATAAATAAAGTGTTGAGCACACCTAATACTCATTTCTCCTATTTTCCCCAAACAATTTTGTGAGGTGGCACAGGCAGAGTGTGTGAGAGTTATTAGCCCAAAGTCCCCCAGCTGGCTTTCATGGCTGAGGTGGAACTAGAATTCACCATCGCCTGGTGATTGGCCCAAAGTCATTCATCTGCTTTCAATGCTAAAGCGGGACTAGAACTCACTGTTGCCTGGTAATCGGCCCAAAGTCACTCAACCACTTTCAATGCTGAGGCAGGACTAGAACTCACCGTTGCCTGATGCTACACCAAACTGGCTCAGTTTGAATCCCATCATGAAACCCGTTTACTCATACTTTCAATCAAATATCAAGTACATTAATATCTTTATTAATCAATCATTGACTATACTTTTATTTATTCATGTTTTATAAAATAATCATATTTTACTTAGTTTATTTTATAACAATTCATATTATCCTCCCAGATCTATCCTAGAATCAAGTATGAGAGGACATATAATGTAATTGTAATTGAAGACTACAAAATGGTAGCACAAAACAATTTGTAAACCAATTGGCACACTGTGTGTGTGTGTGTGTGTGTGTGTGTGTGTGTATGTGTGTATCTGCCATCATCAGGCTTCTGTATAGTTTGTATACAACAAACTTTGTATACACAAACAAGTTTGTATACACAAACAAGTTTTGTACAGAAGCCTGATGATGGCTGATGAGATTCTGCTGAAACGTTGCTACAACTTTAAAAGCACTACAATGACGTGAGATAATACCTGAAGGAAGCTGAACAGCACATACATACATACATACATACATACATACATACATACATATATGTTTTTTTAAGCTTTTGCGGGAACTTACATGTGTGCTGTTTAGCTTCCTTCAGGTATTATCCCACGTCATTGTAGTGCTGTTAAAGTTGTATCATATATATATATATGTATGTATATGTGTGTGTGTGTGTGTGTGTGTGTGTAAGATGGCTTAATGTTTTTATGTTTTGTTTGTTTATGTTTGTTTTGAAACCAATAAAAATTAAAAAGAAAAAAAACCATTTACTTCTGCAAGCAAAACACTGCTGGCCCTCCATAATTCTGATTTATCCTTATTTTTTTAAAACCTTGCATGCAGAATTCTAACACCAGGCTCAGTCATTTACTCTGTTGCTGGAACTTTCAGCAAATGGCGTTTTGTATTTTTTTTTTCACTGAAACAAAACGAAGCTTTTTCCTTTTCTCATCATTCCTTCTTGTTTTCTTTCCTTCCTTCTTCCAGGCAGTCCCACTTTCTCTTATCCGTCTCCACCGGTTATCACACAGCAGCCTCCTCCACCTCCACCAAGAGTCCAAGTCAAAACTGGTGAGTTCATAACAGAAATCTACAGACTCATTTCAAAGGGCAGAATGGTGAGAAGAGGAAGTGAGGCTAAAGTTGGTAACAATGGCTTGCTTTCTTAGTAACCACTGACTCTGGAGTTTTTCACTCATTTTATTACTTTTGGTTTTCAGCAAAAAAAAAAAAAAAAAAGCCCCATGGGGAACAGTGGGTTCGCCTAACCACCACTGCACAAAGGGTTGTAAAATCAGGTGTGGTCATACAATGACCCGTTTTACAATCGCGATGACAATCAGGCCTTTGTGGTGCCCCTCTTCTCCATCCAAATCAGCATTTCTCCAACTTTGCAACTCAGCTGGGAAATTCTGGGAGTTGAAGTCCACCCATCTTAAAGTTGCCAAGGTTGAGAAACACTGATCTAAATAGGGTTTTTTTTGGTTTGTTTGTTTGTTTTGCCGAATATGTCATCTTTGCTCTTCGTTTGATGTAGAATCTACATATGATGAAATCCGAAGAAGCAGTTGGGGCAGCAGCACAGTAAACACCACTCCCAAAGGTACAGCTCCTAATTTCACTCATACACCTTGAATTATATCATCCTGTGATTTATTTAGGTTTGGTTTAGGGTAAAGAGCAGTGGTTAGAATGCAGTGCTGCGGGCTGCTTTTATAGACTGCCGGCTGCCTGCAATTTGGCAGCTCGAACGTCACCAGGCTCAAGGTTGACTCAGCCTTCCATCCTTCCAAAGGTCGGTAAAACAAGTACCCAAATTGTTGGGGGCAATCGCCTAGCTCTGTAAACCGTTTAGAGAGGGCTGTAAAGCACTGTGTAGTATATATGTCTAGGTGCTTTTGCTGGGCTATTGCTAATGTGCCAAACTGACTACCATGATTTGCAAGCCACGTTCCAGGATTTTGTTATGCAAACTCAGTCAATTATTGTTTGTTCCATGAACCAGATCAAGGCTTAGCCTGTGTGTGTCTGGGTTGACACCAGCTGGTAGATTGGGTCACAGTGGAGTTCGGTAGCTTGTGTGGACCTAATCATTGTACTATACACTGTGTGTACTGTGTATACTGGGGAAAGTAAAATAAAATCAAACTAAATTCTGGAGTTGTCTAATGTGCACTTGGTGCTTTTCAAGAGACGGAATTTAGATGTTTTTTCAAAGAGAATCTGCCAAGGTAGCCATTAGGTTCAACGGCTTGTTTCTATGACATAAACTGTGATCACACAACATACTTGATCTGATTACTGAATTAAGCTACAGCCTTGATTTGCAGAATGTTTTGACCCATAATTGAAGAAAACAGGCTTGGTTTATGTGGCATGCTGGGATACAAATGAGCAAATTAAGACTAACGCTAATCCAAAGTAGTATGCATATGTGAATATAAGCGTCCTGTCTTTTAACTGAGCCAATTAAAGGTATTGTGTGAACCCTGTCAGGAAATCCGAGTCTCTCTCTCTCTGTCATATGATTGGTTTGTAGTCTGCTTGACAACTTTAACATGTGTGGTCTTTGAATCTCAGAATTCCCAAGGCAGCAATGTCCAACACGTTAAAGTTGTCAAGAGTGAATAACACTGGACTGGTGGGTTGTATAACCATATCCAGCCCCCGAAATTGGAGTGAAGCATCGCTGTACCATTGAGCTTCTACTTTCATTCCAGAACTGGAATTTGCAATCTCAACACTCAGTGCTCATTTGTTAATGAGGACCATGAATGCAATAACCTTAATGCATTCATGTCCAGCACATGGATTTTTTTGGTTCCTCTATAACAGTGGCTGCCAACTGGTGGGTCAGTGAGCCGTGAGAACATTTGGGTGGGCCGCAGAGAAATCTCACCCCCAGAGCAACCCCACAAAGCAATTAATCCAGTCTGCACAGAAACACAAGGCTGTGCCACCCACATGGCCAGTGGGAACCCTTTCCGCCCACTCACTCCTTTCCCAGTAAACTTGCCTGCTAAATTGCTATTTTTCCTTTTTCCGACCATCATCTGTTTGGGAGATTTAAATTAGCTAGGAAGCAGGAAATGGTTGGATGTCTTGCTTTCTAGCTAGTCTTGAGATCTTCAGCAAGAACTCCTTTAGAACCTAAAGATTTGCTTGCAAGCAAATTCAGTGCAGACTCACAACAAGCAAATTTGAGAGACTGAGTTAGCCGATGGCAGATAGATAGATCATTGAATGATTCTGTGAGCAACTCAATCTGCCTGCTTTGCCTGATTTTGGGTAAAAGTTGTTCTTTTTTATAAAAAAAAAAATCAATGTTTACATGTATGGTGTGTTGTGAGTTAATTTTATGAGTTCGCTTGTAAGCAAATTTTATGTGACAGACCGAGCTAGCCAATGGCAGATAGATAGATCTCTGAATGAATCTGTGATTCTGTGAGCAACTCAATCTGCCTGCTTTGCCTGATTTTGGGTAAAAGTTGCTCTTTTTTATAAAAAAAATCAATATTTATATAAATATTTATATTTACACACAAACCATGCCCAGCCAGTTACATGATTACCAAGCCACAAATTAGGCCACGCTCACAGAACCAGTTAATGGTCCCTGGGATCTAAAATTATGACTTTGGTGGTCCCTGAGGTCCAAAAGCTTGGCGACCCCTGTTCTATAATGTACAGGTGGGTATACTGAAGGGATTCTTGGTCTGATCCTGCTTGGCTCCTACTCAAGCAGTGGGGACATCCCTTATTAAAGGAATGGCATCAGAGCCACCACTTAGTTCTGCTTATTTTCATCTTCCACTTTGAAGGTTCCCCACCGCAGATCCAAACTGTGAGCCGGATCCCGGATTCTACACGCATGGCACCTGGTAGGCCAATACCTCTGGCCCCTTGTCCTCCACCATCTTCTGCTTTTCTTTGGTGATTCCCATCAGCCTGCACTGCTCTGCCTTTGCCAGGGGCACAATGCATAAGGCTTGGCAAATACTTGTGTGCCTTGCCATGAAGGAAAACAGCTTCCGTTTGTGTCATGTTCCCCCCCCCATCTTGGGAGCAAATTAATTGCTTTGAAATTAGCTGCTAACCCAGAAGTATGGCAATGAGAACAAAGCACTCATTTCTTGAGTTAATCATATGTTTGGCCTGTACCATTTCATCTGGAGAGGGGAAAGGTTAGCTAATTATCTGTACTCCCTGCTCCCAGAAAGCAAGTATGACAAGCGAGAAGGTAGAGCCACGTAAGATTTAAGTTCTGTTGGTTGCAACTTGTCTGCTGGATTGTAGCCTGAATCAGGGGCCTATCAAAGCAACTAGGACAGTGCTAGGAGAATTTGTAAGCTCTTCCAAATATGGGGAAGAGATGGGGAGGGAAATCCTCCTGATGCACCCAATTCACTCAATTGCATCCAATTCTAGCTCCTCTTATTTCCTTCTTCTTCCCAGTAGATCCATACCAAGTCCTTGGGCCCACTAGCAGCCGCTTGGCAAACCCAGGTGAGCCATCCATCTTTTGTCCTGGGGGAAGACGGGATGCAACATTTAGTATCCAGTGGTCAGACCGGAGAAGGAATGTCTTCTCTCGGCCTGGAAAAGGAATGGAATGGGAGACTTCACCCACCAATAGATGGTGGGAGAATTCCACTTTCAGACCTGCAAGATTTTTGTTCATGTAGAAGTTAAAATAAAGTAGAAGGAGATCATCTGGTTGCGTTTCCTGTCTGATCTACTTGGGAAAGTTACCAGCTAGCCGCCTAAGTTCTCTCTTGGCCCCGCAGAAGGTGGGTTGGAGGAGTGCGAGTGCCTCAGTCATCCCAGATACATGCTGAGGTTGATGCTCAAAACAGTTGTTCTGTCTCTCTGACAGGTAGCGGCCAGATCCAGCTGTGGCAATTCCTCCTGGAGTTGCTCTCGGACAGCAACAATGCCAGCTGCATTACCTGGGAGGGGACCAATGGCGAGTTCAAGATGACAGATCCCGACGAAGTGGCGCGACGTTGGGGCGAGCGCAAGAGCAAGCCCAACATGAACTATGACAAGCTGAGCCGGGCACTGCGCTACTATTATGACAAGAACATCATGACCAAGGTGCACGGCAAACGCTACGCCTACAAGTTCGACTTCCAGGGCATCAACCAAGCCCAGCAGGGGCAGCCTGGTGAGCCGACCCTTTACAAGTACCACCACACGGAACTGCCTTACCTGCCCCCCTACCACCAGCAGAAGGTTGGCTTCGGCCTGGGCCACAGCACGCAGATGCCTGCCTCATCCTCAGGGTTTTTTGGCCCACCTGCCCCGTATTGGAATTCCACAGGGGGAAATCTCTATCAGAACCCCACTGTGTCCAGGCAGGCTACCAACCACTTGGGCTCTTTCTTCTAACCTCCAGAAATTCCTGGAGATACCTGAACTTCTGTACCAGGAGATCTCGTAATACAAATGTCCACTGCATGCAGAAAGTGAAATACAGGGAATATCATCTTGAACGTATTCCATGGCCATCATGCATAAAGAAGGCGAGGGAAGCAATACCACTCCCTGCCACCAGCAGACGCTGTTCTTCTGCGCTACCAAAACAATTTTGTGATCATCTAATCCAGGGGTCCCCAATCACCGGGCCCTGGACCGGTACCGGTCCGTGGATTATTTTGTACCAGGCCGCAAAGAATGAATAATCGTGATTAAAATATATATAAAAATATGTTTTTAGTAAAGAAATAGTGAAGAAGCCCTTTACTATTGGGGAAGAATTGATTTTGCCGGTCCTTGAAAAAGTGTTTCTGCCTGAAACTGGTCCCTGGTACAAACAAGGATGGGGACTACTGATTCTAATCCATTTCTGGACTTAAACTGGAAGACTTTGCCAGCCAGATTTTGTGCCATCTTCACCTGAATTTTGCAAATAGCCCGGCTCTCGGAATTATAGGAGACACAAATGAGTTGCCTCAGCTTGCTTAATTCCTCCACACACCCCACACCCCCATCTAGTATTACACCATGTACATTATGGAAGGAGGAGTGGCATGTTTCTTTGTATACGAAGTAGCGGCAAGGATGAGTTCTCACTTTAGGCCAGGATTCCTCAATCTTGGCAACTTGAAGTTGTGTGGACTTCAACTCCCAAAATCCCTCACTCATCCCCCCCCCCCAACCTCCCAGCATGCTGGTTAACATCTTGCATCCTGACTGGGGAATTCTGGGAGTTGATGTTTACTCATCTTCAAGTTGCTCAGGTTGAGAAATATTACTGTAGCTTTTGCATTACAGTCATTTTTAATCTTTTCAAAAGTGGAAGTCCTGTCTAGCCCAAATGTCCACAATTTTGGTGCTGCTGTGAGCCATTAAAATACTTAAGTTGCAGTACTGGGAGGCTTTGGGGATACTTAAGTTGCAGTACTGGGAGGCTTTGGGGAGCTGTCAAAACCTGAAAAATTATAGTTCAGTTAAATCTTTAGCCAGATTTATTAAAACATATGGGGGATAGCAAGAATTCCAGGAACCTTTCTCCATTTAAAACCAGTATGTCATTAAGTATTTTAGGGAGTTTTTCTGATTTTTTTTTTCTAACCACCTATACTCTAACCTAAGTGTGGACCTAAGAGGCCCATAATTCCCAGCTAGCTAGTTAAAATGTTTATTCTTTTGGAATCATGGAGATTATTGCTCAATTGGCCCAGACTGGTAAAGATTGAAGTTCTTGGGGAAAGAAAGAAGCAAAAAGTAACTACAGTTCCATTTGCTTTTATAAAGTGTAATTCTCCTTGGAATTTCAGAATTTTTCCTATGGTGACAACAGGGTGAACTCATTCTGAATTCCTTTTACTCATAATACAAATGGCTCAATAGAAGCACAATAAGCAGATAAATTACTGAAGCTGTAGGGTGGACTGAGCAGTGGAAAAAATGGTTTTAGATGTTCCTCCCTAGAAAGAGCTACCTGCAAATTCAAAACTAACAGTACTATTACTGTGCTAGCTTTCTATTTATAGGAATACCTCATCCTTATTATTATTATATACACTGGAATCCACAACCTCAAGGCTGCAGTAGCATAGTACTCTATGATCCTATGGGTATCAAGTCAAATAGTCAGGTAGTGATGGTGTAACAAGCAGGTATAGAGACTAAAGGATCTTGCTCCAACAGAATAGTGTTTCCCAACCTCTGCAACTTTCAGACACGTGGACTTCAACTCCCAGAATTCACCATTCCCAGCACGTTGGCTGGGGAATTCTGGGACTTGAAGTAAACATGTCTTAAAAGAACCTGAAGTTCAGAAACACTGGTATAGAGCAAAGGGGGAAAGTTACCGCTCACATACCACCATGTCCTGGTGTGCCCCATTTCATCAAAAGCTTCTCTAAAACCATTAAATCAGGGGTCTTCAAACTTGACAGCTTTAAGACTTGTGAGCTTCAACTCCTAGATTTCCTCCTCCAGTCATGTTAGTTCAGGAATTCTGGGAGTCGAAGTCCACAAGTCTTCAACTTGCCAAGTTTGAAGACCCTTGTATTAAATGATGGATTTGAAAGGTGCCTTAAAAGCCATCTAGACAAACCCTATCCACTGTATAAATCTTGCACCTGCAACTCAGACTAGACACTGTCCTGGTTTGAGAACCTCTAATGAGAAGGCACCGCTGTCCAAGACAGATTACAAGTCCTGTTGTAACTTTGGGTAATCAAATGGATGGTTGTAAGTCAAGGACTACCTGAATAGGAAACCTCATGCCTGTAGCCCACAAAACCATGTCTGCAGCGATTCTAATGACCTTCTACAACACAGAGATGTACAGTACTGTACTTAAAACTTGTGAATATTTTCCCCTCTCCAAGGCAACCAAACCCACAATTCTCTGTTCCAGAACTCTCATCGTTTTGTATTTGTTTACTGTATATTAAAAGTTGTGTTGTGATTTAACGGATGGAACTCTGTGGATTTGATGGGGGAAGTCACAGGAACACAGGGGTGACGGTGGGGAAAGTAGCCTTGAAGGAATGTGGGGAACGTGCCCCTCTGAGAGTGCAAGGACCACAGTGTACAACATCCTTAAATGCTGCAAGTAATGGATTTGTGCCAAATGTTAGGACATAAAGAGGGAGCGGTAGACTTTTGTAATGCTGGGACACATTGTTTTGGCCTCAATGAAGGTTTGCTGCAGGTGCTGACACTGAGGAACTTCATAATAGCACTGGCACTTAAGACTTATATACCACTTCACAGTGCTTTACAACCCTCTCTAAGTGGTTTACAGGGTCAGCCTATTGCCCCCAACAATCTGGGTCCTCATTTTACCAATCTTGGAAGGAAGGAAAGCTGCGTTACTTTGAGCTGATGAGGATCGAACTCCAGGCTGTGGGCAGAGTTTAATTGCAATACTGCATCGCTGTGGCCCATAATCTTTCAATTGGTATGATAACAGAAAATAAACATAGTTCAAATAAACCTTAGCTCTTTGTGAGGTTGGCATTCTTACCTATGCTGAACTTAATCTACTAGTTACTAAGAAAGATAATGTCTAAAAGGTAAAATGCCGAGCCCAGAGAACAACAAAATCCAAATAATTTTCCAAGTGCTTTCATTTCTTCACTCACTGACCTTCATACCTTACAGGTAGGGTTGACCAGAGAGAAGGCTTTGAAGACCAAGGATAAGGCAGGTGTTGGTCAGTAAGTTAAAAAAAAAAAGTACTCATCCATTCTTGAGACTCTTTCAGATTTGATCCTCAAAACTATTTCCCTAAAGCCTTGCATCTAAACCAGTATTGCTCCATTTTGGGAACTTTTAAAAATGTGTGGACTTCAACTCCCAGAATTCCCCAGCCAACACTGGAGTTGAAGTCCAAGCATCTTCAAGTTCCCAAAGTTTAAAGATAAATGCTGGTTTAAGGATTTAAAAAGGTTTTTAAATTAGGTTTAAAAAGTTTAAACACTGGTTTAAGGATATAATCCCATTTGGTAGGAAGGCACTAAAGATAATAAGAAACCTCTACTTGGGAATTTTGGGAGGGCTTACATGATCTGGTTAAGACATAATCCCAGTCTGTATTTGCACTGTACAGAAATACAAGAATTGTGGGCAATCTGTAGTCAAGAAAGCTGACCTGACCCAAATTTTTACCACTAAGAATCTCCCAAGTCTGCTCACAGATTGCTTGCTAAAAGAAAAGAGATACCACCTCTGTCAGCTGAGATGTGGGGAAAACCACCTTATTTGGGGACTTGCAAAAATCAGGAACTGTTTTTCTGGTATTATTTAAAAAAAAAACACATGCCTCTCTCACTATATCTGAACATCTTCTGAAGCAGCTTCACATTTCTTTAAGAGTTGGTTAAGCCCAAAGGAAATTTTTGGAGTTTTTTGTAATCTTTCCACCCCTTCCACCTCCTGCTCCCTTATTTGTTTGGTCAATGGAATTTCATCTGTCTGAACAGCTGCTGCCTGCCCCCATAACTCTCCTCCCCAATTAGGGTCAAAGCTCCTGCTTTTCCAAGCTTCTCCCATCTGCTTCCTGCTCTTTGGCTGTTTTTCCTGTTTGCTCAGGCCCAGGATAATACAAACACCTCCTCTAAAACACGAAGAGCACAAAGAGAAAGAACAATGCAGCAGCCACAGCTGGGGGGGGGGGGAGGCTGCTTCCCTTCTGACCCCCACCCTCTCTCAAAAAGCTCCCCTTCTTCACTGAAAACAACAAACATTTTCTATTGTCTACCATTTCTCTGATAAACGCAGACAAGTCTGCATTTGACAAGTCTGTATTCAGCTGAACACTAATCCATGCAACCTCTGTGTTTTCTCTTGGAAGGTGGAGGATTGCAGCCATTTTTGTATCCATTTCAACTGGACCCTTACTCACCGCCTAATTCTTTTAACTAGGTATGCCATGCTGTGGATGCCCAGAGTCAACAGCACAGCTCACACAAGACAGCTCAAAAAATGAGGGGCTACAGAACCTATAGATTTTTTTTCAACATTCCCAGAGTACAATGCAAATTGGCCAAAGCTATAAGCGTACTATATCCTAAACAGAGATGGTATTCAGCAGGTTCTGACCAGTTCTGGAGAAACAGTTGCGGAAATTTTGAGTGGTTTGGAGAACTGGCCAATACCACCTCTGACTGGCCCCGCCCCCATCTCTTCTCTGCCTTCTGAGTCCCAGCTGATTGGCTGGGTTTTCTTTAGTTGCCCTGCACAGGAAAAAAGAGCTGGAAAGCAGGTCAGTGGGGTGGGGAGGGAATGGGGATTTTACAGTATCCTTTCCCCTGCCATGCCCACCAAAGTCACGCCATGCCCACCAGGCCACACCCACAGAACTGGTAGTAAAAAATTCAACCCCACCACTGTTCCCTACCACTTTCATATTGTTTACTTCGCTCCAAACAATTTGTCAGATTGTACATTAACATGTTGTGTAAAACCAGTAACCGTGCTTTAGCGTGATGTGTGAATTAAATCCTAGTATGACCTTTCCAGGAAGAATAGTGTTTGTTTATTCTGATCAAGTTGAATATTCCAAGGGTCTTTAGAAAAGGATTCAACGTTGCAAATAACATTGTTCACTTATACACTTAACACATAACAAATAAGGAAACATTATATTATGGGGAGCCTGACTTCAGCAATACTTGGAATAGGCTCACGTTGGAATCTACCCAATTTCAAATAGGGCTCTGGGATGTTCCAGAAAATAACATTTTGCAAACTTCTAGAATTAATATGAAAGTTGTGTTCCAGTCATGTACCCTATTTACTACAGAGGGTGACCAGACTCCACTGGGAAACCTACAAGCAGGATTCCAAAGGCCACCAAACTCTTTCCTTTGACTTCCCCAACAACTGATTGTCTCTGGAAATATTTTACCACCACCACTCCGAAAATCAAGGTGGCCACAAGGAAACAAGATGCTTTCGGTAAGCGAAAGATAACAAGAAGAGTTAAATGTAGTAAAAAAAAGAAGCATAAATTTATTGACTCCCCTCAAAATAAACCCAGAAGACTCTACAAGTTGTGCTTCCTTGCTATCAAAACCAGAAAAGCCAGTTAGTCTGGAGAACAGGGTGCAAAGCACACAACACCTCCATGCATGTCAACTTCAGGCCAGGGAGGGGGACTATACTATCCAAGCTCCTCTCCACTGCCCAAGTTCCCAAAATCTGCATCTTCTCCAGCAGGCCCGTAACTTAGTTCCTCAGCTTTGGGTGATGGTTGAAGCACAGCCCCAGCGACTGCTGTCCCGTTACCTAAGGCCCAGCTTCTTCTTCTCTTTCTGTTTCTTGCGCACAATGTCGATGTTGCGGTCCTTCCACATGCTCTTGCGCAGTTTAATGGGCCGGCTGCCCACATATTTTCCTGCCGCGAAAGAACATGAAACAGTGTGAAGGTGGGGAAGTTTAATATAATGCCTGTGTTGTGGTCCGTCAGTAGCCTGCGGAGATGGCAGCAGAGTCAGACAGTGGGGAGGAACATGGGCCAGTCCAGGAGCCTGGGGAGGAGCCGGACGAGGGTCCTGCATGCGATATAGACATGGGGCCAGGACCATCTGGGAGTTATGTGCTGACTCGGAGCCTCCAGAATCTGGCAGCTGCGAGGCAGAGGAACAATGGGAGCCTGTTCCCAGTGCGCGCATGCACAGAGCTGCCAGAAGGCAAGAACAGTTAAGACTAAAGGGGCAATTCGTGAGTAAGACTTGGAGGTGATTGGCCCTCCCATAAGACATAAAGGAGGAGCAAAGAAACATGAGCCTTTGCAGGAATCAACTTTGTTCGTACTGGTCAGTTTGAAACTTGAAGCTCGGTGTTGAATTTGTGTTCCGTTTTGGCCTCATATAACTAATTCAACATTTAGTTGTTGGCAGCATTTCAAGGAACATAAAGGTGCGTGCTTATCCTGAAGAATTTCGGCAGACTTCCATGGGACTATTTACAAATGGTTTCAGACTCATTATGGGCTGTGAATGACTAAAATTCACAGCTGTTGAAATAAAGAAAAAGGGGTTTTGGGACTAATGTGTGTTTGTTAGTGTCTCCATAAGCTTTGCTCACAAAAGCCTGTCTCCTGAAGCCAGGTATTAAGCCAAGTTCCTGTCATCCTGGGATGGAAGTACCTTAATATCTAAGGGCAGCTATAAGGGGGAGGGAAGTCCAACAATTTCCTGGAGAGTATTGGGATGAAGCTGGCAAATGTAATTTATCCACACAACTAGGTTAGCTGGGTTCACGTATTATACCCAAATGATTGTGTGGTTTATTTCATTTGGAGTTATATAATATTATCTTTGCTACTGAGGTTCTGAAACTATAATTAATAGCTTAGAGATCACTTGGGCTACAGTGATGCATTTCATCAGCCAGTTCAACAAACCCTATTTTATTCTTATGTAGGGACCACATCATTAAAGAATAACAGCACTTTGGGAATTGACTTGAATTCCCTAAAATGGAACAGATGCAATTTAGCACCCACTTCTTTTCTTTTTTAAGCAGACTTTTTATGGAGCTATACTTTGGATTGGGAGTTAAGTCGTGGTTGGACTTAACAGCCAGTTGATGTTTTGGGTTTTCTTGCTCTGCCTTAATTGGGAGTTGAATCTGTTTTCTCCACTTCAATGGGATTTGAGCAGGATATCCTCTCGGGATGAAATGGACAGCTCTGCCCCCACCGTCAATAAATGGGGAACCTCACACTCACCATTCATTTCCCGCATAGCGCGGACATAGTCGTTGGGGTCTTTGAAGCTGACAAAGCCGTAGCCTTTGGTTTTGCCCGTGCGCTTGTCCCGGATGACTTTGGCCTTTAGGAAAGATGGGTAGCGGCTGAAGGCACGGGCCAGGATGTCGTCGTTCACCTCATTGCCCAAGTCCCCACAGAAAATCCGGAAGTCATCTAGGAAGGAAGGAAGGAAGGAATGGAGGGAGGGAAGGAAAGGAAGGAAGGAAAAGAAGGAAAGAAAGGAAGAATGGATAATGCAGGGTCCTTGCTTAGTCAAGACAACAGAAAACCTTCAATGAACATACATAAAAGGTGACATGTATCAGAATATCAAGGAATTCTTTTGTAATTTAACATAGTTTTTGCCTCTCCAGAAGATGATTTTTTTTTTTTTTTGGGGGGGGGGGGGCGGCTTCCTGAAGCCAGTCTCAAAAGAGTCAATCTAGTGTAATGATTTGGGCACTAAGCTAGAAACCAGGAGTTTTACTCCTGCATTGGGCCCCAAGTCAGCCTTGAGCCAAGTCCTTCTCTCTCAGTCCTAGAAGCAGACCACTTCCAAAAAACTTGGCAAGAAAATTGCAGGAACTTGCCAACACTGACTCAGTGGCACCAAAAGAAACAAACAAAATCTCAAAGAGGATGGTATATTCCAGACTCAACACATTCTGATTTGGTTTGATATATAGGCTGGGTTATGCCAGGAAACTCTGAAGGTGTTTACAAGTTCATACATTTGACAAACGCCAATCAGTGGAGGAATGTAGATGCCAATGTTAGGCTTGAGAAAAAAAATCATGGCCTCAACACCCACCGTCTTTCCCCTGGCCCACTCTAGTTGGATGCTCACCAGGGTCCCATTCAAGAAGGCTGGGGTCCTCCCAGCAGGTCCCAGCAGCAGTACGGATGCAACGCTTCAACTTCTCCTGCTTTGTCTTCTTCTTGTCTTCAGGCGTGCTCTCCATGACCGGCTAGGGGGCGAAGAGGAACGTGTCAATTACTTAACCTGTGTTGAACAACAAGTCTGAAACTGAAGACTGTCCTTGGCCCAGCAGTCTAGAGAGTAAACAACACATGAAGAACAAAAAAAGGCACCCTTTCTCACTGCTCTTTTTCTCACCAAGTCCTACCTATCTCAGGCTATTCATTACGAGTCCTGAACACCAGGCTCATTCACACAACATAGTGACAATTAGTTAATCTAAGGCTTTAGCTTCTGGGGAATTAACCCCTGCTTAGTTGGAATTTCTCTAGCAAGTCTAAGAACAGGAAGCCAAAGGCTGGAAGGATGCTTCTCATGATCAACCAAGTCCTTAGGTCCTCTTACAGCGCCCATTCCTGCAGAATATTAATAAGCACCTGTGCTGGTGGCCTTTGAGTTTAATCATTTAGTTCCCCAAGATTTTAGACTTTGGCTTTTCATACCAATGAGGTTCACTCCTTTTTTCATTTATTTACATTTGTTTCAAAAATTTCAAACAATAAAAGAACAAAAAAAAACCCAAAGATTTTCAAAAAAAGAAAAGGACTAAAGTTAAGAAATATGACTTCCAATCTTTTTTTTTAACAGATTATTACAATTTTATGGTTCCTCCTATCTCTTACATATTGTATAAATGCCTTCAGCTCTCACTAACGAAGCATCACTCCTGATGCTAAGCCAAATGGTGGGCTTGCATCAACACTATCTTTATCATCAGTTGGACTGAGAGAGAAGGCAAAAGTCCTCCAGCCGGCTTTCATGCCTAAGTCTTCTGGTTTCTAGTCTAGCTCCTGAACTACCACACTAAACTGGCTCACTCCAAGAGATTGTGTGAAGTCAGCATATTGCCCCCAACAATCCGAGTCCTCATTTTACCCACCTCGGAAGGGTGGAAGGCTGAGTCAACCTTGAGCTGGTGAGATTCGATTTGCCAAATTGCAGTCAGCCGATAGTCAGCAGAAGTAGCCTGCAGTACTGCACTCTAACCACTGCGCCACTGCGGCTCATGGTGGTGTGGTTGTCTATATCTCTTCCCCTTCCTGCTCCCTCCATCCCAGAAATACTTAGCTCTTAACAGCTTTGAAGAAATACATGAAAATAAGACAAAAAGGAAACTATTCATTGGCTTTATGAAGAAATGACCGCTGTTTATTACCTCTACAGGTACAAATCCAGCATCAGCTCCGCGGAGCCGCTTCCCTCGTGCAGGTGCCAGGTCATGCCCACGTAGTGATGGTAGCCGAGAGTCCACGACTGGGATCAGGTCTGTTTCTGGCATACTTGGGCCTATCACGGGCTCCTCAGCCCCAGCTGGTTCTTTCTCCTCCACCACAGGTGGCAGAGGCTCTCGATGTTCCTCCTACATAAGCAAAGAGAAGAGGCCAGTGAGGCTCAGGAGCCAAGTATTTACTGGAGACCATGCTTTCCTATGATCCCCTAAGGCAGAGGTCTCCAAACTTGGCAACCTTAAGACTTGTGGACTTCAACTCTCAGAATTCTCCAGCCAAGTTTGGGAACCCCTGCCCTAAGAAAGCTCAGTGGTTCCAAGTGGTTTCCCTCCTTGGAGGCGAAGGAGAAAGTTGGAAAAGAGAACGGACTCGAGTATAAATTTAACCAGACTTACTAACCTCTTGTTTTTTCACTGGTGGAGAAGAATATACCGTAGGAGCTGCCTGGATGACTGTGGGGTTGACTTTCGGAGGGGCCACCACCGGCCGAGGGACAGGCACCAGTGGAGCCAAAGGGCCAACGGGAATGCCTGGCCCCACCTGGTCAAGAAGGAGGAGAACACCATCACAATATGCTCCATAAACTCTTGTTTTAAAAATGGTTTACTCCTTTTTTTGAATGTAACCAAAATGAAAAACAAGTTTAACAAGACACAGTATAAAGAGAAAAAACGTGAAGACAATTAACAAAGTATAGAAGAAATATTCTTTACTTAAAAAAAAAACCACAAAGTTTTTTACATTTAAGGAGTTACAGTTAAACATCCAATACAATTCAAGTCTTAAACAGCAGACTAAATCTTGAGCATGCAGAATTACACTCAGATTTCTTAATGCCAGTAAAAAATAAAAATAAATTCATATGTAGATAATATAAACATTGGGTTCTTGTGAGTTGGGCAGCCATATAAATATAAGACACACCAGTCAATACATCTGCAGATCCTTTGACAGTGTCACTCAACAGATATTAAAAAGATGACTGTTCTATACTTATACACGTACTGCGCTTTTAATTTATACTGACAAAACCTCTTCATATAATTCCAAAACCCTTATAACTGGTCTCAACTAGCTTCTGGTACCCTCCCTGCTCTAAAAGAGAAAGGTACTTACTGGGGGACCAGGTCGCATTGGTCCGATGCTCCCAAGGGGTGGGCCAGGTGCTCTCTGCATTGGTGGACCCATCAGTATTGGGGGCCCTTGAGGGCCAGGCATCGGGGGCCCTACCATGGGCTGGTGATGTGGTGGGCGCATCACCATGGGCCGGGGGCCACCTAAAAAAATTAAAAGACAGTGGTAGAAAAACAGAGGCTCTGGCCATCTGCTGGGCTTAAAAAGGAGAAGGAAAGCTTACCTGCCCGCTGTAAGACATGAGGCACAAAGGTTGGTCGGAGAATGGGAGGGCGTTGTGGGGGAACTGCTGGAAGGGGGGAAAAAAACACTTTGAAAACTCTTCTTCTGAAAGCAAATGGTATCTATTTTACAAGGAATTTTCTTAACCTTCTGGAGTAGTGGAAAACTCAACTCTTCCTACAGTTCAGTGAGATTGCATATTGGGAACAGAGAACAGGGTTGCCCAGCTCTGACACCTACTTGGTTCCTAAGTGAGGTGTAGAGGAGGAGGAATGGGGACTGTCTGATCATTCTGTTGCAGTCCACCTTGCTTTTTGTAACCATGTTACCACACAAATCAAAAATTGATGGAGAATGCGTGTACAACAGAACTGTCAGGCAGAACAGAAGAGAGGTTAAATTCCTGGAGTAGAAAGTAGTGAATTTGCCCTACACAATTCACCTTATGTTGTCATCTATGGCAGAGATCTCCAACCTTGGCAACTTTAAGATTTGTGGACTTCAACTCACAGAGTTCCTCAGCCAGCAAAGCTGCCAAGGTTGGAGATCCCTGATCTATGGCACTAGAGAGACACTTTTTTGCATCCCCTCAAATCTGCTCAATGGCTCAATTTGTAATGCTGTTTATTACTTTAAAACCTGTACATGGGTCTTCCCCAAACCAAGTTTCTGCCAATATGCTGGAGTAAAATAATCCCCAGCTCACATAATCCAAATGGCTGAGATTATGAAAACTGTAGACCAATGGACCTATAACTAGTCAAGGAAAACTGTTATAAATGACTTGGGACCAAGATGCTTAAAAGAATGCCATCCTTTTAAGTGTTGATTCCATTGAAGAGACCTATTAGACATGTTCCGCTTTGGTGGCAATTGTTGAGAATATAAGCATCTCTGCTTCATTTCAAATATGCTATCTCTCCCTTTAACCTGACCCATATTCTTAAACCAGATGAAAACTATTTGTTTCAGCACCTTTATAGCACAGGGTCATCACTGTTTTCAGCTCTTAAGTTGGATTTATCCTAATTCTTTTTCCCCCTCTTCTTTTGGGGTTTCCTTAAATCAATACTTTGAAAACAATATTCTAAGAATTAAAATCAAGAGTTTCTTGAGTTTAATAAACGATATTACTTAAACTGGAAAAAGGCATCTCTATTCTTAACTATCTTTCTCACTTAAAGACACTGCTGAAGTTAATGTGGGGACAGGAACATGATTGTTGAGCCAAACTCTTTGGAACTGACCATACCTGGGCCTACAAATGGCACTGGAGGAGCCACAATAGGGGCAACTACTGTGGCAGCTGCTGCTGCTCGGGCTTCCAAACTCTGCTGGACCTGGAGGGCATGAAGATAACAAAAAGAAAGATGGCAACAAAATCAGATGAATAGTCATGTACAAAAATGTACAATGTCAAAGACAATGTAGTACTGATTTTAAATATTCCACTGAAAACATTCTGGCACCCTGCATTACAAAGAATACAATGAAACACACTGCTCACCTGTTGGTAAGTGTTAGTAGCAATGATGGGTCGGATGATGGGAACCGGGGGCACTGCAGTTACCGCTGGTACTGCTAAAGCAACTGGCACAGCTTCTACCACAGAGGCAACAGGAGGCAGAGAGACAGGAGCTCCAAGCACTTCCTGCTCAAACCTGGAAGTAATTATCAGGAGGCATATTACATTTTTGAACATTCAAACACTTCACTTTCATCCTAACAGGAATTTGAATCAGGCTTTCTTCCCTGATTAGATTTATATTACTTCCTTGAAGGATACATAAAAACAAAATTAAGTTCCCACTGAACTATGAAATTCTATGAATGGTCCACAGAGAAACAAAATGTTAAACAGAAAGAGGCGGGGCAGAGGGGGAGGAGGAAGAGGGAGATTTTGAGCCTTTATCTAAACTGGGAAATACTAGGGATAAATACTCAGACAGCTTATCGAAGCTGTTGTATATTCCCAACTCAAGTTTCCTAGGATGCTCATCTGCCTTTTCTCCAAGTTTCAATACATTCAAAACTACAGGCAAAATAAACACTCAATTTCTCACTGTTCCAAGTCAAAGAGCATGGAACTAAAATTAAACATAAACAAGACCAAATTAATGACAACAGGTTGCACAACCAGGCTTAGAATTGGCAGCAAAGATACTTAAGTGGTGGAGACCTTCTGCCTTTTAATATCAACACAGAAAGAACAAACAATCAAGAAACACACCACCACAAGTATGTGGTGGAACAACTATAAAAGCCTGGAAAAGATACCCAGATTCTGTGACGCATCTATATTTACAAAGATCAGATTACAATCATGCACGTCACAGTATTCCCTGTAACACTCTAAGAAAGCAGGATAGGAAAAGGACCTTGGACAACCAAGAAAGCAAACCAATGGACCATCGAACAAATGAATCCAAACTCAAATTATCCTACTCTGGACACATTATACAAAGACTCTGCAAAAGGCTCTAATGCCCATAGTAGTATGTTATGTCTACATTTTTATGTATTACGTCTAAGTATATTTACCCATATGGTATGGCTGATTTATTTTATCCTTCTCATATGTTCCACAACCTTCTCTTATTGGTATGATCATTATGGTTATTATTACTTTGATATTAATGATTATTAGTTTTTTTTAATGTACACTGAGCACTTGTGCCCCAGAGATGACTTCCTTGTGTGCCTATCACATCTATCATCTATCAATCCATCTATCATCAACATGTCAGTCTAGCTATCTATTATCTATCATTAACCTATTGTCTGTCTGTCAACAATCTGACCGATATTTGGGGCTATAGATCCCATAAACCCAGGAAACGTGTCTCAGAACTGGGGATTATTAGGATGCACGTAATTCGAGGTCACCCGAAAGGCTGGACTCCATTCAAAGGAGGCTTTGCACAAATCCCCGTAATACCAAACTTGACTGCACCAAACTTGACTGCAGGAAATACGACTTCAGCAACAGAGTGGTCAGTGTCTGGAATACTCTACCTGACTCTCTGGTTTCTTCCCCAAACCCCAAAAACTTTCACCTTAGACTGTCTACTGTTTACCTCACCCCCTTCCTAAGAGGTCTGTAGGGGGCGTGCATAAGCGCAACTACGTGCCTACTGTCCCAGTCCTATTTTTTCTTTTATTTTTCTTATATGTATCCATGTATTCATAACTATGTACATACTTATATCTATTATCTTGTAAGCGATTGACAAATCAAATAAATGCTAAATACACCAAGCTCCTCTCGGGTCTCTCTACTCACAAGGCCATCTCGGCCTCCATTTCCTTCAGTCTCTCCTCGCCGCTTTTCGCGCCTCCAGCCGCCACCACTGCTCCTTGCCCAGGAGCCCCTCCCGGCACTCCAGGAGGGGCTCCGGGCGGCGGCGGCATCGCAGGAGCCGCCATGGCTCGACTTCTTCAGTCCGGCCCAGTTACTCTTGTAGCGTCCAATGCCGACTTTCTCTTCTTTCCGGCGCACAGTTAAGTGATCACAGGATAACTTCCGGAGCTTCTTCCGCTTTCTAGCGGAAAAAAAAAAAAAAACCAAGCAAGCTTTTCCTAGAGCATACTTCCGGTTCAGAAAGGAAGGTTCTCCGACTCTATGAGCTGGCTGGTGTCTTGTCACTTAAATAGAACAAAATAGAGTTGGAAGGGATCTTGGAGGTCTTCTAGTCCAGCCTCCTCCTCAAGCAGGAGAATCTGTATCAGCGGTCCCCAAACTTGGCAACTTTAAGACTTGTGGACTTCAACTCCCAGAATTCTACAGCCAGCATAGTTGGCTGGACAATTCTGGAAATTGGAAGTCCACAAGTCTTAAAAGTTGCCAAGTTTGGAGATCTCTGATCTATATCATTTGAGACAAGTGGCTGTCAAATCTCTTCTTCAAAACCTCCAGTGATAAAGCAGCCACGATTTCTGGAGGCAAGCTGTTCCACTGGTCAATTGTCCTCACCGTTAGGACTTTTCTCCTTAATTCCAGGTTGCTTCTTTCCTTGAGTTTTCCCTCCGTTGTTTCTTGTCTTGCTTTCTGATGCTTTGCAAATAAGCTGACTTTGTGGCAGCCCCTCAAATACTGGAATACTGCCATCAAGTCACCCCTAATTATTTTCTTTAAACTAGTCATACCCAAATCCTGCAGCCGTTCTTCATATGCTTCACATTTGGCTTGAATGAACCATCATTTCATTGAAATGAAAGCGTCATTTCACAGATCCATATTTGAGGTCAATGCACACAAAACTTGTTAACTTTCTTGCATATCCTGGCGTAAGCATATGCTTCCTTTGCTTTTTGTTTGCATAGACTCCTTTGCAAAGAACCCGATCTTGGTCTGTTGTGTGGATGCTTGTTTTTAGGGAGCGGGGAATTTTTGGTGGGTGGGGTTGTTTGGGGATTGTGTGTGTGTGTGTGTTGGGTCTGTCCTCTGGGCCTTATGTGAATTTTGTTGTAAGTGTATACTGTATATGTACATATAATAAAGACTGCCATCCATGCAGAGGAGTGATCCCGCCACAGCCGACTATTGCAAGTTAAATCTGGTTTTGTACTAAGAAAACTGATGAATTACCATTTAGGTTACTGTAACTTTTATATTACAGCATAATATTGTCAGAAATATGTAGTTTGTCTTTTTGAGGAAAAAGCACCATTTTTTTCAAATGAAAAGATGAAATATGTAATATTATAGCAGATACAGTATTTTACTTTTGCTCCAATGGTATTTTAGTGGTGTATCTTCTAATTTTTAAAGTTTTTTTTAAGTTTGAAAATTGTTTTAATTGTTAAGAAAGCTAAACAAAAATGTTTTCCTAAGAATAATCCTAAACATACTTACTAAAAAATTTCAAACTGATAACATATGGATCATGACTTCATTGCATATATTACAAAATATTTTGCATGAGTGATACCATGACATCCGATGCCACCATGTATATCATTTGCATGGTGCCATCGCAAAACATATGCCTGATTCCCTTGTAGATACTGCCTTTAAGAGTGTGTAGCAAACACACAACACGCAGCCACCCAAATGCCATTTTTCCCCTAGAGATAGGTTTGATTATATTCTTACTCAACTCTGTTTAAAGCGTGCAGTCTCCTCTCCATAAAACAGAGTTGTTGGCTAAGCCTGCTCAACAGTTAGCACAATGTGTGAGGCCCATGTGGTATCTGATGCCCTTTTCAAAATCAGATGTTTATCTGTTCACTGGCTGCCTATGATAAGAAGAGGTGACATACGAGGCTATTCAAATGTTGAAATCAAGGCAATCTATGCAAGTGGATTTTTTATGTCGCACTTGCTTAGCCCAGAACATAGGATTAGTAACTGAGAAATGACCAGGTGTGAGATGGCTGACCCTGGTATAATAAGTCCTGTTGTCAACAAACAAGCAGCTATAAAGTTTCCGATGTACATATAAGCTGTTTCACCCATGAATGGAAAGGCTTATAAAGCATGTGGTAGAACATATGCATTAGCCAGCAGGATAAACATAGGCATGGGTAATATGCATTTATTAGAATGGGTAATATCCAAGGTTTTGTACTATTAAATGATTCAGGTGCTCAAGCAGACAAGAGCCATTTCAGAAAAATCCTTCAGATGTACCACACAGAAAGGACTCAGCAGCGCAATTTCCTGAGTAGGGGAGCTACTGGCAGACAAAAAGACCATCAGATTTTGCCTGGAAAACAGCCACTGTCCCGAAGTTCATCCCAGTTGTCAACCTGCAAAAGATCAGAACATTTTCTTTGGATCACTGTTTCTCAATTAAGAGTTATGTCATTAAAATTGTAACTCTTCCACGCACTTCTCAATTAGGTCCTGAAGGAGAGAGGTAAGAAGTATTTTGAATACAATTCTGGAGGTTTTTGATGGAGTTGGTTATCAATTGTTTCCCAGATGAACTGGAACTACAATATCCATGATTAATGGCCAGGGATTCCAGAGTTTTACTTCAAAGGATTTTGGTTATCAGATTGCCTGATCCTTCGTGGCTGTACCCCTGAAGAGGGAAAGATCTTTAACCGTCTTCCTTTGCCCCCAACTGGTTTCTTGTACAAAAATGCTTTAGCCAGACTTATGTAATTTACTTACCCAAAAAGAAGGGCAGAGGGATGAGTATACTTTTTTATACCACTGGCAGACATAGGGATCACTGCCTTTGGCATTCATAGCTTTCTCACAGCGATGGAAATCTGCCAGGATGGGAAAAAAAAACATTTCAAGCCAATGATGGAGCAAAATGCATCTAATCTAGAAAAGTCCTTAAAAACAGAATCATGTATAAGCCTGAAGAATCTACAAGACTGTGTATTGTCCAATACCTGGGTCTCCGAAATAAAAAAGACCCAACATTCTGCCCTCCAACACATCCAAATACAATTTGATGATGATGATGATATATCATCAAACCCAGTGTTTTCTCAATCTCCAATCAGTTGTTGCTACAGAGAAAGTGGGAGTTTAATATTGTATTATACAATCAGCCTAACCAGAAAATAAAAGTTATCAAATCCCCACAACTCAATATTCTTGTCTGTATATTTATTTATTTATATTTATTAAATGTATATAGCACTCACTACATGCAAGATAAACAGATTGTTTTTCAGAAGACTGAGGAGTTATTTTAGCACAATCGGGACAGTATAGTTAAAACTTTGTTTCACCATGGCAAACTATAACCCAAGCTGTCAAAAAAGTTCAAAAGAAAAATCGGAGAGAAAAAAAGGAAATGTAATGTGTTAAAAACTAAAAAAAAAAGCCAAGGAAATTATTCATCATGTAATTAATATTTTTAAATATAGGGGGAAGAGACAGCAATACCATTTTTATGTTTAAGCTTTCCACAAATAATATATTATTTTTATTTCAATAGAGAAAAATATGACCTTTTTATAAAGATTTCAGAATATGAGGTCTTTTTTCTTATTCATAATACAGAAACGTAAATGTTCACATGCATCAGTTATACTAACCAAGGTAGTTCTGCCAGCAGCCTCGTGTTTGATTTTGATTGGGGAACCTACTGTCAAACGGAGCTGTTTTGTAGTTCTCTATCTTGCTTTTTATAGCTTCAGACATACTTTTTTCTAAAAATAGATGAGAAATCAGGAAAATGATATATCCTGGTGCTTCAAAATGTCAGCTATTAGAAAACATTCCATTAGGAAAAAGATCAAGTTTTCCCTATGGTAATTTTGTCACCCAAAGAATTTAATACTGGATTGCTGTAGATATTTTATTCGAAGTAGAATCCTGCTGATAAATCAATGTCTATTTCTTATTATATGCTTTCTTACTGTCTTGTGAGCCCTTCCTCTACAATGAATGTAAATATGAACATTATTTCTCTTCTTACTAATTATATCAGTGTTGGAATTAGCATTCCAAAGGACAGAAGAATGGGGGAAGGGGGCTGTAAGATCTACCCTTTTACTTCGCTTTCTCGCAAGTCAAGTTTTGGAAACCTTTCTCACCCTGTGGCCTCATCCAGCTTTGGGATAGCATTTTCTGGATACTGTAAAACAAAGGAAAGCTAAGTAAAATCATGAGCACATTTGTGATCATGTGATTGGACTTAGTGACAGCTTTGTTTAACAACTGGGTTGGACTGTCAAGGACTACTGGTTCAGTCCATTTCTCCTATCTACAATCAGTGAACCAGAAATTAAATCTTCTGCTCACATCAGTTATAGAACTATGTCTGGAACCCCTTCCTGCTATATAGGAGAAAGCCTTGGTACCCTTAGCACTGACCATCAGCTATTTTAATCTAATACATTAATATACCTCTCTCTTTTTAAAAACCTGGTAACTGAAAGGAGATAATGGTTTCACCCTTAAGCTTTAAAGCAGACAAGCTGAATTTTAGCAAATCAGTTCTAGATATATATTCTAGCCTGCTGAACAGAAATAACAAAAGAGTTGAAAGAGATTATGATATAATAATAATATATATGAGATAAATAAGGTCTCAGAATGCTCACATGTCAAGAAATTGAAAGCAGATATTTTATTCTGCGTTCTGCTTGCTGGCTTCTGCCCAAAATAATAAAAATGGGTGTAGGCTAATCAGATTAATAAACAAATGTCTGAACATTGAACAGGTGACTAAATAAACATCATGCTTATTTATTAGTTCAATCGAGATGCAGTTTGGAAAAAAACTGCATCTACCCAAGTGATGCTTTCTAAGCAGCTCCTAAAATCTTTCAACTGAACAATGGGAAGAAGTAAGCAATATTGAGTTTTCATTAGACTGTGAGTTGTGTCTCTTTAACAGACTTCCTGACACTTCACATAACAGAAGAGATCCTTTGCTAAAACAATTACCTATGGCTGAGGATGAAAGGTACAAAGTTATCTTGCCTGCAGACCAGAAAACAGTAACAAAAATGACATGCCACACGTGAGACAGTGTGCCCATTGCTGTAATATTAAGCACTGAAGATAGATAAACACATTAGCTGGGTTCAATAGCACCCTACGCTCAGACCACAAAATAGTTATTGTGTTCAGATATCTGAAACTCAAATAAAACAATTGTAGGAGGGCTTCACTTGTGACTGATATAATATGGTAAACCAGTGGCTTCCGATCAGTCACTGAACCATAGATATTGCCTCATTTCATTTCAGACTACCCCAGTTTTTGTGTAACTTCTGCAATTAGAAATTCAAACTGTTCTAGTAACATCAAGGCAAAGGGGAAGGGACATTTCATGGCCAAATCTGATGTACCCTAACTTTCTTGCCAGTGTTCCTAATCTTCATTTAAGTGCTAATCTATCATAAAAAGACAAGTTATCCAAAATGGAAATACTGGCACACAATCCTCCAACTAATAATGGTGATGGTTTATTAAGCTTATGGAATAGTATCATTTGGCTGGAAGATTACCTTTTGAATTAAGTCTGCTTGGGTGCACATTCTTTTCAAACAGCTTACTTTTATTGCAGGTAGACCTTGACTTACAACAGTTCGTTTAATGAAAGTCCGAAGTTACAACAGCACTGAAAAAAGTGACTTAGGACCATTTTTCACACTTATGACTGTTGCAGCATCCCCATGGTCATGTGATTTACACTCCAATGCTTGACAACTAGTTCCTATTTATGATGGTGGTAGTGTCCCCGAGGTTATCTTTTGCGATCTTCTTAGGAACAAAGCCAACGGAAAAGGCAGATTCACTTAACAACAGTGTTACTAATTTATCAATTTAACAATGGCAGTGATCCACTAACAAATGCCACAAGAAAAGTTGTAACATGGGGCCAAATTCACAGAGGAAAATTCCTCGCCACATAATTTTTTGGGATCAATTGTGGTGGTAAGTCGAGGACTGCCTGCTTTAGAAAGAAGACTGTCCTTGGGCAAGGCCTCAAAGGGCTTTCTCTGAATGGAAAGAACTTTTTTCCAGGATAAATGGGAAAAAATTTCCCCAAACTGTCCTCCTCCACCTCAGTTTTCTCTGAGCCTCCTTTTCTAGTACTTGAGGGGTGGTGGGTGCTAAGAATAGAAGTCTTTATTGGCCAAGTGTGATTGGACACAAAAGGAATTTGTCTTTTGTGTGTAAACTCTCATGGTACATAAGAGCTATAAATGATAAATCATCACTTTGAAGAATAATTATTTTTAAGAATAAGGGAAAGAGGGAGGAGGGAGGGAGGATGGAAGGAAAGAGGGAGAAAATAATGGGAGAGAGAGAGAGAAGGAAGGAGGGAGGGAGGGAGGGAGGAAGGAAGGAAGTAAAACTGTGACTGTTTGGGGTCCAACCCTCCCTTAGGACCCGGCCTCCTCCTCCTCCTGTTGCTGCCACCGCATGCACTGGACTCCAACCCTCATCATCCCCAACTGACACGCCGATTCAGCCTGAGAGACCCAAAGACCCGGACAGGCGCAGTTCCCCTTTGGGGTGGGGATGCGCGATCAGCACCGGGTCTTCCCGGGCTCTTCTCGCGAGGAAACCCAGGCCCCCTCCGAAGGCGAAGCGAAGCCCGGAGCAGCCGGGCCTCTCCTCCTCATTCTCCCCGCCCGGTTGAGAGCGAGTCCCCGGTTTCTCACCGCAACGAGGGCGACGAAACAGCGGCTTCCTCAAAGTGACTTTCACCTGCAGAACAGGCCACCAAGACGCCGGAACCAGCGACGGGGTGGCTAGAGCAGCACCGGAGAAACGAGCGCAAGGACGCTCTAGTTCCGCCCCTCGTTTTAGCGGGATCTCTCACGTGGCCAGCTGAGGGCTGCACTGGCGCCAAAATAATGGAGCTTCTTCTCGAGCAATGATGCCCTCCTCCCATGACTTTGTGGACTTCAACTCCCAGAATTCCTGAGCAAGCCATGCTGGCTCAGGAATTCTGGGAGTTGAAGTCCATGGGTCATAAAAGGGCTGTAATTCTCTACTACTGCTCTAGACAGGCTGGCCAACCTTTATACATAATCTAGATACTGAATTGACCCATTTTCTGGAATAGAAGACTTGCAAAGGGAAGGAGCTGACAGCTGCTGTACCTTCCAGTATGCAGACTTTTTTTTCCTTAGGTTCATCGCATTTCTTTTTTTAACGTTTCCTACAGCTATTAATGATTGTTCATTTTAATTAAGCTTCACTACAATAACCTACACTAATCTTTTTTCCCTAATATCTGACAGTGTAAACTTCTTTGAGAGGGAATATCCCCTCGCTAGGTTATGGTCTATTTAATCATGTTTATTAATGTCTTTCAATGCACATGGCCATCCATTTCAAATTCATGACTTTGGACAATTCAGAACTAAAAAAAGCATACAAATACAGTGAGGAGCTGGGATATAAAAACCATCAATAGCAATTGACTCTGTTACTGTACAAACTGCTATGCATTTGAATCCTCAATCCTGGTGACAAAACCATGCATTTTAAGGCAGTGGCCCCCAAATTTTGGGGCATCAGGTTCCATGGAGAGACATTTTTCCGCAGACTGGAGGGGACATGGTTTTGTGTGCTGACTGCATCCCACAGATGGGGTTTGCTTGACTGCCCAATTTCTGGCAAGCTATGGCCCAGTGCCGGTTCATGGACCGAGGGTTTGGGACTTCTGTTTTAAGGCCTTGTAAAACACCACAAAGCTTAGGGCCAATATAACCTTGGAGTGGGAAGGATTAGCATGAGAGAAATGTCTTTATTCCTGGTCCTGCCAGGTAGGTAGGATTCCCAAATACCAAGCATCTCCTGATTAGACAGACAATAACAGGGAGAAACAGTCGTTCAAATAACCCAGTCCAATACCATATATGATATCCAGCTATAGTAGGATACCCTCTCCCAGTTATATAGAATTCAACTTCCATAATTCTCCACAATTACAGCCCTGCCAACTCTCACGGTTCTCCTGTGAGTCTCACAATTTTTTGTCATGTCTCACGGTCTCACGACAAGGCTCCTCAATCTCACACCAAATTTAAAACGTGTTTTTTTTTCCCCAAATTTGGGGGTCGGCTTATACGCGCATAAATCTGATTCTCACACAAACGAAATGATGCCACTTCTCAGATCACGCAATATCGATATTACCATACAGTCACATATACATACAGCACATTTCTTTTCACTCTGGGCGCCTCCATTTGGCTCTTTCTACCACCGGATAAAACATGCTCTGATTGGTTAATTATTCACGTGACCGTGAATCTCACTATTTTTTATAGAATCTCCAGATTTTTTTCATGGGTCTCCAGATTTTCCTTTATCGGGGTTGGCAGGTCTGCAATTACCATCCTGGCTGGGAAATTCTAGACAGAGGTCTCCAAACTTGGCAACTTTAAGACCTGTGGACGTCAATTCCCAGAATTCTCCAGCCAGTTATGCTGGCTGAAGAATTCTGGCAGTTGACGTCCACAAGTCTTAAAGTTGCCAAGTTTGGGGACCACTGTTCTAGGAGTTGAAGTCCAGGCATCTGTAGCAGTGGTGGGATTCAATTTTTTTTACAACCAGTTCTGTGAGTGTGGCTTGGTGGGCACGGCAGGAGAAGAATACTGTAAAATCTCCAATCAGAGGTGGTATTTGCTGGTTTCTCCGAACTACTCAAAATTTCTGCTACCAGTTCTGAGAACTGGTCAGAACCTGCTGAATACCACCTCTGATCTGGAGGGTTTGAAATTTAAAGGTTAAGGCTAATTTTAACAAAGTCACATTTAAAGAAATTGCAACTGTGGAGAGTGTCCATCCAGGGCTGTGCATAGCCAACTTTCCTGTTCTCCATTTTTCCAAAACTGGAAAATGTGGAAAGTTTTCAAACTAGTCTCACAACACTGAAAATTGTTGGGCTTAAGTTAGTATCAGTTGCCCCCACTATTAATAATACAGGAACAGTCATTTTCCTCCCACCACACAGACAAATTGAGCGTTGGTTGCCTTTTTATGGTCTAACTCCCCTGGCCTTTTTTCTTTGTTTAGAATAGAATTCTTTATTGGCCAAGTGTGGTTGGACACACAAGGAATTTGTCTTGGTGCAAATACTCTCTAAAAGAAAAGATACATTCGTCAAGAATCATCAGGTATGACATTTAATGATAGTCATAAGCGATTTAATGATAGTCATAAGCAATCAAATCATACTAAGAAACAGTCAATATAAATCATAAGAATATAAGCAACAAAGTTACAGTCATACAGTCACAAGTGGGAGGGGATGGGTGATAAGGAGGGATGAGAAGATTAATAGTAATAGTAGTGCAGACTTTGCAGTTGGACAGTGTTGAGGGAATTATTTGTTTAGCAAGGTGATAGTGTTCAGGAAAAACTTCTTGTGTCTAGTTGTTCTGGTATGCAGTGCTCTATAGTGTCGTTTTGAGGGAAGGAGTTGAAACAGTTTATGTCTGGGATGTGACGGGTCTGTAAATATTTTCACAGCCCTCCTATTGACTCGTGCAGTATACAGGTCCTCGATGGAAGGCAGGTTGGTAGTAACTTTTTTTTCTGCAGTCCCAATTACTCTCCAAAGTCTGTGTCTGTCCTGTTGGGTTGCAGAACCAAACTAGACAGTTCTAGAGGTGCAGATGATAGACTCCATCATTCCTCTGTAGAATTGGATCAGCAGCTCCTTGGGCAGTTTGAGTTTCCTGAGTTGGCGCAGAAAGAACATTTTTTGTTGTGCTTTTTTGATGACTTTTTGATGTTAGGTGTCCATTTTAGGTCATGTGATATAGTAGAACCTAGAAATTTGAAGGTCTCTACTGTTGATACTGCGTTGTCTAGGATTGTAAGAAGTGGTAGTATGGGAGGGTTTCTTCAAAAGTCTTCCCCCATTTCTACAGTTTTGAGTGTGTTCAGTTCCAGATTTTTCCGGTTTCACCACGAGGCAAGTTGTATAATCTCCTGTCTGTATGCGGATTCATTGATGTCTTGAATAAGACCAATCACTGTTGCATCATCTGTAAACTTCAGTATTTTAACAGAGGGATCATTTGAGATGCAGTTCTTGGTATATAGGGAGAAGAGAAGTGGAGAAAGCACACAGCCTTGGGGGGACCCTGTGCTGATTGTACAAGTATCGGATGTGATTCTGCCTAGCTTCACCTGCTGCTTCCTGTCTGTTAGGAAGCTTATGATCCACTTACAAGTGTGTTCAGGTACTGCTAATTGGTTTAATTTACTGAGAAGAATGTCTGTAATGATGGTATTGAATGCTAAATTGAAGTCTATAAAGAGGACCCTTTTGAGGCTTAAAAATAATTCCATTTACACACACAAAAAAACTGCTTTACTTCTATTCTAAAGCTGAAATGAATTCCTCACCTCACACAGACAGCATTAATCACATTTAGGGGCTTTTGCTTTCCAGAAGGGTCTGTTTTATTGAAATACATATCTAGTCTTGTTACCGGTGTTCTTTCGTGCCTCAGGATGCATGATATAGAGCAGGGGTGTCAAACTCAATTTCATTGAGGGCTGCATCAGAGTTGTGTTTGACCTTGGGCGGGGCATGGCCAGCTCAACATTGCTCATGTCAGAGGCACCTGTGGCCGCCTGAGCGCCCTGCCAGTGAAAACGGGTTCCCAAACCAGTTTTTTGTTTGCAACAGCCTCAGTGGTGGGATTCAGCCAGTTTGCGCTACTTTGGGAGAACCCGGTTGTTAAGTTTCTGAGCAGTTTGGTGAACTGGTTGTTGGAAGAAATCATTAGGGCAGAGAACCGGCTGTTCAATTATTTGAATCCCACCAATGAATGGCTTCCTGCAATCCTCTGCCAGCAAAATCTGAGCTCAGGAGGGCCACATGTAGCCCTCTCGGTGAGTTCCAGGGGCCATCGAGTTCCAACGGCCCTCCTTTGCTGTTTCCACAGCAGCCCTGCAGGCAAGATCTAAGCACCCCGTGGGCTGCAGCCAGCCCCCAGGCCTTAAGTTTGAGACCGCTGATATAGAGCCAAGTTACATAAGGATGAGAACCTGGCATTTTTTTCACATCTGTGCCTCGGCCTTGGAGTGGAAGAGAACAGTGTGCTTAATCAATTATTTTAAACTGTGCATTCTTGCCAAAATTGTTTCCTATTTCTAAACTCCAAGCAAACAGTTTGCCACACAGAGTGGAAGCTATGGCACTGATCAGAGTGCTAGCAAGCCTTCTGATGCTACAGCTTTCTTATGGTAAGAGCCTGGACAATGGAGCAAAAGGTAAACAGGACTTTAGGTATCTTTTTCATTTAAACCTCGAATTACATGAGTAAAATTTCATGTAATAAATTAACTCAAGATGGACAATAAGGTTACAGGTAGAGAGTGGAGGAAGAAGGCCTACCTGGTGCAAATGGAGAAGACCGTTGCTGTATGTGTGATGATAAAATGAATGGATACATTTGATTCATATCAGCGAAACTAGCCAATTAAAAATATATAATCACAAGTATAATCAGCTTCCTTTCGTGTTTCCATTTATTTGGCAACTGACTTCAATAAAGGAAGATAACATATTTTGAGAAAAAAGTTGGGGAAAGATTTTTAGTCTTAGGATACTGCAATAGTGTATACACAAATGGTATATGAAATGGTCATTTATTTTTGTTCCAACCGGAAAAACAAATCTGTTGTATTTAACCTAATTCCCATTCTGTTAGATTTGCTGCATTATACAGCATGTAACATCTAGGTCATTGCTTCTTAAACAAATATCAAAACTTTTTTTTTTTTTTTAGCAATCCAGTATGGTAAGATCAGACTCTGGACCAAATGCTTCTAAAAGCCCATCCTTTTTAGAAGCTAATCTGAACTATTCTTACTTCAACTGATTAGCATAATCTGACTGGCAGTGATACCGTTAAGTTACTGAGCAGCAAAGAAGCAGAGCAAAATATGCTGTAACTTTTGAGAAGACCAGATGCCTTAGTTCTCAGCCATCGGAATGGCAGAATCATGCGATTTAACCTGTTTCCAGCATTGCTGGAGATGTAAAGAATAGTATTTTTGTATATCTGAGACTTCGAAGTTAAATGTCCCTTTTTGTTTGTACTTCATTTCCCTTGAATGTTAAACTTGAAAGCCAGGACTTATTATGTTTACCATATGTTCTGATTTGGTCAAGATGGTCCCAGTTTTTGGCTCCAGTATAAGCACCCTAACTGGTATGCAAAATGTCCTGAAAGTAGTGCTGTACAGGCCGGCAAAAGGGGACTCAGATTTAGCCACGTATTAATAACTAGTTCCCCAATGTGCAGGGAACTCAATGAAAGGAACTAAGCATCTATCCCCAGCTTTTCTTGTGCAAATTTACAGGTCATGGCCTTTGTCTTGAAGATGTGTGGAGTTCAATTCCCAAAATTCACCATGCTGTCAGGGGAATTGTAGGAATTAAAATCCATACATCTTCAAGTTGCCAATGTTGAGAAACACTGGCTTAATTGGTTGAAACTATAATAAGCTCATCGATATTGCTGTTTATAAGGTGCTCTAAGTCTAAGAAGCTTCTATAGTTTGAGCAGCAAGACACTGTTTTAAATAACTATATGATCCTGGGATGAGAATTGTGGGAATGATAAAAATGTCTTTTTCACTTCCATATTGACTAAGTCAATTCCCCTGTCTTGGAAGTCTGTCTACCCTTAAATCTTAACACCACTAACAAAGCAGAATCTGTTTCACTAAAGTATTAAGTGATAAGGTCCTGGACATATTTATTTTAGATTATGATGAGCTAGCATCTCTGTTTAATATTTAATGAATTTTTGCTTTCATAAAACCATATCAGAAAGTATGGGAAATATTTTTTTCTGTGATGTATATGCACACACACTCACACACATGCACATATACACACACATGCACACACATGTACCACTTTACAAATCCTTAATAAGATCACATCTGGAATACTGCATCAAGTGTGATCACCACATTACAAAAGAAGATGTTGAGACTTTCGAAGAAATACAAACAAGAGCATCTAAAATGATCAAAGGTCTGAAGGCTAAAACATATGAAGAACGGTTGCGGGAATCGGGTATGGCCAATCTAGGACTAAGTGTGTGAAACGAAGGACTAAGTGTAACATGAAAGCAACGTCCAAGTATTTGAAGGGCTACCACAAAGAAGAGGGAGTCAATTTACTTTACAAAGCACCAGAAGGCAAGATAAGAAACAATGGATGGAAACTAATCCAGGAGAGAAGCAACCTGGAATTAAGGAGAAACTTCCCAACAGTGAGTACAATTCACCAGTGGGACAGCTTGCCTTCAGAAATCATGGGTGCTTTATCACTGGAGGTTTTGAAGAAGACCCGCCTGGGTTGGATTAGAGGACCTCCAAGTTCCCTTCAAGCTCTATTCTGATTGACTGATATACATGCATATAGGAAGACTCGTGGTGGTGCTTTAATTTACCTACATGGGCATAGTCATGCCCATGAATATGGGCATGATCCATAATAAATAATCCATAATAAATAAATAAAAATTATTCAACTGGTTTGATGCTGTGTGTCTCACAAAATTACTCCAAAATTACTGTACCAATAGAAACACTACTAATAAAAGCAATTCTGTTCTATTTCACAGCCAGTGAACTTTCTTTGTTTCTTTGCAGCAATAACTCCTCTTGATCGGATCATTGGAGGTTTTGAATGTAACCAAAATGAACATCGTTCCCTTGTATACCTTTATAACTCTGCAGGGTTTTTCTGCTCAGGGACCTTGCTCAACCACGAATGGGTGATCACTGCTGCACACTGCAACAGGTGAGGGGATTACAGAAAGTGGAAGGGTTGAGGGAGATCGTGCTTAAATATCCAGATTTTTTTGTAATTAGTCTGCTAGTTTGTAGTAACTTCTCTGTGCATTTTGAATGAGTGTTCTGCTGCTACTGCTCCTCACAACCATATCTTGAACAGTGCTGTTTATATTTATGGTAGAATTTCCTTCTTCACCACAATATTTATCTTTCCCTTTTTTACTGGAATACAATAACAACAAACACAACAACATCTGGAACATTACCTGAACACCATCAGCATTGACAAAATCACCACAGTCAATTGCAAAAGGCAGCTTTACTTGGAACAGCTTATATCCTGTGACAATCCCTTTAATACCATGGAACCACATTTACCTACACCAGGTCCTCAGAAAGGGCTCGATAGGTGGATAATAATGGCAAATCCAGTCTAAATATCTGACTGCCTGTGCAACCGACCAAAATAGATTAACCATATGTTGCCTGACTCTGGGGGTTTGCAATAAGAAAATATTTTATTTTAAAAAAGATTAAAATAGCATAAAAGATAAAAACATGTGAGGGGCTTCTCTCTCCCTTGTGAAAGACCTGGCGAGGCACCACAATTGACTCTGTGGTTTCTTCCCCAAACCTCCAAAACTTTAACCTTAGACTGTCTAAGGTTACCCCATTCCTAAGGAGTCTGTAAGGGGCGTGTTGCGTGCATAACTGGACCAGCATGCCTACTGTCCCTGTCCAAATGTTCCCTTTTATTCATATCCATTTCATGTATTAATAATCATGTTCATTCTTATATCTGTTATCTAATACATACTCAACAAATAAAAAAAAATGGAATAAAATCTTCATAGCTCTTCAAAACAAGAGCAGAGTGGTCAAAATCCAGATCTTGTGTTTGTCTTTATCTATCCTACGATCCTTCAAGATAGGTTGGGTTGAGAGAGGATGTACACCATATAAAATCATAACATTAATGTCAGAACCACATGGACTCCTTAACTTTTCATTGTTTTTCTTGTAGGGAAGATATCCAGATAAAGCTTGGTGTACATAACGTACATATACACTATGAGGATGAGCAGATAAGGGTCCCGAAGGAGAAGTTGTGTTGTCTCAGTACCAATAACTGTACCCAATGGAGCCAAGATATCATGTTGATCAGGCTGAACAGTTCTGTAAACTATAGTGAACACATCGCACCTCTTAGCTTGCCTTCCAACCCTCCCAGTACGGGCTCAGTTTGCCGTGTTATGGGCTGGGGCACACTCACATCTCCTGAAGGTAGGGATCTCCGACTATACTCTCAAAGCTATTGATGTAACATCAAACATCAAAAGCAGTAAGAGCTGCAATGGCACAGTGGTTAGAATGCAATGCTGCAGGCTACTTCTGTTGATTGCCAACTGCCTGCAATTTGGCAGTTCGAATCTCCCCAGGCTCAAGGTTGACTCAGCCTTCTGTCATTCCAGTGGGTAAAATTGAGGACCCAGATTATTTGGGGCAAAAGGCTGACTCTGTAAATAGCTTAGAGATGGCTTGCAAAGCACTGTAAAGCAGCGTATAAGTCTAAGTGCCATTGTTATTGCTATTTGTTGATTAGCTGGGATTGGGTTTATTCCCTGTTCTCAGACTCAGCTTTGTCTGGTTCAGATGGCATTTTTCCTTTGTTTCCTTAAGACTTTATATCCATCTTATCTACCCTCCCCAAGGATAATTTTAGATAATTTTTTAGACATGATTCCTGCATTTTTGTTCTTGTTCACAATACAAGCTTATGGGCTGCTTCATCTTCAGATATGGAAGTTTCAGTATGCTTCCTGAGGAATTTTGAGAGATGAAGTCCACAAGTCTTAAAGCTCTCAAGTATGGAGACCCCTGTTCTAGATCTTCTCCAGAAGATGCAAGATCAATTCTGTGACCCTCGAACTAGCAAAAGTCTGACTTTGCCCACAAGTCAATCTTTGCACAGAGTGCTGAAGGAAGTTGAGAAGCCTTCAAATGACCTCATCTCGTAATATCTTGACAAAAACCACCCTTTGCAAACATTTAACTAAATCTATTTTTCCAGGTGTCCCTTTGGATATCTTGAAAGACAATACTTTCTACTCCAAAGCAGTGAGATAAGCTCTATCGGTTGGAAACAATGAAAGTTATAGTTCTATGTATCTAGGAGGTAAATTGTGAAAGGTGGAACGGTGTAACTTCACCTATTTTTAATTTTTTCAGTGACTTATCCCGAAGTCCCTCATTGTGTTGACATTAACATACTCCATAATCCGGTGTGTCAAGCAGCTTACCCAACAATGTCAGGGAAGAACATATTGTGTGCAGGTGTCCTGGAAGGAGGCAAAGATTCATGCAAGGTAAGTTGATCCCTTCTAAGACAGACTCCTCAAGAAACAGTGCCAGTTTTCAAAGCTATGATAAGAAATTGAGCCTTGAAGGCATCTTGTAGAAAGATACATACCAAGTCACAGCTTTTTCTAACTCCAGTGCCTTCTAGGTATCTGGATTTCCAGAGTCTAAAAAAAGCTTACTGCCTGGGAATATTTACCGTTATATACTCAATACCGTTGATGCTAGTGGGGGAAACTCTGGAAGTTAAATTGTATAAGGATCCTGGATTGGGGAATACTGAAGTGAAAACATTTGGGGCTATATGGGAACGGATGATGGAAGGGAACCATTTGCTCCACTTCCCATTCATAGATAGTAATGTGATGTTCCATGTTTGATTTTTCTCAACAGGGCGATTCTGGGGGACCCCTCATCTGTAATGGACAAATCCAGGGCATTGTATCTTGGGGGCGCTTTCCTTGTGCCCAACTTCTTGAACCTGGCATCTACACCAAGGTCTTCGATTATAATGACTGGATTGAGGGTATTATTGTAGGAAATTCAAATGTGATCTGCCCCTAGTGACAATTTTTGAAAAAGATAAAAAGGAGAAAATGCAATGTATAGTACATCTCTTCTATATTCTCCAATCTTATCCAACTACTTTGGAATAAATTCCCAAGCAGTAAGCATTTTTTAGACTCAATGAGACTGCCTTTGGGGTAAGAAATAGTCAAAATAGTGCTGCGGGGATTATGTCCCAATTCAATATACAATAAACTCAGTAAGATGGAGGTCTGTTTTAGGGTGAGGTGCAAAATGTTGACTCTAAAATGGGCCATTCCAAATATTTTAACCTCTGAACATCCTTCAATTTCTATCCACTTCTGGGACAGTGGGGTCCTTGCTGCTAATTTTTTTGCAGGCATTTTATTATCCAGCTAGGTAATATAATCAGTGCTAGAATTTTCTCTTCTATTGGTACTTAGGTGACATTTATAATATGCTCATATGGAGTCATGAACATATCCATATATACCCAAGTCCCATTGTTGCCTAAAAAGCACCCCAGATTAACCCCCCACTTCTCAACCACAAATCTTTTCCACAGTAATAAAATCTTATAAATCATCTTTCACTTGTGTTCTGATCCTTCGGTTTTGACACTCTTAGTAAAGAAACAGCCTGGCAACTGGCATCTCGACAACTAGGCTTAAAAGCTGAAAATGTTGACCTGGGTAGGATGTGGATAGGATATTATCAGAGTGAGCAACTGGAATAAAAATAATTCTGAAAAATGGTGATGAAGCTCACAAATTGCTCAGATTCATGTAGGTCAGGAAGCCATCACCAAACCAACCTGCTTAATGGCCTGATGCAATGTGTGTCATAAAGTCAATTGAGACTTGCTCCTACCATTTATGGATGGATGCAATGGCAGAGATCTGATTTTACATAACCTCACTGAGCTAGGTTTGGTTTTACTGTGATAGAGAACTGGGCTTCCATCTTAGGTAGTCCTCCCTAGCAGTCCTTTAATAGGACTCATTCTCAGGTAAGTCTAACTCTGAGCTTCCTTTCATCTACAAACCAAAGAAAAAGGAATTTCTTGCAAGGCCCTAATAAGCTACTGGTTTCTTGGTCTACCCATGTTTTGATTTCCTTTAACATTCCTAAAAATACAATCTGTGGTTGAATCCTAGGGCCATAAGCATCTTTGGCTGAGTTTGCACAAAACAATGATCCAAGAGATTAACTTTGCTTTTTCTGGCTCAACAGATTTGCTTGGTTTTTGTATGGCCTACCGGAATGCAGCTTTCTTGGAGCTAGGCCAGGCACTCAGTTTGACATAATTTTATTTGCATTAAATGTTAATTAAAAATATAAATACAATTATTTCCCAGTCATGTATTTGATGTCTCCTCATCCTTGCTTTAGATAAGAATGTATAAATACATTCTGCTAGATTGGCCAGAACCTATCTTGATCTAAGAGTTTGCTTCTCACAATGTCCACTAGATACTGGAGTATTCCAAAGCAAGAAATTACTGCACCTGGTACTTGGACTACACCTCTCCCAGCTTGGAAGTGTCCAGGATTAATAACTCTCATTGCTCCTGTCCTCATTGAGTCAAAAATCTATCCAAAATGACTATCGCTAATATCACATACTATTGAATTCAGCGGGTTAAGAACAATGTATTCTCCCCATTTTTTTAAAATTTAGCAAGACTCATACGAAAAAAAATAGAAACTCTGAGGAATATGAATAGATGGTATCTTCAGTCAATGTGTAAGAAAGTCTTTCTTGCATCCATCCAAAAATACACCCCCCCAATTCATTTATATCCAATAAAAGCATGGCTAAAAATCTAGTCTTTTTTTTTTTTTTACAAGAATGTAGACTACATTGTGTTAGGACTCCAAATGTTGTATAGTTCCTGATGAGTTCAGAAGGGGGAGGGGGAAAGCCAGCTTACAATTTTTTCTAACCAACACCCTCCAATCCACTGAGAAAAGTCTGATGCGTTTAAAGGGTTACGACATAAAATCCACAGCTAGCCCACCAGATGATTTATCCAACTTGTACATCAGAATGGCATGCTTTAAATTTCATCTAAGCCATTGACAAGAACATTACACAAGCCTCACAAGAAAAAGGTTGCTCTTCCAATTAGACTATTGTGTTTTTCTAGCAAATAATCAGCCTTTTTTGGGAATCTCCAAGAGATTCCTAGATTGGTACTTTATTGTATGGGCTGCTGCTAAAAATCCTTGTGCTGGTTTCCAGTTTCACAGCAAGTCTCTTTGGGGGGCTTCCCACAAGATCTAGTCAAAGCACATGTGAAACGGCCCAGCAGAACAATGTAAAAGCTGGCTCAGACACATCAGATCAACCCTAGCCAAGGAGTGTGTTTTTTTTTGGTGGGGGGGGAGGGAATGCCTTTCTTCTGAATTGCTTCAGAGGACTCTCAAGCACCTACATTAGTCTTTCCCCTTTCATACTGTACTCCTTTTGTCCCCAACCCAATTGATCCCTGTGCTGCACAATGCACAGACGCAAACCCTAGGTACCCATCAGGCAAGGCTTTCCCTGGGAGAAAGGGAAACGCTTAAAAGACATTTTCAAACTTGGCAAAGATGAGGTTCTGTTTTGGGACTCCAAAATTCTTCAGCTTGGTAGACTACTAGGTCTTTTGAGTCTCCTCAGCTGTAAGGAAAAATAAAAAACACAAATCTGAACATGCCGGTAAAGTTTTCATTTCTGGTCTCATGTGGGGTTTTTAGAAGGGCAGTGGGAAGTAAACAACTTGAGCAGTAAACCCAAAGGAAATAGCAGAATATTTAACCATGGGCTACCCTTTAATGCAATGGTGTATAACCTGAGATTTCAAGGCTGTACATGAGACCGTGGTGGCACAATGGTCAGAAAGCAGTATTGCAGGCTAATTCTGCTGATTGCCAGGAATTCCATCCTGAGCAGCTCAAGGTGGACCCAGCTTTCCATCCTTCCGAGGTCAGGAAAATGAGGATCCAGATTGTTGGGGGCAATATACTGATTGCATAAATTGCTTAAAGAGGGCTGTAAAGTACCATGAAGTAGCATATAAGTGCTACTGCTATTGCTATAAGCCATTCCTGGTTGCCAGTTATTTGCTGATGTGGGGAAGAACCATATTAACTTACTGATTTAATTTTAATGACATTTAAGTTGAAAGGATTTTTAATCCTGGTCCCTTTTTTGAAAAGTGTTCCCTGCACTCAAATGCTATCCTTTACTTCAAAAAGGTGGTGCATTTCCCCTCTCCAAATCTGCCACCAGAGGCAGACTAGTGATCAAGCCAATCCCATCTACTTAAGAGGCAATCCCTGCCCATAAGATAAGGCAACCTTCTAACCAGTGCCTGATTCTCCTACATTGTTTTCACAATATAGACTAAATGATGGTTGAAACCACAGTCCAAGACCTATTAGACATCTACCAATGCTTCCGAGACTCTCAGGCTTGGAAAACCATAATTAAGAGAGATCTGTGACATTATTGGTGCCCTTTATGTTTCAATAATACATGGTGAAAAAAGGCAATCTATAAGCAAAAGCTGAATATGAGGAAGTACATTTTCAAATAGATCAGCCTTTTATTGTCATGCAAAGCATCACCCAGAACTTGGTATACAAGAAATACAATAGCTGCCAGAAATCATATGTCTCTTTAGCTTTGAGCAATAGCAAACGTCTGAGCAGGGTAGCCATCAGCTGACCAGACTTTCTACCCTTAAGGGTCCCTTCCCTTACAAATAGCTCTGCCTGCCTGCCTGTTCCTGAGACTTCAGCGCAGCCAACTTCTTGCTGAAGCCCGCTGCCTTGCTCTCTCTGGATAGGGCTGCCGTCCAGGATCAGGATGCAGAAACTGGTAGTCTTCTGCCAAGGCGACAGCTTCATCCCCATTTTCTGGATGACGCTCCCGGACCCATTTCTGGACATCATCAGGGAGGAGGTTCAGGAACTGCTCAAGGACTAGCTGCTCAACTATTTCTTCTTTGCTGCGGGCCTCTGGTTTCAACCACTGGAACAACAATTCCTGGAGCCGTTCATAAGCCACTTGGGGACCTTCAGTCTCTTTATAGGCAAAACCCCGAAAGCGTTTGCGCTGATTTTCTGAGACTGTGTTGGACAAGCACGGAATAGCCTGTTCCACCTTTGTGCAGCCATCCAAACTGCTGTGTGCTTCCTGGGCTTCTCCAAAGAGGTCAGGAAGCAGCATAGCTCTTCTTGGCTCTCTGGCTTCCTGGCAAACATCAGGCATTTCTTTAAAAGCTTCAGCATCATCTTCCATCATCCGTTTTGCTCCCTTTCCTTCGTTCGAGGATGGCACTGGAACAGCAGCAGCTACCTCCAGAGGAGGTGGCACCAAGGCTACCTCAGTTTTTGGCTCCTCTTCATGTTTTACTTTCATTTTTGTGACCTGGCATGGAACAGTAGGCTCTGCTGGCATTTCCAAAGGTTCAGCATCCTCACCCAAACATTTGGCAACCATCTTAGGCTCGCTCTGATTGCTATCAGAGTCCTGATGCTTAGTCACAAGGTTACCCTCTGAGTCCCTATCTTCCGCAGGGTCAGAACAGGAGCCATCCAGGAATGGTTCTTGAATCTTATTGGCCATTCTTCACTGGCTGCCCACAGGCGTTGCAGCTTTCCCCCCCCCCCCGGGAAAGTTCTATAACAAGAGATGTCAAAAAGAGAGAAAAAAAATGTGGTAAACATTCAAGATTAACTCCAAAGACTTCTGTGTAGACATCCATTAAAAAATTGAGCAGAATCGGGCTCAGAAATGTGGACAACAGGTACCAAAAAAAAAAAAAAGTGGATCCCAGGGAACTCCAAGCACTACTAGTTAAAATGTTAATGAGAAAAAGAAGAGGAAATAATGAAGAGAGCATTTAACTGTTGCTAAAGATGACAAATATTCTGTGAAGGAGGTGTGTTAGAGTCTAGACACTGTAAAACTATGCTGAAAACAGGCTAGCCTTCTTTGCAGCTACTTACATTTTTCCACTGCTGTGGATTACTGCTGCTTCACTATATCCGCCTCCCTTTAATCTGTATTTTAAAAAGCAAACCAACATGTAAACCACACACTTGGGAACAAATGCCAACCAATGCAACTTCTTTCCTTGTCACTTCACAAAACATCTGATTCCCCAGAGGCCAACTAGGTACCAAAGGAGGGAAATGACAGGTATGCAAAGAGCATGTTATGTGGAGCTAAGAGTATTCCACTATCTTATAAAAGGCCTATTAACATATAATTTTGTAAACAGGTCTTTCATTAGCTAGTGGAATACACTTAGCTCCACATAACATGCTCTTTGCAGAAAGGCTGCCTCTTTGTTATGCATTATTTTTTAATTAAAAAAAAAAAAATCCCAGTATTTTGGTGAATTTCTCCCAGGAATTCAAAAACTCCCCAAAGCAGCATATCCTTTTGGCTCCAAGATACTGTACAGGTAGTCCTCGAGTTACGACCACAATTGAGCCTAACATTTCTGTGGTTAAGTGAGACATTTCTAAAGTGAATTTTGTTCCATTTTATGATACTTTTCACTGCAGCTGCTCAGTGAGTCCCTGTAGCTGACAAGTTAGTAACACTGTGATTAAGTCAATCCGTTTATTAGTCTTAGACAAGAGACCTGGTTGTTAAGTGAATCTGGCTCCCCCATTGACACTGCTGCTCAGAAGACTGCAAAAGGGGATCACACGGCCCTAGGAGACATTGCGATGGTCGTAAGTATGAACCAGGGGCCAAACGTCTGAATTTTGATCACACAACGATCCTGGGAATGATGCAATGGTCATAACTGTGTGTGTGTGGGGGGGGGACAACCCCAAGTCTTTTTTTTTCCAGTGCCGTTGTAGCTTTGGTCACTAAGCGAACGGCTGTAAGTCAAGGACCACTTGTACTGAAATAAATAAGTTAAGTTTGAAAGAGAGTTAGAAAGCCGGTGGCACAGCCCACCCATTCTTGGCAACTATTTCCCCGCAAGGCCCCACGTTTTCCTTAGAAACACTTCGCAACCGACATCCGAAAGGATTTCTGTCTCTCCCCCATTCCCGGCCATGCTAAACGCCGAGCTCGCAGGAAACCTTTTGCTTTCCGCCACAGGATGGGACGCAAACCAGCCTTTCCCCTCTCGGGAAGAGAAAAAGGCAGCGAAATTTGCAAGAGCGGTGGCGGGAGAGCAAAGCAAGCGATGCTTCGGCCTGAACCTTCGGCCGGAGCGGCTGGTCTCTCTTTCTTCCCCCCCTCGCTCCCGAGGCGGCCGGGAGAAGCGCCACGCGAAGCCGCTGAGGCTTTATAGACCCCCCCCCCGGCTCCTCGCGCGGGAGGCGAGCGAAGGGCCTTCTCTCCGGGAGCGCCGCCTTCGTTCAGATTCACCGCTTCCCTCTAGCGACCCTGGGCCGGGCGCGGTTGTCCCTCCAAGTCCTGAGGAGAAACAAGCGGACAACACCACCACCTACCTGCACCCAGGCCAGGCCCGCTTTTAGCCACTGGAACCCGCCTCCGGAAGTTCCCCCGATTGGCTTCCGGCCCGAGGGACGTTGACGGTTTAAAAGAGGGGGAGAAAGTAGAGCTATAAAGTGTAGAAAAGTTCTCACCCCCCACCCCCCACCCCCGTGGGAGTCGTTGGTGCGTTGTTGAGAAACCGCTTCTGAGGATGATCAACCGTAGGCAGAAAGGATAACGTATTTTCATAGGCAGCCGCGTTTGGCGACAAGTTTTTTTTTTTTAAACCAAGGTTGGACTAGAAGACCTCCAGGGATCCTTCCAACTCTGTTAATCTATTCCTATTGTATTCTATTCTTCTCTCTTCTCTTCTCTCTTCTATTCTTCTGTTCTGTTTTCTCTCTTCACTTCTTATTCTATTCTATTCCTATTTTGTTCTATTCTGTTCTATTTTTCTATTTCTATTCTTTTTCTATTCCATTCCATATTTTCTATTCTGTTCTAATTCAATTCAATTCAATTCAATTCAATTCTATTCTATTCTATTCTATTCTCCTCTCCTCACTTCTCCTCTCGGATCTGGGTTGGTTCTGGACTCCTATCTCTGTTGTATCAAATGCCTGCATATGTCATTGAAAACTCTTGAACACTCCTGGTGTTGTTGTGTGAAATCCCTTCTTGTTTAAACGTTGATAAATAGTCCCCCACAAGAATTAATAAATTCACGTGGGTAAACAAAGGACTCAAAGGGATGCAGAAATGCCAAGGATGAGCCTCGCCTTGCTATACAGGTAGCTAATTGAGACAATTGTCGGTTGCTAAGTGAGACATTTGTTAAGTGGGTTTTGACCCATTTTATGACCTTTCTCGCCTTGGTTGTTAAGGGAATCCCTGCAGTTTGATTAGTTAGTAATCTGGTTGTTAAGTGAATTTGGCTTCCCCCGTTGACTCTGCTCATCAGAAGGTCGCAAAAGGAGAATCATGTGACTCTGGGACACAGCAACGGTCATAAATATGAAGCAGTTGTCAAGCATCTGAATTTGACCATGGTTTCAAGTAGATCTCTGAAACTGTGAATTGCGCAAACCTCTTCGGAACTAGTCTGGCTAATACATGCTCATTTATCTTTTGGACAGTTTTGAATGAGGACACATGAATTAATTCCAACTTCAACCCCTGCTTTTTCTCATCCTACTTCTTGCCACAACTTGAGGATGTTAAATTATAGGGTAGGGGGGAAAAAACCCACATTCAATACTCCCAATAACTGAATATGAGGGAGATTCTTTGGGGACAACAACCAAATGATCTAATCTGGAATGAAGTACATAAAGTAAATAGCATTTGTTCTGAGCACACTAACAGTGATTAACTTCTTCGATCAGAGTAAATACTTGCCAGTTGCCAAGGTTATCCAACTTTTGATCATATAACCACAGGAAGGCTGAAACAGTTATTAAGTGTGAGAATTCATCTTAAGTCACTTTTTTCAATGCAGTTTCAACCAGTCACTAAACAAATGATTATAAATTGAGGGCTACCTCTATATACATATGTGTGTGCATGTGTGTGTGTCACGTTATTAATTTCCCCTTAGTCTATCTTTTTCATTCTCTCCAGTGTCAAGTATTTGAAATTCTTTAGAAAAGAAACTTACATTTCTTACAAAAAAATTCCTATTGTGTTTATGGTGATAATGTTCTTCTTATGCTGATCAACACTATATTCACTTGTGCAACCGATGTTGGGAATCTGTCAAGATCTGTAATTATTGTACTTGTGAATATATTAAGAGAGAATATAATGTTCATCATGAAATCAGGCTGGATCCAGAATACCTCAAGGCTTGCATCTGGGCTAACAATTCCTTCCAAAACCATGGGTTGCTTTCTAAAACAGGAACTTTGATTTCTTGTGGATTAAAAGGATGCTTTCTCTTTGCAGACTTCTATGCTAATTGGGATAATGCACATGCTATTTATTGCCCATAAAGAGCACAATAAATCATTCCCAGTTGCTTTATTTAAACTCAAGCAGGAAAGGGAAGAAAGAGATTACTACAGTATAAAAAATAAAATAAAAACAAGGGTAACAGTAAAAAGGTAAAGGAATGACAACATTTGCACCATAGCAGGGAAAGAGCATCTGGATCAGAGCCTGCTGTAGTCTAAGCAATCCAACAGGATGAGGAAGGGATAGGGAATCAAGGGCAGGGATAGTTGAAAGTCTCAGGCAATCAAGCAAAGGGTGCTTTTCACTCTCCTTTTAAATCAGACGCTTCTAATATTGCTGCTGAATTTCTTGATTGGGGGTGTGTGTGTACATTCAGCCCATGCAAGGATTCAAAGATGCTACAGGAAAGATAAAACACTGTTAGTATTGGATCAAAACATTTTGAGCATTTTATATTCAGAGAATGAACACATGGCAAACAATTTAACATAAAATTGGCTTGATTTCTAATCAAGGCCAGATATCTCATTATGAAAAAAAGAGATTCATTCCTAAAAAGTTTCCTGAGTTAAGATGATGCCAGATAAGCAGATGTTGCTCACTTTTGTTTACATATAATGGGGCACAAATGTGCATCAAAAAGTGGAAAGACCACATATTTAGATGGATTACATTATGGAAGGTACAATAACCAATCATCGAATTACCCATCCATATTTTTTAAAAAAAAAAATCCTATGGGAAATCTTCCCACACCAGTAGAAATAATTCTTTACTAGCTTCTCCATACCCTGTGTGATGTTCAAAATATCTTCCTTCTGGTTAAGTTTTACAATCTGACCTAGTGAATTTTTTTGAGAATGGAACTTTCTCTGTTCCAAGACTGTCTTCTCAACCAGTCACCATGATAGAAGCCATCTGCAGCAATCCAAATTTGCAATGACACTGCGTTGTAGACCTTCCCTAATTGAAGATTTCCATGCTATCACTTTGGAAAACAGGCAACTGCTTTGGATTAATAGGAAAACTGTAAATTCTACCATATATTCCAAACAGCAAGGTCAAATATTTTAGGATGACTGTTTGCCTTTTTAAAAATTCTTGCTACTTTCTCTGTTTTAACAGTACTCAATATGAGGCTCATGGCAGGATCTCCGTATTAAAAGAAAGGAAAATAAAACCCAGATAATATGAAAGAAAACATGCCTTCATACAAACAAACAGTAGTAAAGGGAGAGACTTACATTTCTTTCTCGCCATGCTGGCCTACTAGGGATTTCAGCAATGTTCTGTGATATGTTTGTTCCTGGCAAAGATTTTGTGTTGTTCAGGACCCGTACCACAGTCCCAAGAGCCTCTGATAAGTCCTGCAAAGGGGTGCCACTCAACCCATACAGTGTAGAAGCTGCATAGAAATGAACAACAACAAATAGAAAATAAGTATCACAAAATGCTTTGGGGGGGAACTTCTTAGCAATTGACACCTTCATTCTTGCCTTCTTAATAAATACCATGAGATATGTATTTTCACCTTAATTTACTTTAGAAATCAACCCCGGTCTTATGGATAATTGTTTCAAATCAAGTATTTGCTGCCAATTCTAGTTCCATCTTTAGTCCCTTCATCAAGTTCTTTACTGGTGCCTTTAAGCTGTGTTCATTTTAATTCTTATTTAATTCATTGATATCCTATCTTTCCAAATGAAATGCTTATTTAAGGCTGCTTTTATCTAGGATGCCAGTGAAGCATTCCCTACCGAATACCAACACTACACTTTCCTGGTGAGCGCTCTTATATTATGACAAAATGAAAAGTGAGATTGGCTATGGGGGATGCTGTTTTCAATGACAAGTAGACTTAATCAACAGCCAAGCAATTATTCTGGGAAGGATCGAAGTGATTTATGTACTGTGTTGTGGTCAGCACTGTGTTCAGCAATAAATAAATATTAAGCGGAACCAATGGCAAGGCAGTCATACAAGTATACTGGCAAGATACCAATTCTCGCAACACATGAAGGACAAAAAGGAAATTGATGTCACTATGTGAAGAGACCTCCTTGTTTCTGTTTCTAAAGTTACCTTGGGTTAATCGGAGCTCCTCACGGACTGTATCCAACTCAGCCTTCAACACAGTACAGCCTACACAAGGGGGTAGCATCCTGGAACTGGGGACCCCATCTTGGGCTGTGTCACCACTACCATTTCCACTCCACGGAGAATCCAGTAAAATGTCAATGCTGTCACTAAATGAAGGTCTGTCTATGTCAGGAGACCCATGACCGTCGTGGCCTGGTTGGGGGCTGGCCACAGTTGCATCCTTGTCAAAAGCCAGCTGAGATGACCCAAGACTAGTCGATGCTTTCTGCTCATGCAGAATCCCATTCACAGCTTCTGAAACTCGGCTACTGCTTTTCGTCTTAGCTTCCCCTTCTGCCTGGCGTTCCCCAGCCACGTTATAACTGGGAACAGATCTTCCCCGCCCTTTGGCTTTCCCAGCTTGCTTTCCAGGCACAGAGGTGGGCATTTCTTTTGCTTTCTTTCTAGTTTCAGCCACTTCTTGCTCTTCTATGCTATTGTTCAACTTCATCTGCTTGGCTGCTGCCACACCGTGTTCTCCATCCTGTTTGGGCACAATCTGCTTCCTTGGATCTGATCTGGCTCTCTTCCTGAGCTGGAGATGTGTTTCTGTACCTGAAGATGGAGAATAAGTTTACCTTGAGAGACCTGCCAAGATACAAAAATAACAGATGGGCTCGTGGTTAAGGCCCTAGGCTGGAAATCATAAGATTTGGATTCCAGTCCCATAGATGGTGGGATTCCACTCACGTCTTGCAGAGTAAGTTTTTATTTTAGCTGCAAATATGAATATTAGAATATGAAAGGTACTTGATAGCTTTCCTTTTATAAAAACTTTGAGAGGGATCACAATTATTCCTTTTATAGATAAACTGAAGACATCCTTAAGAAATCAAGATAGGTTGACTTGCTGAAGGTTAACCCAATATGGAATTCATTAATAGAGCTTATGCACATACTTGTAAAGTAATCTGAATTAATTTGAAATCATCTAGAGCTCTGTTTGTTGTCTTCTCTCTGTAACCCTCCAGAAGTGGCTTAGATTTGAGAATTCAATTAAATGCCTTTTTGATTCTGGCATCGATCTGAGAATTACCATTCAGAGTGTCTTTACAAATATACTGTCAAGTGAAGTCAACAAGCCCTGATGTGTGAATGAGGGCCATAAGCTGAACCTGGGAGGCCTGTACCATCTCTCTTCAGCAAACACTTCCTTGCCATCTGATGATCCCAATCACCTTCTTGGCCAGTTTTTCCTTCCAAGAGATTTTGCTAATTTGCTAGTCTTTATGCTAAGAAGCATATTGCCAAAAATTCTTTTTCATTTGATTGTATTGACTAAGGAATGACAGAAATTGTCCAGAGAGGAAACAGGGAGCAAGAGTGAATAAAGCTGCTTATGGCATGCAAACATAAACAGAAATGGAAGATAAATTTAACTGGACATGTAGTAAAACAAATGAAAACAATAAAAAGCGATCCTCAAAAGACAAAGAAACAAATTTGTCATATCAAAGATTCAGTGCACCTGATAAGCAAATTCTTACCTAGTAAGCCAACCTTCCTAGGATTTTCTCGACTGTCTTTTATGCAGGGTTGTCTCTGATCCTCATTCAAGTCTTCTTGAGGGGAATCTACAACCATGTTATCTGAGGTAACACGTACCTGAAAAATAAGAACACCACTCTTGTGTTTATCACTTCTAAAATAAAAAGGGCCCTCAGTTCCACACCAAAGATGTCAAGAAGTGTTCCCCTATCTTTGTGATCTGAAGATAAATATACAAGCATTTTGAACTTGCTGCCAGTTGCCTCATCCTAAATATCCTTCAAAACCAAATCCTGCTGCAGTCACATGAAAATATTGGTCAGAATCAGACAATTTGTACCCATAAGAATTTTATTTTTTAAAAAAGCAAATTCATTTTCTACTGTCTAGAAAACTCTGAGTAGCCTTTCAGCTTCTACCAAAGCAGGAAAGCACAAGCAAATTGGAAATGTATCTTTTGGGGAAAGAGTCTACCTCCACCTGCAGTGCTTGTTGTTCCCTTGTCTTTAAATCTCACTTTCAACTGAAAAACTAAAAACTTTTGCTAATAACTACAGTAATTCCTAAATTCCATGCATAAAAGTCTCTCGGTCAAGGAGAAAGATGTATGGGGAGAAAAATAAGCCTTTTTCATTTCCTTGCTCCTCCTTTAATGCTATCTCCAAACCCCAAAGCAGAAATCACTCTCGGCATGCTCTTACTTGGTCCCGTTGCCTCTTGGACTCGAAATGGAGCTGGAATCTCTCTGCCAGGGCCACAGCTTCCTTGCCGTTTTCTGGCTGGCATTCGCGTACCAAGGTCTGGATCTCTTCAGGGAGTATGTTCAGGAACTGCTCAACCACTAGCAGCTCCATGATTTGCTCTTTGCTACGTGCTTCTGGCCTTAGCCACTGGTGGGAAAGCCGCCACAGGCACTGGTATGCTTCCTGGGGTTCCTGGGCCTCCTGATACTGGAACTGCCTGAAAGAATGACGGCGGCTTTCCAAGTCGACGTCTGTTTCAAGTGATTGAGCACAATTGCTGGCGCACAGCTGTTGGGCCTTGTGGCGGAGCTGGTCCCTACCTTGCTGCTGAGAACTCTGGTATGAATCACATAACGGATTCAAACCTGAGAGGGGTGCCTCTGAGTTATCCTCTTTCCCTGGGGCCCCCAGGTGCCCTGCAACGAAAGGGAACCTCGGGCCTGACAGCACCTCCTGACAGTGATCTGCAGGAGGCTGCTGAGACAAGAGCCACCTCAGGATCTCTTCAGCAGTCCAATACTGCACTTCCGGAGGCACCTTAACTCTTCCTCCCAGTGCTTCTTTCACGGCAAGTCTATTTAGACTCTTGCCCGGTAGGTCAGACTGCATTATCTGTTCTAACAAAGCCTGTAGGGGTAAGCCAGGCCCAGTGGCTGTTCCTGCTCCGTTCTTTGTGGACATCTGCAAGGTCTGCATGGGATTAGCGCAGGCAGCCGAGCTAGGACTGGCAGGAGATCGCTGAGTTAGCACCTGGACCAGCTCAGTTTGTTTCTGAAAGAGTTTCTCAAAGAGCTGAGCTTGGAACTCCCTATCCTCATGTCGCATCTCCCTGTCATGCTGGATGAATTCAGCTAAACTCTGTTTTTCCTCAGCTTGGAGGGCCACCTGCTTCTGCATTCTCTGCAGCTCCGGCTGATGTGAACGACTGCACTTCTGGCCAGCGCCCCTTGACTGCCCATCCCCCTGAACTTTTTGTTTCCGAGTTCGAAGATGGGGACGTTGGTCAAGCATGGAGATGAGCTGCCTGGGTGGAGGTTGGATCTCCATTAGCATAGGAGAGGCCACATCTATAAAGTAAGGAACAGGGAACAGCCATATATGTTTATAAATATATATATATAGTCTCCAAGCAGTGCAACATCATCAATAGCAAGGGTCTTCAAACTTGGCAAGTTTGAGACTTGTGGACTTCAATTCCCAGAATTCCTGAGGTAACATGACTGGAGGAGGAATTCTGGGAGTTGAAGTCCACAAGTCTTAAACCTGCCAAGTTTGAAGACCCCTGATCCATAGGGTCGGAATGATTCAGAATGATTCGACGGTCAAGATTCAATGGCCAATGATTCAAAGAGCAAGAAAGTAATAAAATGATATTCATGTGAAGCACACAACACCTGTGACTGCAGGCTAAACAAAGAAAACCCTGAAGGTTCCCCTATGATGTTGTTCTTCTTCTGAGTATATAAACCAGGGGTCCTCAAATTTGACAGCTTTAAGTCTTGTGGACTTCAACTCCAGAATTCCTCCTCTAATCATGTTAGCTCAGGAATTCTGGGAGTTGAAGTCCACAAATCTTAAAGCTGTCAAGTTTGAAGAACCTCGATATAAACAAGTAAAAGCAACAGCAACCAGTGGAAGTTGGCCTGCTATAGAAAATTATATGGATTTCCAGAAAGTTGTGGTTCTAGGGGAGTTCAGGTAAAACATTTAGACCAAAAGTCCAATGAAACTATGAAACTAAAGACCCAAATATTTCATAAAATGATTAACAGCATATTCCTCCCTGCCCCTCCCGAGATATCCTTCTAGATCAGTGATGAATAACCTTTTTCACGTCGTGTGCCAAAAGGTTGTGTGCACACACACGCATGTGCCCACACCCATGATGCAATGCACATGACTCCACCGCCCCCTGCGCATGCACACCGTGCACCTCTCTGCATGTGCATACAACCCCCGTGCTGCTCCTCTGTGCATGCGTGCATGACCATGTGTGCATCTTTGCGTATACACACATGATGCTCCCACACACCCTGCTCCCTGCACATGCATCTCCCCTGAGCACGTCTCCCTCCATGCATGCACGGCAGATACCAGACAATCAACTGGCTGGCAGAGGGCGCAAGCACAGTGGGGCTCTTCTGGGTGACCTCTCATGTGCCGGCAGAAATGGCTCTGTGTGCCACTCCTGGCACATGTGCCATAAGTTCGCCATCATGGTTCTAGACTAGAGGATTTGCACTGACACATTCCCCAGGAGAAATGAACAGTTTACCCAGCTCTGGTGAGATTTCATCTTCCGATTCCTCTTCCTTCACCTGAACTGGGATGACTTGGATCTCGCCAAAAGCCTCATGAGCCTCTGCATGGGTGTAGCTGAATTCATCGGTCCCTTGGCTTTCGGAGGCAGCAGTCTGGGACAGCCAATGCCCAGAGGCCTGGGAACCCCAACGCTCAGAGATGCTGGATTGGGTCCCCCAGGGCTCAGAGATGGAGAGGCCTTCCTGTCTGTCCGCTGCGACACTGGACCCTTCACCAACCTCAGAGGGAAAACCAGGCCTGCAGTTTATATACTGTGTCATTATCTGGTCAATTTCATCATAGAAGGGACACTTGATTGGCGGCCGCCCCACAGAGTTATTTTCTTTAGCCTTGCGGTAAGCCACTTTCAAACCTTTCATTTTTTCACGGCATTGGTCCCCAGTCCGATAAATGCCCATTTCTGCAAGACGCTGAGAAATGCCATCATAGACTGCACGGTTCCTCCCGTGGGAGCTAAGGTCATGAGTGACCGCCGCCTCAGTCCAGAGGGCAAGAAGCACCTTGATATGCTCTGCTGGCCAGCTAGCTGCCCGTTCTTGTGGTCTATCCCGCCTCATTTCTACCAAGGAAAACCTGAAATGTCTCACTGGCAGGTTATACAGCAGAGCTCAGGCCAGCAGAAGTCCAAAGGCAAGCAAGGCAGATACAAGAAAGGACATGTAAAAAGTCTGAATTTTAGAATTCCAAATTTCTGTGCTGGAACTGCCTGGTAGATGATCCCTGATTCTCCTCCATATGTCATTGATGCAGAGAGTGTAGATTATGAAACTTCTGAATCTAGGGATCTAAACTATGAACAGCCACAATAGCTACATCTTCCCACTTGTATCGGGTGCAGAGATATTTAGACAGGGTAAGTCACAGCTCATGAAAGAAGGCAGAATACTACATCTCCTGTGGAAGAAAGATCAGGTTTCAAAAGCCAATGTTTATAAAGTCAGAAAGCCTTTGATCGTCCATAATGTACAAAACTTCTCTCTTCTTTGAACTAACTTCGTTATCTCCTCTGTTTATTGAAGGAGACGGTTTGGTCAAATCTGGAAAAATCCTGGAAGTTCGTGCAAAAAAACCCACCAAAAAGCCCAAACCAGACTAAATATTTATATCACACATTTCTCCCAAGGACCCCAGTGCAAATTTAATGTTCTCCATTTTGCTTCGCATCAATTCTGTGAAGCAAGCCAGATCAAAAGAAAAGTGACTGACTCAAGGTACAAGCAAGCTCAACAGAAAAGAACTACAGAGCATTCTGTCTCAGCTTGTCACACAATATTGTAGCATTTGAACACTAACCCCAGGGAACCTCCAAAATAAAATTACTGTGCAAAATTAATTGGCAATACAATCAATTTATATTTCTTGCAGAGATCTGAGATGACTATTCCAAGAATAAGTAATGTTTTTTCCAGGCATGTCTACTTCCATTTTCAGCTTGTGTGATGCACAAAGATTTGTATTTGGTTCGAAAAATAAATAATCCTTTGTATGCAAGCCCCCCTCAACATAACAGAACTAAAGCTGCTTCCATATCAGGAGATTACTTGCTTTCATTCACTGCCCTACATTCTAAAACATCATGGGAACAGATTAGAAACACACAATCCAGGGCATCAGTGTTATGAGTAATAAAAGTCAGTAGGCTTTTGGGTAGTGGGGATGTGCTTCTTTCTGCTGATCACCCAGTCCTTGACCAAGTGGTACCTTGTTCCATCATAGTACCCGAACTGATATGAGTCCTATGGAACTGCTATGAGTCCTAGGATGCTTCCAGTTTAGGTCATGTATAGCAGACATCCCTGCCGCACTGCTTAAGTGTGTTCTATGGAGGTGCTGGGCCAGCAACCCGGTCCTCCTTACTATTCTTCTCTTAAGCTGCTGTGAACCCTTGATTAGGCCATGAGGTTGTCATGTATAGTGCACAGCATTGTATGCATGATCTTGATAGTGTCACGCCTTGTGGACTATTGTTCAAAATAGCATGTTATATATATATATATAAAAAGGCACTAGATTAAAAATGAACAATTTTATATTCTAAAATATTGCCTCATAGCCTAATAATATAAATAGACCTTGCTTCTAATCAGCTTTATCTCCATGTTACATCTGCATAGAATGGCAGTATGACCCTACTGCATGTTTGCTCAACTGTAATAGAAGAGAAGATGTAGTATAAGTTTGGAACTGGGCTGTTAAAATGCACATTAATCCTCAACCTTAAGCAATTTCCAACCTTAAGCAATTTCATTCTTCTTACATATTTTTATGAAAAAAAAATTCAGATTTGTTCCACCAAATATATATATTTGGTGGAACATATATATATTCTCAGATATATAGCAGCACTATTGTTTTATCACAATCAGGAAAAAAAGTGAAATACAGTGTTCACCGAGGGATGCTGGGCTAACTGTTATTTCGCATCCTAACCAAACTAAGAGTAATATTGTGAAATGAATACTGGCTTGTGTATACAACACACTTTAATTATACAAACAACTCTTTTGTTGATTCTTAAAGTACTAAAGGCAAAGGGTCCCTCATGCACAACACTTACTGGATATATTATCTGCAGCAATGCAGAAGTGATTTGTCATTTTACTTTTTTTCCCCTCAGTCTGCAAATTGTATTACAGTAAGCTTTTTCCAAATCACCAGGTGGCAGCACCTGGATGTTGTTGTCTGGAATCAAAAACTAAATGATTTCCAGGAATATAGTCTGGAGAAGATTAAAAGAAATGCAAGCTACTTCAGTTGCAAAGCACATTGCATGGATATGCTCACATAATGCATTAGAAATCCAGCTAGACTTGAGGCCATTGCTTACAAGGAAGGGCAGAGGATTTGCCCAATGCATTAAAGCATAAACTGACCTAACTCGGGTTCACTGATGTGCAAAGAATGACAATTAAAACTTTCTAAGAATTACCTGTTGTGGAAATGAACTACCAAGTGTATAATTAACTAGGTTAAGCATATTGCATTCATTTTAAAGACATATCTTTAAAATATATAAACATACCCAATGCATGATTGATCTCCCTGGAATAAAATTAATATAACATTAAGATAGTAAATAAAATAAGCTTTCAGGAAGAAAGTAGCATATAAATATTTTTAAATTCACACATGTAAACACGTGGAAGAAACCTTTTAAGCCGCAGAACAAGAATCCAAATGATCTCCAACAGATGGTATCTATTCTCTACTTGCGCACGTTTGCCTTATGGATATCCCTTTTATAGTTTGACCCTCAGTGATTGTTTATATGTATCTATAGTGTATATCCAGCCAATTTTTGACATAGTTACCCTTTTAACAGTTTAACTTGCAATGACTATGCAATGTATAGGTTGGCTACTGTATCCTTTCAAGAGGATTTGATTTAGTTATTGTTGCAATTGCTTACAGCGATTATATCTATGTGTGTGCATGCAAATACACATAAAGAGGTATAGCAAATTTTTGACTTTGTTATTTTAACAGGCTGTGATTACATGTATTCACACACAAAAACATACAGTACCTAAAGAGCCAAATTTCTACTTAGTGTCCGTTTCAAACAATTTGGATTTTGTATAGCTTGTGTACATGCATATATGGTATGTATAGCTAGGTTCTGATTTAGTTATTATTTTAACAGTTAATGTACATGCAAAACCAACAGTTGACACTTGTCATTTTATGTTTAGCCTGAAGTGATTTGCAGTGTGTGCGTGTATGAGTGCGCATATACATATATTTATGCATACTGGATAGACAGATGGATGGATAAGGATAGAGTGAGATAGATAGATAGATAGATAGATAGATAGATAGATAGATAGATAGATAGAT
>BLBF01000072.1:791840-810219 GCA_015471245.1 Laticauda colubrina
GATAGATAGATAGATAGATAGATAGATAGATAGATAGATAGATAGATGCAAACCATGTATTATTGTATATACCCTGGAACATACACACTCTACATCAATGCAACAAAATAAACCAAGAACCCGCTTCAGGAGCTAAGCTGCAGGCAGGACCGAGGCGCTTTGGGTTTAGATCTCTCCCGGGGGGGGGGGGGGGCCCCGATCCCCGCAGGGGGGTTTTCCATCGGCCCCCCCTTCCCCCCCTTCCTTTCCCTTGGCTCCCTCAGCCCCCCCCCCACCCGGGGGGGGGGTGTCTCCGGGCGTTATATACGGCCCTCCGCGAAGGCAGCCGAGATGCTCTTGGAAGAAGGGCAAAGCCGCACACCGACCCGGTTAAGGCCAAGCGGTTTTAGCCCGAAGACCCGCCACTTCCAATCGCCTTCTTGGCCTCTCATGAGGAGGAGGAGGAGGAGGAGGAGGAGGAGGATGGAGGGAGGCCTGCTCTTCCTTACCTGCTTTGGGGCACCCCAAACCGCCTACCTGCGCTTAAAGAACCAAGAGAAGAGAAGGCGGCGCTTCGGCTCAGAACTCTCCCGAAGGAACCAATAGGAAAGCCGGGAGATCCCGACCGGGAGAAGAGGATTGCTTTTTTCACCTGTCAATCAACCTGGAAGGAAGGGCTCTGGCGTTCTTCTCTCCTCCAGGCTACCTAATTCTGAACGGGGCGGGAGCAACGACGGGAGAGGTGTCCATCAAAGCCGGGTTTTTCAACGCCCCCCTCCCCAAAGGACTACAACTCCCGTGAGCCTCTCCCTGCTCCGGCCTGGGAGCGTGACCGGAAGCGTTATATTCCAGCCTGGTTTCCGGTCGAGGGGATTAAAAATGGAGGAGATCGGCATCTTGGTGGAGAAAACTCAGGTACGGGGTTTGGGGGAAGGGGGAAAAGAGCGAGCCGTGAGGGAGCGGAAGCGAAGTCGCGGGGGCGAGACGATTTGACCCACTTTCTTCCGCTTGCGAGGCTTGGGAAGGAGGCGGCGGAGCGCGCCGGGAGTCCGAAGGACGAAGACGAGGGAGGCGAAGATGCCGAGTCACCGCTTGTGGGTAGGCCTGGCAGCGGGGGTGAGAGCAGGCCGCGGCCGCCGGCAGGTTCCCTCCTTCTCGGGCCGTGTTTTTGAGGCGTGTTTTGATTTATGCAACTGAGAGCGGATTGCACTTAATTTGTATTTTGATTGCCTACGGTAATTCTTTTATGAACGCTTTGAGGGGTGTTCATATCAACATAGATCTTGTTGTTATGCCATCATCATCCTACTTTTTTTTTTGCTACATAGGCAGCCGCACAAACAGACTGAAGAGTAGTTTTTATCAGACTCCTGAACGCAAAATAATCGTACAACAACAGAGTATGAGTGACTTGCGGGCTGCCCGACTGACGTGCAATAAATTGGATTAGAACTAGAGTCTACTGCAGTGGTATCAAACTCAAGGCCCAGGGGCCAGATCCGGCCCATGAGGTGCTTAGATCTTGCCTGGGGTGCCACCCTGGAAACAGTGAAGGACAGGCCCGTGATTCCTCTGTCAGCGAAAACTGAGCTCAGGTGGCTGCGACGGCCTCCTGCAACCCACCCTCCTGAACTCTATTTTCACTGGCAGAGTGCTCAGGCCACCACAAGACACCCCCCCCCCACCTCTGACACAAGTGACATTGAGCTGGCCATACCCATCCAGCCCCCAAGGTCAAACATAACCCTGATGCGGCCCTCAATGAAATCAAGTTTGACACCCCTGATGTACTGGTTTCCAGGCCTACATCAACTACTTTATCTCAGTTTTCACCATTTTCTAGGAAATTGTTCTCTTTTTCACTGAAGCTCAATATTCTATTGAGACTTCAGAAAGCCATCTATTGGATGATAAATAAGGGTTGCACTACAAGTAGGGATAAGAGCAAACTTAATAAAGAGTGCTAAATACTTTATCTGTTGGAGCTTTTATCCAATTAGGCTTCAGGGTTTAAAGGAATTCCAAGGACAGTGCTTCGAGTACATCTAGTTTGTTAGTGTTGCCTGTTTCCCACTCAGTTCTTCTGGCATGTATCCTAATGTTTGACAAAGGTTGGAATTCATTACATGTCTATTCATACGTGCAAAATTTTGAAATAAGGCTTAATCAGTAAAATAAACATAAGTCTGAGGCTTTGGAGTTTGTGCTTAACATAAAGAGAGAAATAAAGTGTGCCATGTATTTCTAACATGGAATGTGTCCTAAATGTCAGCTGATTAAATGTTAGAAATACATGGCATACTTTATATGTGGCATACTTTGTTTATACAGGTCATGTTTCATAGAAATACATGGCATCCTTTATTTCTCTCCTTACATAAGTCACAAATTACATAAGCCTTAGGCCTATATTAATTTTACTGATTTTGCACAAATGAATGAGCATGTAAGCAACTTCAATCATTTGAAATGTTTGCTTTTTTTTTTTTTTTTTTGCAAAAACTGTGATTGCTAAAACTGATAAGTAATGAAGCCACAATTCCCTGTGGTTTAATAGATGCTGATATTGGATGTTAAAGTGTTGCTCAAAACAGATGGTTGAAACTTTCTTTTGGCTATCCCTATCCTAAATAAAAAATTTGCACAAACTTAGTAAACCATGTGCTACGTATTGATTTTGACATGTTAACCTTAGCAGCCTTAAGCAATTTAAATGAAGTACACATTCTGTTTTGATGCATACAACTCACCTCAATAAGTCAGATAAAGATCAAATACATTCAATTGTACAAGTTAAAATTGTTTTTTTGCTCCTATTTTGGTTTCCTTTTTTGGGATTTTTTGGTCTCAGAATGTTGTGCAAATCCAGGTCTTATCATTCATACTATATGAAATGTAGAAAATGGGGGATATTCTATTTTCTATATTCAAGTTATTTATATCTAATCTGTGTTTTAATTTATAGGATGAGCTTCCTGCTCTCTCTATTTCCAGACCTCAGACTGGCCTCTCCTTTCTCGTTCCTGAAGCTGAGGATGTCGAGGATCTATATAGCCGATATAAAGTGAGCTGATCTTCATACTACTATGGTTTAGCAGTGCTGAAGAGTGTTATTGTTTCTAATTTGCATTTTATATTTGTCAGACTACAACATGGGTGTCAAACTTGTGACGTCACGTGACATATCACAATGTTTTTCCCCTTCGCGGAGCTGGGGTGGGCATGGCTTGTGCGTGACGCATTGGACCCGTGGGTAACCAGTTTGAAAATCCTGGTCTACAACTATGTGTTCAAAAGACATTGGAAAAATAAAACAGAAAAGAAGTAAATTATTTACTAATTTTATATCCTACATTTATGTTGTGCAACTCTCAAAGCAGTCTACATCATGCTTTTTCTATCTATCTTAACAGCATCCTAGTAAAATGGGTTGGACTGAGAGAGAATGACTAGCCCGACATCACCCAATTGACTTGTATGCCTAAGAATTAGAACTTGGAGCCTCCTGGTTTCAAGTACAGTATGGTTGATAAAATGTAGCAAACTGAATACCGTAAATATATAAAAAAATAGATCTCTGTAGAATTTTATTCAAGTGTCTCACTTTAGTTCCTTCTTTATGTCTGATATCTTTGTACGGGTGGCTCTAGTTGTTGTTATTAGCCTTCTGTAACAATGAACTACGTTTGTTACTCTCTTTTCCTCCAAGAAAAGCATTATGGCAGGAAAAACCAGGGAAAATAACTGCAGTTTTCTCCTCCCCCCGCCCGTAAAATTGTACTGCCTCAAAGTGCGCCTTAACGAGCATTTCAAAGTGCGCCTTAACGAGTTTTTCCTGCTCCCTTCTTCCAATTTTTTTTGTCTCGCTCTGTTTTTTTGGATTACAAACATAAAGCTCTACTCTTAGTTGTGAATGCCCCTGAATTTTAAAAACAAATATAATTACTGTTTCAAAAATAATGAATACAATTAAGTTATTTCAAGATGTACATTTCCTATACTTTTTTGGTACTACCTGGTACACATATTCAGCAGGAAGTCATAATGTGGTTGCTTATCTCTTGTCCTTGCTTCGTTTTATAAACGGGAATTATTCAGGTGCAACAAAAGCTGCATTTTTCTTTGTCTTTTTGTAGAAACTCCAGCAAGAGCTGGAATTCCTGGAGGTCCAGGAAGAATACATCAAGGATGAGCAGAAAAATCTTAAGAAAGAATTTCTGCATGCTCAGGAGGAGGTGAAACGTATCCAGAGCATCCCACTGGTCATTGGCCAGTTCCTGGAGGCAGTGGATCAAAACACAGCCATTGTTGGTTCTACCACAGGTGTAATGCTTGTCCTTTTTGCTGGCTCTTGATTTGTTGAAAGTTGAGGAAAGGAACTTCATGGCAGACCTTCTCTTTTCTTGAATTGCCTCCTTGGTAGCTCACAGGCCCATGTTGATTTCTGTTAGATAGTCTAAAGCAGGGAGTCAAACTCGATCCCATCATGAGCTGAATCAGGATTTTATTTGCCCTTGGGGGGCTGGGATGGGAGTGGCTAAGGTGGGCTGGGATGGGAGTGGCTAAGGTGGGCTGGAGATGGGGTGGCATGGGCCTGTTCCTCACCATTTCCTAATCTGGCCTGTGGGCTATGTATTTGACGCCCCTGGTCTAAGGGCTGCCATTTCAATTCCCCCAAATGTCTCAAAGCAGCATTCTAAGGCATGAAAGTTGCAGCTAGACATGATGGTCCCTGCTGTTCAGAAAGAAGGGATGGACACAGCCCTGTATCAGCGATAGTCCTAAGTGATCTTCCATACTCCCCATTCCTTGGAAGTAGAATTAGGACCCGGTCTAATCTTGTGAATGTTTCCAATGCAGGTTCTAACTATTATGTCCGAATCTTGAGCACCATTGACCGTGAACTGCTGAAGCCCAATGCTTCTGTGGCCCTACACAAGCACAGTAATGCGCTGGTGGATGTGTTGCCTCCTGAGGCTGATAGCAGTATTATGATGCTGACTTCAGGTGAGGTTCATCTATCTTTCTTAACCAGAGATGCAAACTTGCTGTGTGCCTGCATGGAGCGTATGTGTTTGTTTGCCAGATAGTCATTTGATCTGCAAAAATTCCAGATAAATATGAGACTGAATGGTCTAATTAACTCTTTTCTGCACTGCTCATCATGTAGTTGCTGAGCACATGAAGTGCAGTCACATGACCTTGGGGTGGTGGCGGCTATTGGACCTTTGGAATTGTATTCATAAGTATTCCTGGTGAGGTCTGTCGTAACTTTGAAAAGTCGCTAAGTGAACAGTTGTAAGTCGAGGACTACCTGTGTATCATTTCTTGAGAGCAAGTAAAAGATAGACTCAAGGGTTGCTTGCAAAGATGGGTAGCTATTGGGATGAAAGCTTATCAGTGTCTATTTGTTCCAAATAGATCAAAAACCAGATGTGATGTATGCTGACATTGGTGGGATGGATATTCAGAAGCAGGAAGTCCGAGAGGCCGTGGAGCTGCCCCTCACTCACTTTGAACTTTACAAACAGGTATTCTAAATTTCAGAGCTGAAAGTCTGCAAACAGAAGTGAATACAAATTGTCCTTTTATTATTGCTATATCTCATTTCTGTTTTTCAAAACTTCTTCAAAACCCATATAAGGAGCCTCTGTGGCGCAGTGGTTAGAGTGCAATACTGCAAGCTACTTCTGCAGCCAGCTGCCTACAATTTGGCAGTTCAAATCCCACCAGGCTCAAGGTTGACTCAGCCTTCCATCCTTCCAAGGTGGGTAAAATGAGGACCCAAATTGTTGGGGGCGATATTCTGACTTTGTAAACCGCTTGGAGAGGGCTGCAAAGCACTATAAAGTGGTATATAAGTCTAATTGCTATTGCTACAAGGCATTTGATCTCCTCCCACTCGGCTCAAGCATAATATCTTCTCCTAAACTGTTTTGCTCAGGTTATGAAAAGACAAGCATATTTTATGCATTACCTATCTCTTCTAACATAATTTGGGGTAGATACCAAAATATCATTTTATCATATTTGATATATTACATTATTTTATTCCAATTTCATTTTAGACTGTGTTTTATTCCAATTTCATTTTAAATCTTATTTTATTCCAATTTCATTTTAAATTGCTTTTACCAAATTTTTGAAATAATTTGTTTCTGGAACTTTGCATTTTGATATGGCCCAATGGCAGGCAAATAAATAAGTAAATAAACAAACAAGAACATAACATTTTGAAGTGTCAAGTGCTGCTTAAGCTGAGGTATTAGCAGTTATGTGGCAGAAAGAAATATTGGTCAAAATAAGCATGCAGTCTTGATGATATAGTAGATACCCAGTAGCTAGCTAGGTTTTGCCCATTGTCCTAGGCTGTGAAGTTCTCTTGTTTTTGCACAGTGTTGTGTACCAAGCTATTATAAGTTAATGGCTTAGGATACAAGCAGAGTCATTATTTAGAGCTCGTTGCAATAAAACCAGAAAGCTCATTGGATGCACCAACAATGAAAACAATGCTTAACTATGCTAGACAAGTAATGCTAAGTTACGCTTCGTTTAATGTATAAATTACCAATGTAGTTTTGGCTATTTGTCACTAGACAAAGCAGCACAGTAGAATTAATAATTGACTGGATCCAGAGGCTTAATCTTAGCATCGACAGAGAGAGCTATATTATATAATATTGAAGTATTGATGTCCATACTGCAGCCATTTGAGACTGAGGGCATCTTCATTAAATCTGGGAAAAAGTGAACCATGATGGCCTCACAAATTAATTCTTTCATTGCTTGTTGCTTCCTTCTGTGCCTCTTTTATAGATTGGCATAGATCCTCCACGGGGCGTGTTAATGTATGGGCCCCCTGGCTGTGGAAAGACTATGCTGGCCAAAGCTGTGGCCCATCACACCACAGGTAAGTATGGTTTTGGTTATAATACCATGTGTCGTGGATAGATTCCTCCCCTGTTGGGTATTTTCTCCCTCCCCTATCTGAGCTATTTTAATGTTTTATTGCCAACCTTTTTGACACTTTCTGAATCTGAAAATGGGCAAGGTTTAAATGTTGTACTTTTAAGAAGCCAACACGGATGCGAAAACAGTTGCTAACCAAGGGCAAATGGACGTTGGAGTTGGAGGCATCTTAGAATGTGTATTACCATCTTCCTCTTTGGAGCAGAATAGGTTACCTCTCTGACCCTTTTTAGTTCAACTAGTGGAAATTAACATTTGGTTACTCTGGAAACCATCTACAGTGCAAGCTTGACCTCAAATGTATATCACTTCATAAATATACACTGACTCCTGCACAAACCTATGCATTATTCAGCCTGCTGTGACAATAACCCAGAGTCATGATATCTTCCCGCCCAGCTGCTTTCATTCGGGTAGTGGGGTCTGAATTTGTGCAGAAGTACCTGGGTGAGGGGCCACGCATGGTCCGGGATGTTTTCCGACTGGCCAAAGAGAACGCACCAGCCATCATCTTCATCGATGAAATTGATGCCATTGCCACCAAGCGTTTCGATGCCCAGACTGGAGGTGAGTTGGCAAGCAGAAACAGCTGAATTTTGAAAGGCAGCTCTGGATTATTTGGGTAGAAGCTGGAGGGTGTTTGAAGAATGGGAATGCCGTGCTGCCTGGATACTTCTGGCAATTACAGAGATGTCCACACGGCAGGGTTCTGGGGAGGTGGAAATAGTGTGCCATGGAAATTAACCTACCTTTTTGCTTACTGTGCCCTAGCGGTGCCCCCACTGATTTAGCAGCTGAATTATGCTTCTGCTGTCATTAACTAGAACTTGTGATTATTTTATCTATCTGTATTATGTAAGCCACTCTGAAAAGGCTTTTTATCTTAAAAAGCAATGCTGAAGCTAAGCCAAAATAAAAGAAGGGAAAACATTGCTGTGTTTACACAATACACTTGATCATGTTAGTTGAAGACTGTATGGCTGAATTTATATATCTGACTGGGTTTGACCTGGCCTCATGCTCCTGTTTAACATTACTTGCTTTTGGTGTGTGTGTGTGTGTGTGTGTGTGTTGTGAAAGCCTAGCTTTTTGATGCTGATGATTCCATGTGTTGTGAATCCTGAAACTTGAGTTATTTGGTAACGAAATCTAAACAAACTTTAGTTTCCTTTCCTCCTGATTCATGCCAAGTATTTATGTGTGCCTCAGTTCTTTTCCCTCTCTTCCTGATTTGCATTAGGGACTAAATAGGTTTGACATTATTTCTTTAGCGGTATAAATCTCTAGTACCTGTTCAGTTCTTGGCTGCTGAGAATCGCGTGATCCAGGTTACAATATATGTGCATTACTTTTTCCCTCCCTTGTCACAGTGTGTTGGAACTTTGAGTTTGCAAAAGTTCTTTATCTGTTGACCTCAGTATCTTCTGTGTTGGGTTGGCCTATGAAAGTCAGAAGAGAATCTCTCTCTAGGTGGGTTTGTGTTTCTGTGTTTGTGAATTGCAGCTTCTAATAGCTACAGCAAGAGTGGGTAGTGGTGAAAGATGTGGGTTTTATATTTAAATAATATCTTCAAGGCCATTTTCCCAGGGTTAGGCCTGGATTTGTTAAATTCCCTCATTTCTCAACATTTGGTAAATTAAGCCCTTTTTATTACCTTTGTGCAGATTTGTTCAATGATGTGAGAGTTTAATTAGGTTTGGGGAGGTATAGGATAACAAGTGACGATTTAAGAAATGGGAGGTTAGAAATACTGGCAGCTCTTAATTATAGGAAATAGTAAACTCCTTAACCAAACTCAGCCATTCTGTAGAATTGGTTTGGAAGAGAAAAATTGCAACATTAAAACATATCTAAATTAGGGAAAACCCTCAGAGGATAAGTTGTAAAACCTCTTGCTTCATTTATCTATTTTTGAAAGTTTCACGAGATTCTAGTTCCTCTTCAGTATTTTGTTCATATTTATAACAAGTTGAAACTTGGGAGCATGAATAAAAATTAAGAGTTCTTTTGATTTTGAGTTGCTTCCCAGAGGGGTGCACAGGCTGGTGTGATGTCCTTGAATGTCTATGGAATGAATGTGTAAGGTGTGGAATATGGAGGAAAGCATGGACTGCTTCTCTTACCCGCCGTCTTCTGATAGTTTGTTGGTCTCTCCACAGCGGACAGGGAGGTTCAGCGGATTCTCTTGGAGCTTCTCAACCAGATGGATGGCTTTGACCAGAATGTTAATGTCAAGGTTTGTTGGGGCTTAAAGGTGACTTGAATGATCTAGGGAGACAATGATCTCCTTCCACTTTTCTTCATTTTGCACTGCACAAATACAGTGCTTGATGTGATGTGCATGTGTATGAAAGGGAGGAGGAGAAAACTTCTCCCAAATCCCAGGAAAGTATCCAAAATTAATATATTGCAATTAATAAAATTTTAGCCCACAGTTCATTATGGCTGATTATCTACTGAGGTACTTGTTATGTCAAAAAAAAATTATGCAGCTTCCTTGCCCATCTATGTCAGTTTTTTTAGCACATACCTAAAATAATAAGTTTTTTCCAAGCATCGTTCATCTTGGAAATCTGGGCTGGAATTACAAGAAATTCCATTAATGGAACTCTTGCCCAATTTAGAATCAATTCATCACCTTACAGATGGATTTTTTTCCTTTTTAGTAGCATTCCTACAATCCAACGAAGAGGCAAGAAGTTACAGGCAGGTGATGGTTTTCTGAATCCTTGTCAGTCAGGGAGCCTACTATAACAATTCCAAGCTTTTTGGCATTGCTAAAGTGAGGAAAATTTCAGACTGGGGAAAGATTCTCATAATTTACTTATTAAACTTCAATTCACTATCTGCCTTAGTCAGCTGTGTTTTAAGAGTACAAAAGCCATGAATATAGCTTTGGGCTGAATTGGCACCTCAAAATTCAGGATTGGTGTGGTTTCTTCTTGTTCTTTTGACCACAGGTGATAATGGCCACAAACCGAGCAGACACCCTTGATCCTGCTTTGCTCCGACCGGGCCGTCTAGATCGTAAAATCGAGTTTCCTCTGCCGGATAGACGCCAAAAGCGCTTAATCTTCTCAACTATCACCAGCAAGATGAATCTATCTGAGGAGGTGGATCTGGAAGATTGTATCCTTGACAAGAACTTGGTCAAAAGAAGAGACCCTTTTTTTGTGTGTGCCTTATTGGACATTGCTACATTCATCTATAGCAGAGTTCTCCAAACTTAACTACTTTTAAGACTTATGGACTTCAACTCCCAGAATTCCTCAGCTCTGGCTGGGGAATTCTGGGAGTTGAAACCCCCAAGTCTTAAAGTTGTTAAATTTGGAGTCACCTGATCTATAGAGCAGAATGGTTGGAATCTGTTTGGGTGTTTTGTTTTTTTCTGGAAATTCTTTCCATCCCAATATTCTTGTAAAGGAATTATGTAAAGTTGCTCAGGACTCCCCCTTTGAGATAGATTACAGCTTCCACTTCAGGCAGCAGGTTGCAAGGGACCAAGGATTGGGGTCTAGCACATCTTATTGGGGCAAAGTATTCAACTCCCAGCATCTCATAATTGTATGATTTCATTTGTATGATTTTATTTTATCCTCTATTAATTCAAAGTTGTGTATATAGACACCTCTCTCTATTTTTCCCTTCTAAGTATATGAAGTAGGCTTTTCTGAGAGTGGATACCAGACTCAGAGTCACCACCTGAGCCTCCCTGATCCAGGATTGGAATGCTGGTTAAGGTGTTGGAGAAAAGAGACCCAAATTCTAGTCTACCCTTATCCATAGAAGTTTGCAATGTTACTTTGGGCCAGTCATTCATTCATTATTAGTCCATTGTAGCTCCATGGGTCATTATTGGGAGAAAAATAAAAGGAACAGTGCTGTGTGGAATATCTTGAGCTTCTGAATCAAGGGCAGGATAAACATTTAGTAAACAAAAAAACTTCAATGTTTTTGGACATTGCTTAAGATGCATAAGTTTCAGCTGCTTTCCTGGGGCCATCCTTCCCGCTCACTCCACCAATTGTTGCATTGTAGGAGTTGCTGCTGCTTGTCCAAAGGATCCCTCCTCCAGGAACAAATTAGAGGCGGCTTCCGTGGGAGGGAGTATTCATGCTATAATAGTTTCTCCTGGGTGGTTAGAGCTGTTTTCTGTTTAGCTTTGAAAACAAAGCAAGTGGGTTGGGCATTCGTTATGTTCTTGCCTAATCTGCCAGGGCTCTTTGTTACGAAATGGGATATCAACCAGTTCCATTTTGTGTTACTGCCGGATTCCTCCCAGTCTCATCAGGCACTAATACTTCAGAAGGAAAGGAGGCTCTAATCCTTGTGAAACTTGATTGGGAGAATCTGTACCCTTTCCAATGAAATGATTACTTAACTTTTATTTCAATAATTGGTCCCCATCTGTTGATTTTCCTGTAACATTTTCACTGGGTCAAATAGAAAGGTGACCACTTAGAAGAGAATAATCCCAATTGCAAAAGGTCAGCTAGTTAAAATTGTGGGATAGTCAGGTTGGGCCTTTTCTCTCTTATCTCTCCTTCACTCCTCCCAGATGTGGCACGACCTGATAAGATCTCGGGAGCTGACATCAACTCCATTTGCCAGGAGGTTTGTATGCTCTTGTTAGGTGCTCCAAAGAAGCAGATGGCCATCCGTTTTCAGCTCCACTTCCTCTTTATTCTTGTCTTGCAATCTTAATGATTGGGGAAATGAGAGACATCTTCAGAGGAGGAGAAAAAAAAATGGGCATGAAATGTTAGGCTGTGAATCATGCTCCTTTTGGGTCGACTTCTGTGAGAGAACGTGTGTAGGCTGGTAGCCAGGAACTTAAGCTATGAGCTGGGAGTCACAAGTTTGGATCTTGCCTCTATAACAAACTGTGTAGGAGGACTAAGGTTCCTTGCCAGAGTTGCATCTGATATCTTACCCATCTCACTGGGTTTATTCTTCTGGTGAGATTTTTTATATCTGATATTTTAGCAGACATTCCCCCCCCCCCCCCATCGGTGGCATTTCCACTTATGTGGGATAAAAGAGAAGACAAAGCATTATATATGGAAGTAAAGGAGAAAATTGCTGAATGAGATCCAGCAAACAGCAATATTAGTTTTGGTTTCTAACCAGTTGGGAATTGGGAATTAAAGTAGGGACCTTCTGAATAAATGGATTTATATGTTATCTGTATGTGTCTCTATTTGCAGTGGCTGTAGTGGCTGGGAAGTGCAAACATACTTCAGTTTTCAGTGCAGGAATCCAAATGTTAACATAATCAACAGTTTGTTGACATCCATTGAAGGGAGGCTACTGCTTCCTTGGGCAATTACATCGGACTGCAGTTACCAGAACATCTTGCCCAGATAGTATGAATTATAAATCAAGAACAAGAACATGTCTTTGAGCATTGCTATACGATCTCTTTCCACCTCTCTTCTTTTGTGAGCGCTCCCTTTTCTTCATAGTTGGTGTTTGAAACATTTTCCCTTCTTCCCAGCTCCTTATCTTCTCATTCTTCCTTTTTAGGCTGGGATGCTGGCCGTACGGGAGAACCGTTACATTGTCCTCGCCAAGGACTTTGAAAAAGCCTACAAAACAGTCATCAAGAAAGACGAACAGGAACATGAGTTCTACAAATAAAGAAGGGAACAGCAGGAACAAGGCTTGGTTTGGTTGTCTCAGTCCTTGGGGTGGAAGGAGAGAGGCTGTGTTTTTTTTGTGTTTCTGATAGGCAAAATTTATCCTGTGATACTTTTTTTTAAAGAAAAGCTATCCAGAAATGCCACTGTTCCCTTCATTGATGGAAATAAGTGATGAGTGTGTGTTTATCTCATCCCCTCCATTCCCATTATGTTCTTGATCTGCCTATATTGTTTTTATTCTCAGGCTCTATAGGGAATAATAATCCATTTGAATTGGATTAACATTTGCTCCGTTGGGGGAAAGGGAGCATGGGTGGGAATAGACCTGCCAGTTATTATTACACCACAGTTCCATCATGTCTGAAATTTGGTCACAAGGTTGGGGCTTGTGGTCAATAAGTCGAAAGCAATAGTTGGCTTGTAAAATGCATGGGTTCATATTGCATGCTTGGTTCATATGTTAAAACAGTAGATCAAATCAGTCAAACCTTTTTCTCGCATTGTGTAATTCCACCTGAAGTTTTCACAGCTTTCCTAAGTTGGACTCTACGTTACACTAAGTTTTATTAAACATGATTTGAAGAAATCTCACCTGAGACTCATATCCCCACCAAGCCACATTATGAGTTAATAATACATCGTATGACCTTGATTATCAAAGCGTTGTTTGATTTGTTAGCAAATACAGTACATAAAATTTATTCTTATGGTCCAGAAAATAAAAGTCTTTTGTGATACATTTTTGCAAGTGTTGGTGTTGCTGTGGAAGAACCAGGTTTCTTGGAAAGCTCTTAAGCTGATTTTGTGTCAGGCATGAAAGACCAGGACCACATGTGAAGTTCTGTTGCCATTCTTTTGCTTATGCCAGGAATCTACTCAAATAACAGCACTGTTTTGATGCTAGAGAAAGGCTGACAGAATTCAAGGGGAGGGGGAGTTGGACTTAATCAATTTGAGGCTATGTAGAGATTCTAGGCTGAGCCCTTTCTTGACTCCTCCCCCAAGATTATGCCATTCCTTCTACATCTTGAGAATGGCTGTATCAGAATTGTTCACATTCTTTGCAACAATGTCTCACACGAAAGAACATAATTAAGTGTTAAAAGCAACGAGAACCTTTATTAGAAGCAATAGAATTATAGAATATGGGTGTCAAACTCGCTGCGTTATATTGCTGTTATGCACAGTTTCCCAACTAAATTCCCATTCGTGGAGCTGGGGTGGACGTGGTCTGTGCATGATGCAACTATCCCGTGGGCAGCCAGTTTGACACCCGTGCTATAGAAGTATTCTCATATTTCCAGGAGGTCATCTTGCACAAAAGCTGGCCTATGTAAAAACAGCAAGCATAAACTGTTGTATTCCCAAATTATGTTATGCTGAAACCATATTTTAATCCTATAGAGGTTCACATACTATGCTAAGAAAATGAGTTTGTGCATGCAAACCTCAAGCTATTAACTTCATTGTAGCTTTAAGAAAAGTTTGTCTGCCTTTGTTCATACTACAGACTAAATGGTGTGGTTTGTTTGCTTTAGACTTGGCATGCTTTGCAAGTCTCACCCACCCTGATGTAGCCAGCAAATCAGGATTTAGACTGTCTTATTGTTATATGTGACCCAGACTGTGTGTGCATATTTTTAAAAAATTCCTGGGTGTAATTGATCTCATTTCTCTTAGAACTGTGCTATTTTTCTAATTCTTTTTTGCTATCTTGCCTTAAAGAGGAAGCCACGTAGGTACCTATACATTTTATTTTGGTTAGACACAAATAGCAACAAGGGGTAATTTTAATAGAAGTAGCAGGAGAGTAAAAGAAATGAGTATTTCTCCTTCAGCGATTGGCTTAGTCTCACAAACTCACACATACCATGTGTTGTTGGTTCTTGCTAGAATACCAGACTCATGGCTGTACAGTATGAATGTCTGACAAATCTCGACCCTTGTTTGCTTTCAGTTTTATTGTCTTGCAAAGCAAACAAAGACTCCTACTTCACATTCTTTGGGGCCTGGAAGCACGCACCAAGCCAAACGGAAGCAGAACATGCTGCCTTTTGGTTCAACTCTTCCCCCCCCCCCTCTAAAATTTGAATGATTTGGCTGTAGTTAAAAATTGCAGTATGTGGGCAGGAAGTGTCAGTAGATCAAAAGTAGTTTCTCTGTTTAAACTGGAAGTTCTCTGCTGCCTGGCTGTCAGTTGGCATAGTAGCTTTGGGACAGACATCTGCTATTAAAAGTTTTGGATGACAGGAGCATCAGAATGTTAACCTCAGTGTACTTCAGTTGGCATAAAACAATGGCTGCATTTAAAGCCGGGAGTTAGTTATCCTCTCTTAGTCTTCCTCCCCATCAACAGACCTCACTGTTTTATTTTTAAAAAGATATAATTGAAACATAAAAGTCCTTAATTTTCTGGCCATCTTTTTTGTATGTATGGCAGGCTCCATGTTTTTTTTGTCTTTAATTCTTTGCATAGAAAAATAATGGAACATTACCTTCAATAATGCAATCACTACAATAATTGATACAGAGCGGCCATCGCGCACCATTCATGTGACAGTTAATGATTATGAAATCAAACAGTAATTACAGGTATTGGAGAGATCATATGTTCTGGGTAGAGTAAGAATTGGGTCAAATGTTTTTCTCTGAAAGCAGATTGGGATGTCTTTGAGTCTGCTGTTGCCCTCAACTAGGGGTAGGCAAAATTGTCAACTGTGCTTTCTCATGTTTTTTAATCCCTGTTCCACCCAATTTGCAAAATCAGACACTTTGCTAAATTCTTATCCAGGTACAAGCACCAAAATTGCATTTGCATTGTGAAGATTCAAGAGGAACCACAATATCCAAGAACACATTTTGGTACCTGCTTGCATTAACTCTTTAAAAATGGATGAGCCTGTCAGACACAAATCAAGGTCTTCATTCAATTCTAGGAAGTAATCCTAGATAAAATCCTTCATATCCAGTTTTTTTTACAAGCTGCATTTGCCTGGGTAGATGAATCTTTTTAAAATGCCTTAGTTGGGGTTTTTTTTTGGGGGGGGGAAGGGGGTGTAGAGTGAAAAAATTTCTGATTTTGGTAACATTAAAAATCAACCCCCCTCCCCCAAAAGGATGAAAATCCCATCCTATCGTTTCAGATTTCCATTTCACTTTTTGTCAGTTCAACAACTAAGTATAATTGGATTGACCATCTTCCAAACTGGATTTCTGTCAATATTTGAAATGAACTAATTTTGCATTTCTGATTCTGAATCACCTACTTAAAATTCTCGAATGTGATCCTTTCCGAGATGATGGGTTACTTTTTTGAAACTGGAGCATCATTATCTTTGAAGGGCTGATTTCATACAACTCATTGAATCAGGAAAACGTTTATTTGTGTAACATTTATAGCCTAGTCATTGACCACAATAAAGATGTTCCGTTTTGGGCAATTTAGTGCTTGCTTGAGCTCTACCCATTGGTTTATTTATGGTTCTGTTTGCTGTAGCAGATCTCCAAAATGAGTTACTTTGATAATCTGTTTCACCACTAGACAGCTCATGGCCCTCTGTGAGTCTTCGTTTCAGTTATATTTCTTTAAACAGAAACAAAATGAACATGGGTGGGCAAAAAAGCAATGGGAGTGGGAGCCACCTCAGAGTTTCTTCTGGTTTCCCTGCTGAATTTTCTTCTGAAATCTGGCAGGGAATATTGGAAATCTTCCTTTCCTTTCCCTTCCGTCCATTCTTTCGAATTTAGAAAAGCAGTTCTGAATTGTCATAAATCACACAGAGAATATCCATGTGCTTGCTAAGAGTCAACATAAGACTTAATGACATATAAACAATTGCAATTCTGAATTAAGATGTGAACACCAGCAGTCATTTAAAAAACAACATTTTAAGGAAATAAGGTGCAGAGTGATTCATTCTAATTTCTATGGACAGAAAAAAATAAAAGCTGATTTTTGAACAGTTCAGTGCAGAACAGCTGGTCAAATGCCTCAAATTATCCTTATGTATTTATTTATAAAGTGCTTTGAATTGGCATACAGGTAGGTAGTCCTTGATTTATGACCACAGTTGGGAACTTCTGCCATGAAGCAAAGCCTCCATTAAGTCAATTTTACATTTTTTTGCCACAGTTGTTCAGTGAATCCAGTTTCCACCATTGATTTAGTTGGAATCTTGTACGGAAGGTTGCAAGTGACAGTCATGTCACTGCAGGATGCTTCAACCATTGCAAACACATGCTAGATGCCAGCGTCCAAATTTTGACCCCATGGCCATGGAGATGCTGTGACAGTTAAGTCCATGCCATTGTAAATTCAAACAGTTACTAAACAAATGGTCATAAGTCAAGGACGATCTGTAGATTTTACAGAGAATAAAATGTGATTGCTGTCTCCAATTTAGGAGAAAGAATAGAATAGAATAATAACTCTTTTTATCATTTTGAATGTATATTAATCGGCACAATGGATGACCAGGAGAGAAATGGAAGTAAATGACAAACAGGATTAGTTATTTGTCAAATTGATATGACTGCCCATCTCGCAAACAAGGGTCTCTGAGCAACATACAAGATTAAAGACAGTATCATATATAAATATTATGAAAAGCTATAACACCAATAACAATGGCACCATTTCAGTATCTCACAAGTCCTTCCGGGGATTTCTGGGAGTTGAGATCCACAACATCTTAAACTTATCAAAGTTGATAAACGCTGGCCTAGCATCACTGAATTGTCTTGAGCTATTGATAAGCATGGTTGGTATATTGGCAACTTAAGAAAGAAAACTTAAGTAATTCCCCAGTCACCATCTTCTAGCAAAGGTTGGCCCCTTATCAGGTGGCATTTTGTTCATCTTTTTTATTTTTTTGGAACTGGGGAGCGTCCACCCAGAGATTTTGCTTTTGAAAAGGAACCATTTTTGCCATCATATTGGCGAGCCTACCTAAAGCTTTATTTTTCCAAGACGCAGCAGTGGTTGGATTCCAGGACATCATTTTAGAACCAAGCCGCTGAAATTCAGAGAGCCAATGAGTCAGGTTTGATGCATGGCTCACCAGGTTGAAACATAATATAAAATTGAAGCCTGGAGTCCAAATCCACTGTGTATGCTGTTAGTTGCGAAGTCGCATCCAACCCATCGGGACCCATGGACAACGTTCCTCTGGGACTTCCTTTTTTTTTTTTAATATATATTTTTATTGTTTACAAATGTAAACATCAAACGCAGTGCAACCATCCAGGCATTACTCTGCCATATACACAGGGCATTGCTAAACAATTAACATATTATTTGTACAATATTGTTTTCCTTCCTGTCCTCTACCTTCTTCTGGATCCATTTAAGCTCACGCCGACTGCTTCAGTGACTACATCCAGCCATCCCATTCTCTGCCATCCCCTTCTTCTATTGCCCCTCAATCTTTCCCAGCATTGGGCTCTTCTCCAGGGAGTCCTTCCTTCTCATGAGGTGGCGAATGAAGACTTTCATCTTCAGGATCTGGCCTTCTAAAGAGCAGTCAGGGTTGATCTCCTCTAGGACTGACTGGTTGGATGGCCTTGCAGTCCAAGGCAGGGGTCGCCAGCCTTTTGGACCTCAGGGACCACCAAACTCATAATTTTTAATCCCGTGGACCAGAGACCCTGGGAAAATCCCCCAAAAAGTTTGCAGGAAAATTCCCCACCCCATTTTCCTACTGATCAATTATTCTTTATTTGGGATCGCGGGATACCGTCTCCAGTTCTGTTCTCAGGGGGAGAAAGAGACTGACTTTTGGCTTCATGCA
>BLBF01000072.1:815219-850085 GCA_015471245.1 Laticauda colubrina
GGGGGAGGGAGGGAGAGGGGAGAGAGAGGGAGGAAGGGGGAGAGAGGGAGGAAGAGAGGGAGAGAGAAAGGGAGAAGGAGAGAGAGAAAGGGAGGGAGGGGGGAGGGAGGGAGAGAGAAAGGGAGGGGGAGAGAGAGAGAAAAGGAGGGAGCGAGAACTGGTGCAAGGAAGTGTGTGGCATCCTCGCCAACGGTGGTGGTGGTTTTGGAGGGCAGAGGGAGTGCCGGGGTTGGCGGGTGGCAAAAAAGGAAGGAGCCAGGGAAACTGGGCGAGGTGTACAACATCCACGCTCCCCCCCCCCCCAAATCCGGTCTCTGAATTCCCGGAAAGCGCTGGCAAGGGCCAGTCCGTGTGCGCTCCCAAGTGCATATTCGCAAGCTTTTCCTTGGAAGAAGGAAGGGTTCAGATGCAGTTGTCCCTGCCCCTTTTCCTCTTTCCTTCCCATCTCCCCCCCCCCCACTGCCACGCAGATTCCTTTTCCCCTCTGGCGGCTGAAGGACCCCCGTTTTTGCAGAGGTGATGTGATCTGACATCTTCTCTAGCCTGCAGGACCAACCAGCTGAAGGGGTGAGGGACCTCAAGGTCTGGAGAGCGCCAGAATGGCTGGCTTCAGCTTGCTAGTATTGGCTTTTTAAAAACCTGGTTGGCTTTTGGTGGTTTCATATCTTGTCTGAGGCCAGGCTGTTTGGTTCCTTTAAGTGAATTATCGCTTGGGTGCACTTGGTAAATGCAGCTTTCCATACTCTCTCCCTCCCCCTCCCTCCCTCCCTCTCTCACTTTCTGTTTCTCTCTCCCTCTCTCTTTCCAGCTTTTGAATTGTTTTTTTTTTTTTCTTCTGCCCCAATATTGCACAGGCTATTGATGTTCCCTGCGGCACACTCCTCAACCCCAACCCCCACATAGATAGAGGTTGCAACAGCAAGAATGCCAGCCAGTTCTTGGATTATCTTTGTTGACTTCTGTGTCAGCTAATATAGGAACAAACAGACATGCCATGTGCTTTTGAGCAGATGTCCAGTACAGTGTGTGATTTATTTGTTTTTCTTCCGCCGAAGTTGGGGTACCCTTGAATCAGGACACCCAAGAATCCTTTTCTAGTCTGGAATAGCATGGCTAAGCGTCTTTGACAAAGCAACCAGTTTGCGGGAACCTTGAAACATATTTTTAGCAGCTGAAGAAGTTGAACATAACATTGCACAGTAGAGAGACTTTCCAGAAGCGTTTTGGGTTTACTTTTCCGAGCTTTTAACGTCCTTCTGTTATATATGCGGGAGAAGAAGACGACTTCCAAAGCCCTAAAAGGCAGTATGGGAGGATAAACAAAAAATTGTGATGTACTTTTGGGGAATCTTTAAGGTGCCACAAATATCTTCATTTTTTTTAAACCAGTGTAGTTTTGAGATCCTTATTCAAAACTTTGCAGGCCAGTCATGATCTGGAACATATGTAGGTCATAGGACCATGGGGATGCCAGAAAGACACTAATTAGATTCACACAGCCATTTAAGGATGTCAGTTAAAAACTTTGCAGCTGCATACAGTAGGTATAAAAATGCGAGGGTTTTTTCTTCTTTTTGTTTTGATCTTGCTTAATTATTTTGTGGTTTGGCATGTTGTGTAAAGGGATGCAGTGGCTCAGTGGCCAAGAGGCTGAGCTTGTCAATCAGAAAGGTCATCGGCAGTTGGAATCCCTAGTGCCGCATAATGGGGTGAGGTCCCATTACTTGTCCCAGCTTCTGCCAACCTAGCAATTTGAAAGCATGTAGAAAAATAGGAGTCACTTTGGGAAGGTAACAGCGTGGAGACGTCTTTGGACAGCACTGGCTCTTTGGCTTTGTAAAGCACCGTCCTCTAGAGCTGTAAACAACTAGCACATAGGAGCGAGGGGAACCTTTACCTTTTCCTTATGTTGTGTAAGCCCAGGCCATTTAGTTAATGGATTAATTTTTTCATTCTTTAATTAATTTTAGCTAATTTTGTCATTGTATTCTGAAATTCCCCACATGGATTTATTCACAACTAGGCAATGCATGTTGTGTGAATACACAAAGTTGCGTTGGTATCTTTGGCCTTATGGCAAGTTTGTCTTCAGTTATTTTAGGTATAAATCAATTCAAATTTTCAAAGTCTTCAGAAAACAAGGTTAGTGAAATCCAGATAACAACCCTTTAGAAATGTTGTGTTAAGAAAAAGAAACCATTATGTGGGGCCATTATTTTCTTCTCCCCAAAAAAATGAATTAAGGATCAATATGAAATTCATCCCTGATGTTCCCTTCTCATATTACTGAAAAAGATAATTCCCTTCAATTGCATTCTGGGTAATTTTGGGGTCTCTAAAGGCCTATTTGTAGGCTTAAGCACCCACTAAATAAGGGTTCCCAACCTTTTTTTCACCCCACACCCCTAAAGAAATTTCACTCGAACCTTGCACCCCCTGAAATATATGGTAAATATGTGGTAGGATTGAATTATTTAATTATTAAATATATGGTAGGATTGAATCTTTTCAGCTATGTATGTGAGGGCCACGAAATAATGATACTTAACTCTAAAATGAAAACAAAGTCCATTACAAAAGAAAATAAAAATGCCAACATATAGCCAATATCCTATTATTTACCTGGACTTTTCTCGCACCCCCTGGAATATCGTCTCGCACCCCTAAGGGGTACGAGCACCCCAAGTTGGGAACCCCTGCACTAGATGCAAGCTATGAAGATAATCCTTTTACAAAAAAATATCATTGTTGGCCCATTGGATAAACCAGCCTTTACTAAAACTTAAAAGATTTTGCTGGAGTGCTAATTCCTGGAGTTCCAAGTTGAAAGCCCTAAAATAGCTTCAGTAACTTGAATAAGTATGAATTTTGTCTTAATGATGCAACTAGATGTTGATAAATGTGTTTGAGGTGCAGCTAGTTCTCAAGCATTCATTTAGCAATTGCAAAAAAGTGATTTACAACTGGTCCTCAGACTTCCAACCCTTGCAGTGTTCCCATGGTCACATGATCAGAATTCAGATGCATAGCAACCTGTGTGTATTTACGATGGTTGCAGAGTCCTTGGGTCATATAAATGCCATTTGCTGCCAGCCTTGGAAGCCATATTTTACTTAGAAGCTTCAAGGCTTCCACATTCAGTGCCTGGGTATTTGGGAGGTGGGATTTCTTAGAGAGGTGGAAGATTAGACTCAAGGACATTCTTCTCATAAAGTCAAGGACAATTTGCCCTGCACCTGGAGAGGAATGTCTGGAGGAAGGTCTCCAGTTGGGATGATGTTTGATTGGATCATGTGATGGACTAGTGGGTGCGGGGGCTGGATTTTGAATTTCATTTGGGAAGGGAAAACACTGAATTTTCAGATTCGGGTTTTCCCAGATGTGCCAACATGAATTCCTTAATAAATTCTCACTTGGATAAACTTTGTTTCTGAGTGTTGAATGAGAAACGGGGAGTTTTATTGGAACGCTGACATTTGCGACCTTTCCAGAAAGCTTCCAACAAAGTCAGTGGGGAAAGTGGAATTCACCCAATGACCCCCTGATTTACCTGACCCCTACGGCGACTGAGCAAAAAAAAGATAATCTCACTTAGTAACCACTCTGGTTAGCGACGGAATTTCTGATCCTCATGTACGCAGAGGACTACCTGTAGATGTAGCCTCCTTATCTGTGAGTCACTTCTGTGGACTTGGGGGGGGGGATGTTTCAATAACTCCGCAATCAGGGCAATGTTGCACAAAGGTCAGCCTCAGGAAGTGAAGGTCAACAGCTTTTTAGCATGTTGCCAGCATAGACAATTATGACTTCAGGGAATATGGGAAGGAGGAGAATAGGTCAGTTCCTTCTTCCTTCCCCTCCCAATTCCAGCGTTAATCTGTTTCTGTAACAAATTTTGTGATCTTTTCTGTTGGCCGCCCAGGAGTTTTCTCTGCAGTCTTATAGAAGCTAAAGAAGGAAGTCTTGTGGAAGGTACAGGACTCTTTATCAGTCTGTCTGTCTGCAGGTCTATGGTCAGAAGGATAATGCTTCAACAACCAGAACAGACAGGGTCAAATTTAATATGGCAAGAGAAAGGGGAAGTGTGAGAATAATAATAATAATGATTTGTTAAACTGACATGGCATCCCATTCCCAGCAATTATCAATGATCCAGATCTGACCAGAGGCTACAGAAAAAAAGAGATTCCCACTGCAGAAGAGCCGTGGTGGTGCAGTGGTTCGAGTGCAGTACTGCAGGCTCCTGCTGACTCCCGGCTGCCTGCAATTTGGCAGTTCGAATCTCACCCGGCTCAAGGTTGACTCAGCCTTCCGTCCTTCTGAGGTGGGTAAAATGAGGACCCAAAATTGTTGGGGGCAAGATGCTGACTCTGTAAACCAATTAGAGAGGGAGTGTAAAGTGGTATATCAGTCTAAATGCTATTGAGAAGGAGGGAGGGAGGGAGGCAAGTTAAGTAAGTTAGTTAGTTAGTTAGATTCTGACCATGTCAAGGTTGACTCAGCCTTCCTTCCAAGGTGGGTAAAATGAGGAGCCAGATTGTTGGGGGCAATAGGCTGACTCTAAATCACTTAGAGAGGGCTTTAAAGTGGTATATAAGTGCTATTGCTATCCCTATGCAAGGAGGCAGGCAGCTCAGAATGTTGCTAGTGACTCCTTTCATAAGGTCTTCATCTTCCTCCTTCCTGGCCATGTGACTCAGAGGCAACTCATCCTGGGCTCAGGCACAACATAGTGGAGAACAGAAGTTGCCTTGAGGACAATGGTTGTGGACTTACATTTACCAGACCCTCACATAAAAGCACATGCTAATAGAGGCCACACCTGTATTACCCCCAATATTATATCCATATTCCTTGATATCTCCTGGAGGGCAGGTGCATGTGTATATATGCACATGCACCTGCCCACTCTTGGTGTGTTTTGTCATGAAGAAAATACAAATGCCTTCAGGAGCCAGGGCTGGAAAAGATCTTGGAAAGAATTCAGAAGCTCTTTATGTTTTTCCACATTCACATGTTGCATCAGCATCTGGCATGAAACAAGCTCACCTTCTCAGGTATTTGTGATCTAGCAAATCTTGCTCAACTACAAATCTTACGAGGCTGTTTTTGGCATAACAAGTGATGTGGGAGGAGAAATTGTCAGGAGTTGGTAGGGCTTTAAAAAAAATGCAACTATCATGGCCTGGCATCTTTTATGTGCAATAAGACCCAGATACAGGTAGTCCTCTTAAATGACCACAGTTGAGCCCAAAATGTATGTTGCCAAGCGAGACAGTTATTAAGTGAATTTTGCCCCCTTTTACGACCTGTCTCACCACAGTTGTTAAGTGAATAATTGCAGTTAAGTTAGCAAAACGGTTCTTAAGTGAGTCTGACTTCCCCCATTGACTCTGCTGAATGGAAGGTCGCAAAAGATGACATTGCAACTGTCATAGATATGAGTCAGTTGCCAAGCATCTGAATTTTGATCACATGACTGTGGGGATGCTGCAATGTGGAAAAGTGTGGAAAATGGTCATAAGTCATTTTTTTTTGGTGCCGTTGTAACTTTGAATTGTTGTAAGCTGGGGACTGTCTGTATTTTTTTTTAAAGTGTTTCCATGTACCTCCTTTCTCATATTTGGGCTGAGGTTGGGGTGGTTGCAATTAGCAGCTACCTTAGTAAGTAGAAGGGTGGAGATGTTCCAGCAACAAGATGATCAAGCATAAGGATACCTCAAATGTCTGTGGAGTGGGAATATAATTAGGCAGAATGCCTGCCTTCTCTCCCAGCATTGCTTTAGAGGACCAGGAAGACCAGCTGTGGGGTTAACTGGTGTTATTGATTGGCACCAATGTAATGGATCCCAGAATTTGATATTTGGTGGCAATGTTTACACAGCACCCTTCCCCAGACCTAGCTGTTCCATTTGTGCCCATACCAAATTCAATGAGCTTGATTTTTACTTATTTAGAGGGTTGAACAACTTATTTGCAAGTTATTCCAACTTTGGCCATGTGGTTAGTTTCAGGCTCCAAATTGGGAAGGAAGGAAGGAAGGAGAAGAAAGAAAAGAAAGAGAAAGAAGGAAGAAAGAGAAAGAAAGAAATCTGAATTCTGATTCACCACCTCCCAGAATCACTTGGGTACTGAGATTAGCAGCATATAATGTAAATAATAAATACACCTTTCTTTGGTAGCTCATTCCCTATCAATATAAATGTGAAGCTAAGTGTAGTAAGATGTGAAATGCCTTTCAACCTAAGTGTAAAGTAATGTCTCTCTCCCAGAGATTACACTTAGATTGAAAGACATTTCACATCTTACTACATAGCTTTCCAACCTGCAGAGACCCTACAGAGTTTCTTACAATGCCTTCTTTAAAAAAACAAACACATCCTTAATAATATGTGGTCATCACTACCTTCAGGATTTCCTTCCATAGATGTGACTCTAATCCATGAAGCTACTTTAAAAGCACTGGGATTGGTTGATCGCTGAGGAAGCTGAAATGTTTTGGTGCAGTGGTGGGATTCAAATAATTTAACAACCGGTTCTCTGCCCTAATGATTTCTTCCAACAACCAGTTCACCAAATTGCTCAGAAAGTTAACAGCCAGTTCTCCAGAACTGGTGTGAACTGGCTGAATCCCACTACTGTTTTGGCGGCAAAGAATTGAAGCCTTTGAATTCTGGTGCTGGAGAAGACTCCTGCGAGTCCCTTGGACTGCAAGGTGATCCAATGGGTCAGTCCTAGAGAGGAGATCAACCCTGACTGCTCTTTAGAAGGCCAGATCCTGAAGAGGAAACTCAAAGACTTTGGCCACTTCATGAGAAGGAAGAACTCCCTGGAGAAGAGCCGAATGCTGGGAATGATTGAGGGCAAAAGAAGAAGGAGACGACTGGATGGAGAAGGAAGTGGCTGGATGGAGTCACCGGAGCTTAAATGGATGTGAGCTTAAATGGACTCCGGAGGATGGTAGAGGACAGGAAGGCCTGGAGGAACGTTGTCCTTGGGGTCGCGATGAGTTGGACACGACTTTGCAACAAAAGTTTCTTGGTCTGATTCACCTGAGACATTTCTAGTGATTTCCCTTGTGATTTCCAAGCATTTTTCAGATTTCAACACCCACTTGGATGGTGGGCTGACCAGGACATGCAATAATTATGCCAGACTTGGGAGCTGCAGAAGGCACAGGCAAGCAGGAAGGGTGTGTAACTGAATAACAATTACTGCTCACTTATCTAAGCCAATATAGAAGCATAAGGTAAACATAAACAATGTTTACTTTTATATTATACATTAGAATCGCAATAATCTTTACAGATAAACAGAAAACCTTTGAATAATTTCTATGCTGTTTCTCGCTATAGCAAAACACAAAGCCATTTATGGTCGCCAAAACATTGTTCCAGAAGCAAACAGCATAAGCGCATCTAAACAAGAAATAAAAACAGCATGGTGAAATAAGGTATGTACCGGTACTAGATGAAAGCAAAATAAAAACGGGTGAAAAATGTTTAAGCAATTACTCTGGGAGGAGCTTATTTGTTTATTTGTCACATTTGTATAGCTGCCATCTCATGTAGTGGCTGAATGTTGTACATAATAAAATGAGATTTGTAAAAATTATTGAAAACAACCAAATTAAATTAAAATAATTAAAAATTAAAAAAAGAAAAGAACAAATGTCAGAAAAAGCATACAAAAGAGTACATTCATTTAACTCTCTGCTAGCCATTTAGCAAGCTCCAGATATTTAGAAGCATCATGTTTAAAGGGCAAAACTACATTAATAGCTGGGGAAGAAATATGTAAAAAGATACAATTTTTAAAAAATGCTTTCCGCATGCCAGTTGGTAGCTTGGCAGAAGATTTCTCTCTGACTAGCAGATTCAGGTTTCTATAAAAATATTGAGCAAACTGGTTGATTTTGAGCAAATTCCAATTTTTTTCAATCAGGTTAACTTGTCATTATGAAGACAATATAATGGATGATGCCATTTCTTTTAATAAGGAATAAGCCAGCTAAAGTGGGGAACACACTTAGTATATGGGATACAGCTCTACAAAGGAAGAAAAATCTTGCCTCTCAGTGGAAAGTTTTGGGAGATCTTTGTCTTTTAATTGCAGCATTTAGCTTTATTTGATTTTAGTGTTTACATAGTATATTTTAGTCTTTATTTTTTGATGGGAAACCGTGCCTGTGGTTTTTAGCAATCAGGATCACAAGAGGTTCTAAGAACTGGAAAAAGGGAATAATGATGATGATATTAGAAAGTCTGTGCAAAATTTCCATCCCTCAATTACAAAAGGCCACACTGCTTGGATCTGCACGTAATGCATATTACGTCAGTACATTATGACATCCTAAGTCATAATGCATTGGGTTTTTCCCAAGAACTGATGATGTCATGATATAGTGACACAGTATGCATTATGTGCAGATCCAAGCAGTATGGTCTTTTGTGATTGACTGATGGAAATTTTGTCAACACACAGATTTTCTCAGTATTATTATTTCCCAGTTCTTAAAAGCTCTTCTGATCCTGATTGTACCAGCCAAAGAACTGGCAGCTGTGATTTCACCTTGTTGTGCATTTGTGTCTTTAACAGTTGTGCATTTGTGTATTTAATGGTCATCCCAATAACCAAAACCATAATAAGGCTGCTTGGGAAGAGGTTTATTGTTTCCATCTCCAGTCCAAAGTTGTTGAAGGCCATCTGTGGAATGGATGGTGGAGAGGCTTGCCAGGGCGGTCTGAGGAAATTAGGAGCAGTGGTCAGTGCCATCTTCATTCAGCTGGCCCAGTCTTGTTGGGTTTAGAAGTAGCTGTTACTAGGATTTGGATTTGAGGCACCAGGAGCAGAAATGCCATTCATGGAACCGAGCAATGCAGTGAAAGAGGCTTGCAGGATATGCCTTTCAGGAACCAAAGCTTGGGTTCCTCTTCCTTCCTCTCTCTTCCCTTCCCTTCTTTGCCCTTCTCTGCATTAGAAACTTGTTGGTTTTCCTATCCAGGCATTGGGACCATAAGATCCCAGCAGATTCTTGGGGAGCAGCCCATAGAGATGGGCTTGGCCAAACTGATGTCCCTTGAGAAAGCAGAAGTGCCATAGGTTGAGTGTTGATCATTCAAAACACTCGTTTGTGTACCATGCTCCCACCCCCTGCCATATTCTAAAGCAGCTGTTCAGTGTAAAATAGCCACCTGCTGTAAGCATTTGTCTGGGAAGGACAGGAAGGAGGCAAGCCAGAACTAAACTAAGGGGCTGATGTACACCCAGCCAAAGAGAAGAGCAGGTGGTCTGAGACAGCCTGCAGCAACCATTTGCTCCGTCTTTGTCTTTCTCTCTTTCTTGCACAATTCGCTCCACCATTATTTGGCTTTCATGCATTTTCCTCCGCTCTCTTTTTTCCTCTCGCTCGTTTGTACCAGAGCGCAAGGCAGATCCTCAGGTGGCCGGTAAGTTGCCTGCCAGATTGGGTTTCGGGAAAGGGAGGGAGTGTGCATGAGCATGATGGAAAAGGTGGGGATGTCCTTGTTTCCCACACTTGCAAAACCTAGAGAAAGTCTGGCCTCGCACGGCTCTGAAAAGAGTGGGCTGCCATCTTCACCTACCCCTTTCCATCACACCTGGTACTAAACTTGAAGTCCTAAACTCACTCAGTTGTCTGAACTGACCTGACCTCAAGCCTGGATTCATGGAAGCTGAAATCCAGCCTAGGTGGGGGTGGAATTCAAAATTTTTAACAACCGGTTCTGTGGGCTTAGGTGGTGGGCGTGGCTTGGTGGTCAGGTGACTGGGTGGACATGGCTTGGTGGTCATGCTATTGGCTGGGTGTGGCCAACTCAATATCACTCACATCGAGGCACACATCTCCTCGCCTGGCCTCTCATGACTGGGGATGCTGCAACAGTCATAAGTGTGAAAAACAGTCATAAGTCACTTTTTTCAGTGCCATTGTAACTTTGAATGGTCACTCCACACAAGCAAAGTGCCAGCAAAGGAAGAAAAAAAACTCCAGAGAAATTCCTGAGACAGGAAGTCTAGTCCTGCCAAGAATGTAATAAAGGTTAATGGAGAGGCAGTTTCTGTAAGCAACACCAGAATGTTTCCTTCCTGCCTTCCTTACAGGATTAGGCCAGTAATTTCTTCCAACAACCGGTTCTCCGAACTGCTTAGAATGTTAACAACCGGTTCTAGTGAATAGGTGGGAACTGAATTCCACCCCTGAGCCTAGGTGTCAAGCTTGGATTTTTTTTAAAAATCCAGATTAGTTCTCTTTTGGAGGGCAGGCATGTCAGAAGGGAAGATAGCAGGGCTGTTTTGAGGAAGGATGGGATACCAAGCTAGCAGACATTGATAATCCTGCCCTTGTACCCCTGTTGGAATTCCAAAACAATGATTATCAAGCCGGGCCACTGTAGGTTAAAATCCTTTTGGCACATAGATGGCTGGGGAAGAAAAAAAAAGAGAGGAGGCTTCCTTCCAGACATTTTCTTGCTTGTTTCATCAAACGGTTATCTTTATACGTTAGCAAGCAAACAGCTCTCTACCAATTAGCCAGATTTACAATGCTTCTCTTCCAGAGGGGATTTCAGCAGGTTCTGATTGGTTCTGGAGAACCGGTAGCAGAAATTTTGAGTAGTTTGGAGAATTGGCAAATCCCACCTCTGACTGGCCCTGCCCCCATCTATTTTCTGCCTCCTGAGTGCCAGCTGATTGGCTGGGTCTCCTTTGGTTGCCCTGCACAGGAGAACGGAGCCGGAAAGCAGGTCAGTGGTGTGGGGAGGGAATGGTATTTTATAGTATCCATCCCTCAGGACTGGGGAGGAATGGGGATTTTACATCCTTCCCCTGCCATGCCCACCAAGCTACCCCCATAGAACTGGTAGTAAAATTTGAATTCCATCACTGTTCTCTTTAGATTAAGCTTGTGGCAGCTGGAAAGAACTAAACAGATATTGGGCATTGGCAGCTAATAGGTTAACCTTTTGTGACAAAGCTCAGTTATAGGTAGTCCTTGATTTATGATCACAATTGGAACCAGAATTTCCCTTGCTAAACAAGGCAGTTGCTAAGTGAGTCACATTCAACAATTTTATGACCTTTTTTTCCCCACAGTTGTTAAACAAATTACTGCAGTTGTTATGTGAATCCAGTTTTCTGTGATTGACTTTGATGGAAGCCAGCTGGGTAGGTTGCGATCACATGACCCGAGGACTCTGCAACCATCATAAATAGAGGCCTGATTCTGAACATGTGGCTGAGGATGTTGCATTAATCGTAATTGGGGGGGGGGGGGGGGACCGGTTGTGAAGTATCTTTTGTCAGTGCTGTTGCAACTTCCCACCATTACAAAACAAATGGTTGTAAGTCAAGGACTGCCTGTACAGGATATCTATTATTTTGGATTAGTTTTTACCTTCTAGTTCACTCTCCTTATGATTCTGAGAATGAGGATCATAATGCATTTAACATTTGGACGATAGGACAAATGTCTATAGTTTTTAACCATTCAAACAGCTTTATAGTCATGAAAATAGGAATACTTTTTTTTTTTTAATTGCCAAAAGACTTAGATTTGAAAGGCGCAAGAAAGCAGGCTCTTCCTTTCTTATGATTTTTACACACCATCCCAGAACATAAAACTTCTTTGGGCAGCTTAGCGTAAGCAAACAAAAAGGCAATTTCAGGCCAGACGATAAAAATCCAAACTTAAAGTTCAAGCAAAGAAACAGAAAACAGAAGGGGGGGAGTGTAGTGCCTCAATTCCCGAAGGGTAGCCCTTTGTTCGTTAAAGTTTTCACATCCTGGGAGCCCTCAGCCAAGAACCTTCCATGTTCTGGAGGCCCCCCTTAGGAAAGTCAACGTCACTTGCATCTAGAAAAACCCTAAAGATGAAGAAGAACCTGTATGTCTTCCTAGACTGGAGATGTTACAGGTTTCTATCTATTTATATAAAAATGAAAGACCACTCACGCATCATCACAAAATCTCCAGAACCGTAAAGCCTACAAACTTGAAATTTGGCAGGCACTTGAAATTTCCACTCTTGGCTTCTAGGTGCTCACGAAGAAAGATTTTTCAAAATGACCATCAGAGCACTAATATTTCGTATATATTATTATTAACACGTTCTGATGCTAAGGAGTTCTACTCCCCCTCCCCACCTGAAAAAAAATCTCTTCCAAGTGCAAAACAAGCAGAGGAGAGGAGTTTCAGTTCCAGTTGTACTTTCACAGCAGCAACCAGCTTTAGTACAGAACAGTTGAGCTAAGCCACACCCAGGCTCTTTGCTGTCTTCTCATTCACACAGCAAATACTGTTTCAGTTTTGAAACAACCCTCAACTCTCACATACACTGACAGGACGCAAGTCAGATGAATACTGATGGATGCTGGTAGGCAGAGACAGAATTTCCCTCCCCCCTTATTTTCCTCCTCAAACACTAAGCCCGACCACATAGTTTCGGAGCAAAGCACAGGTACTGAGCTAGTATTTTGATATAGGCCAGGGGTTTTTTTTTTAGAGTGTGCAGGAGGCACCACAGAAGACACATCCAGTTTAGAGTAGTGGTTAAGGAGTTTGGCTAGAAACCGAGAGTCTGTGAATTCTAGTTCCGCTTTAGGTATGAAAGCCGCCTGGGAGACGGCGCCAACCTCTCTTAGTCCACTCCATCCCATGTGGTGGTGGTTGTGGGAAAAAATAGTAGGCGGAAGGAGCATTAGATATGTTGGCTAACTTGAATTACTTATAAAAATAATAAGGTGGGATATAAACAAACAAACAAGGATCACTTTCAACAGCTGCTCGCTTCCTATCTTAGTCACTGTGAATCTTTGCTGTCTCCTAAGATGACCCAGGCTTGGGATTTGGATCCCATTTCACCCCTTGAGAAAGCACTTTCCTGTTTGCATTCCTCCGCACCCAGAATAATTCCTTGGATGGGAAGCGGATCATCCTACTGATGTCATTCTTTGGCTTAGCTTTACTCAGGCCCCCAAGGGGATTTCTGCGTATTTAAAGAGTCCCACAGAAGGGAAAATATGAAAGCAGTGACGTTTCCAGGTTTGTCCAATTGCAGTTTTTCCAGAACTGACAATGCAACTGTCAGGCTGAAACAAAACCGATTTGGCTTCAACCAGGCATTACTGGGAGAACCTGGTTAGCAGTGGCCAGGTTCCATACCTTGTTGAGCAGCGAGGATGAGACACAGATCAAGCTGTGGAGATTTGCACCCAAAAGTGTTTATATCGGGGGTGTCAAACTCAACTCAGTTTGCAAGGCATATCTTGATCAATGTTGGCTCTTTCAGCTGGTCCAGACAAGAATCAGAACAATGAATCCTAGCTCGCTCTCTCCTGCAAAGTTACCTAAACAGAATCTTGCAAGACTGGAAGTATTTCTCCCTTTCCTTCTAGGAAAAGGTCCTTTCTGAAATACTTCCCGCAACCTTCCTCCCTCTGTGAACTGACTCATCTTTTGCATGACTATGATCAAATCTGCAGCTCTTCCTCCTCTCTCCAAGGTCATTCTCACACCCCATTACAGACACAGTTTGACATAGAAGCCAAAGCTTGAGTTTGGGCAAAACGCACAGCGTTGGCAGGATCTAGTCTTTTCAAGTGGGTCTCAGCTCATCATGTTCCTTCTCGGCTTTTCTCCCAACAGTGGCACTATCTCTCCCCGCACGACTCCCAGCAGCTCTCCGTCCTTGAGAAAGCGCTTCTTGCAATTGCCTGCCCGGCTGGCTCCAGAGCCACCTTCGGAGACCATGGTGGAAAAGGGCACCGATAACCCTGCCGAGCGGGGGCCTCCGACAGCCACCCCTCAAGGCAACCCCATCAACTACCCACTCAGTGGGCGCAGCTTTATCCGCAACAACAAGGTACGGTTGGGGGAAGACTCGGAGGCAGGTAAAAGAGTGCCTTTTTCGAGATCTCACCACTGACCTGCTTAGCTGATGTGGTTCTTATTTATTTATTTATTTATTAATTAATTCATTCGTTCATTCATTCATTAATTCATTTATATTTCATATTTTTAAACTCCCCATCTCCTTCAAAGAGGAAGGGAGCGCCTCTGAGTGGCGTACAATATAATGGATACATAAAACAACATTAAAAAAAAAACTATAAACTTTAAAAGTTATGCATTTCTCACCCCCTGGCAGTCCTTTGAGACAAGCCAGGTTATAGAAGAGGTTCTGCCAGTACTTTCAGTATTTCTTCCAGAAATAAATAAATACTGGCGGTCTCTTGTAGTGACATAGGCTATAATAAGAATCCTGAAAGGCTGAGAGCATTTCCCCCTCTCTCTTATATGGGGTGATGCCCCCTTTCCCCCCCTCACTTACACACACACAGACTGAGAGCCTGAAGAATTAAGGCACTGTTTAGAGACTGAGTTAGGGCAGATGATGTACCAATTCTGGTCAATTATTGTCCCCTTCAAGATATTGCCTGAAATGCCCACATTAATAAATTCACTACTTTGTTTAAGCCATTTTGTGCCAATCAGTCAGGTTTCAAAACAACTTTGGACACGTGTCCTTCCTGTGAAGAATTCTAGCTTTTATCCCAAAGGTGCTCTTTTAGGAGGCAATTGGACTTCCTTGTTTTTTCTTTTGAAGATGCTTCACTACTCATCCAAGAAGCTTCTTCAGCTCTGACTGAAGTGGGGAATGGGAGGATTTATAGTCCTTGAAGACAGCTGGTCATTTGCATCCTTAGAGGGTCCTTGAAGCACTTGGAGGTTTATCAGTGTCCTCAGGGTCATCTGAGTAGTGCTCCTGGTTTCTGTAGCCTGCAATTTTTCCTCTGGAAATCAATTCCTACTCCTACACCGTTCGAAGGGTGTTCATCCCAAATTGTATAACTCAAAGATAGCTAAAAGGTAAAAAGCTAAAAGGTGACCTGAGACAGAGTTAAACTTCCAAGTGCTTCAACAACTCAAGGATGCAAATGACCAGCTGTCTGCAAGGAATATAAATCCTTCTATTCCCCACCATTCAGTCAGAGCTGAAGAAGCTTCTTGTATGAGAAGTGAAATGTCTTCAAAGGAAAAAATAAGAAAGTCCAGGTGCCTCCTGAAAAAGCAACTTTGAGACAACCATGGATGACTGAGAATCTCTACAGACTTTTAATTCTAACTTTTCTTTTCTTTTCTCTTTTTTTTCCAGAAAATGCAGAGCTGGTACAGTGTAAGTTGATGGTGATTTTTTTTAATCCTGCCATTTTTATGTATAACTCCAAGAAGTCTATACATAATACTCCTTCCTCTTCCTATTTTCCCCACAACAACCCTGTGAGGTGGGCTTTGCTGAATGTGATGGTGTGGGTCAAAATCACCCAGCTTCATGTTTATCGTCTCCTAGTTTCTATATAGTTTCTATATACCTTCAGCACTTCATCAAGTTGGCTATTGTATTAATATTGTTTTTCTGTCAGAGGGTTAAGTATAAAAGCTGTTAGAAGCATAAAATATTTCCTTACAAGCAGAAGGATGATAATTCACTGACAAGATATATTGCTTTGCAATATCCCCAAAGCCAGGTGAGTTTTTAACTTAACGATCTTTCTAAGGGAACCCTATAGATAACTGTGACCATATGAACTTTATTATAAAGGGGAATCCTTTATTTCAGGAAGCTGACCTTTAGATTCCTTTAATTTAATTATTCATTTTCTTGGTTTTGCTCTTGATTATTTTTTGGATAAAGCAAAATTATGAACCTTTCTAAAAATCCTTATGAACTTTTTCAGATTTGCCTCACTTTCAGGTTTGACCTTTAATTTTTTTTTCCTAAGAAAATATAGTTGCTTTATCTGTAGATTTTAATAGAATTCATTTTACTTGAATCACTGGATATATTTTCTTTGCATGTTTACCCAGAAACTGAATTTGTTGCTGCTTATCACACACAGTTGTCTGAAAGAAATACAACTCTGCATTTCAAAGGACATTTTGTTCACTTTGCAAGATAAGACAGAAAAAAAAAGGAATTTGTTTCCTTACTAGATTCCCACTAAGATTTAGTGGAAATCCTAGGTGAATTGTTTGGCAACACTGCCAGTTCCCCAACTTTAACTTCAGTACTTTTGACATTTGCTGAAACCCAAGTGCAAAAGGAGATTTAGGAATTCTTCTTCTGCTGTTGGCAGTGATGACTATATAAAGTTATCTTTGTGTTCAGTTTAGAACGGAAACAGACCATATTTAATTGCATTTGGAATTGGAAGACTAGCTTTGAAGAACTGTTGCTGTGTGCTTCTGAAAGGCTGCCCTGCCATTTGTAGCTTGGGTTTATTTGTGAAGTCAGTACTTAGGTATTTATTTTGGAAATTCATCCTGGCATTTGATCAAAGGATCCCCAAAGGCAACTTTCAGATTATTTATTTTAAATGACAAGAAGGTGTTGCCTGATAGAGTTTTGCTTTGTGGAAAACGAAAATAGTCAAAGAATATTTAAATAAACCAATTGTCAGGATCCCAGCAGTTATCCCCATTTAAATCATTGTTCTCGAGTCAAACTTCCAAAACTTAAAAAGGATTTATTGGGAATTAACATGCTGGCACTGCCTGGGTGTAGCCGGCTCTGAGACACATAATTCATTATCACCCTTGACCCTGGTTTTCCCTCCAACCCCTGGGTGTATCATAATTCATATTCTCCAATGGGACACATCCTTAGTCAAGATTCATCAATCATGCTTTCCAGTTTGAATTTTGCGGAAACTTCAGTCACCTAGTTACTATCTTTGAAAACATTTATGGAATTCACTTTCAGTTTGCAAGTGGCTGCACTGCTCCCCCCTCCCTTTCTGTTGGCAACTCCAAGAAGACCATAGAAATATTTTATGAGTTGACACCAATCTGATTGAGTTGAAGGGGAGAAGAAGAGATTGGCTTTGTCTAGTGACTGTTTGCAGTCATGATAGTGACAAGACAGCCATTTTGTGAGTGATCATTGCACTGACAAATCTTCATAGGTCTGTAAAATCAAGGAACACTGAAAAAAGATTATATGTAGTCCTCGACTTACAGCAGTTCATTTAGTGACTGTTCAAAAGTGACTTATGACCTTTTTTCACACTTAGGACCGTTGTAGCATCCTCAAAATGAAACAAACAAAATGTTAAAGTTACGATGTTTATATAGTTTACTTACCAAGCACTTCTAAATTATATTAAAGTATTCAAAATATCTTTACAATCCCCAAGGCATGTCAGTACCCCTTAATGTTTGGAATTTGAAAGTTGAAAAATTTGATGGTTATAGTGTCCTGGGTGTCATGTGATCCCCTTTTATGATCAACGGGGAAGCCAGATTCACTGAACAACTGCATGATTAATTTAACAACTGCAGTGATTCGCTGAACAACGGTGGCAGGAAAGGTCGTGAATTTGTAAACTCACTTTACAAAGGCCTCGCTCAGCAATGGAAATTTTGGGCTCAATTATGATTGTAAGCCGAGGACTACCTATATAAGCACAGTTGTGGTTTCATTTACTGACAGCTTTGCTTCAGGACTTGCTTGCCAGTCCCAATCGTGATCACTAAGGACTCCTTGTACATATAAAATAGCCATTGGATATTCTGGATTAGCTTGTTCACTTAATGACCTTTTGATTCACTTCACAACTGTTGTGACTCACCTTATGGCCATTGTAAACATGGTTGTAAAATCAAGACCAGGCATATGGTGCCTCAACTTAACACTGCAATAACTGATGACTAGAATTACAGGCTTGTTATGACTACACTTTGAGAGCTGTCTATAATATTTATGTTGGCTGGTTATATCTTCTTTATAGCCTCCTTTTCAAGCAGTGTAAGAAAACACATATGACTTTCTCCCTGTTGCTTGTGTTATCTATATAACAAATATGTGGGAAGGGCACAGTGGGAGAGGATCAGGGGGTGGGCTGGAACCTGTTTGTACCGGTTTGTGTGAACCAGATGTTAATTTTACATCTGGTTCACCGAACTGATAGTTGCAACAACTGGTTGGCCATGCCCACCCCATCCTGCCCTTCCCAGGAGTCTCTACATGGCCTGTTCTGGATCCCAGGTAAGTGCAGGACCTGCATAAAGGTTCATGGAGGGTGAAAAATGGGCCTCCTGGAAGGCTGGAAATGGGTCTGTTTCTGGCCTTCAGAGAGCCTGTGGAGGGCAAAAAACGGGCTTCCTCCACACAGCCTCCGGAGCCCGGGGAGGCCATTTTGTGCCCCTCCTGGAGGCTTGAGGAAAGCCTCAGGAGCCTGGGGAGGGTGAAAATACCTCCTCCACTTCCATGGTGCAGGAGGCTGACAAGGCCATGCCCCCACCCAGCAACTAGAGAGAGAGAGAGAGAGTTGAATTGGTTTTCCAGCACATTGCAGAAGATTGGGTTGGATTGGATAATCCTTGTGGTCCCTTCCGACTTCAAAATTCTATGATTCTATTTTTTATTTTTATTTTTTGCGATCCTGGTTTGGTTCTTCACAATACAGTACTCTATTTGGCTTTAGATGTCCTAGGAAGGTTCTTGAATGGCAGGTGAAAAACGCAGATTATAGAGTTGAAAGGGACCTTAGAGGTCTTCTAGCCCAACCCCTGGCATAGGCAGGAAACCCTACACCACTTCAGACAAATGGTTGTCCAACATCTTCTTAAAAGCCTCCAGTGTTGGAGCATTCCCAGCTTCTGGAGGCAAGCTGTTCCACTGATTAATTGTTCTCACTGTCAGGAAATTTCTCCTTAGTTCTAAGTTGCTTCTCTCCTTGATTGGCTTCCACCCATTGCTTCTCGTCCTGCCTTCAGATGCTTTGGAGAATAGCTTCTTTGTGGCAGCCCCTGAGATATTGGAAGACTGCTATCCTGTCACCCCTGGTCCTTCTTTTCATCAAATTAGACATACCTAATTCCAGCAACTCTTATTTATATGGCATATAAACAGGCAGAGTAAACAAATCATTGCTGGTTTGATTTGGAGCAGAGATCAATCCTCACATCTGTTTCTGGGACTATAGTTTAGAGGCATCTAATTCCACACCGGCTGTGTTCACATGACATGCCAAGTTTTAATAGTTTAGCATTTGTGGCACAGCCAGCTGCCCCCTCAATTTATGGCTTGGTGCATTGAACAGAGATGGTGGTTTCATTCAGGAATCCAGTTAAGTTGTGTGAATGCAGCCATTGGCATTCCAGGCATGTTCAGGACTTCTTTCCCATACACCTCCAGTTAATGGCAGCTTCCCTTCCATTCCCCTGGATTATTATTATTATTATTTTTTGAAAGACAGGGCTCTTGGTCAAAATTATAGATTATGTTTTCTGCTGTTTTCTTTGGCTGGGCAAAACTTCTGTCTGTGGGCAGGAAATGGTTAAGTGCAGCCTAACACCCATCTCCCCACCCACCCCTTTGTTTCCTGTAAGTAACACCCATGCGTCCTCAGCCAATGGCCGGGCAGCGTAACTGGAGCTCTCCTTGGAGGGGGGCCCTCCAGTTGTGCCTTTCAGGGCTGCAGGAGAAAAAAAACTTTCCAGCCCCCCCCCCCTTCTCTTTTCTGATGATCACCAGTTTCTGCCCAGTTTTCTTTCCCACCCCTCTCTGCCAACAGGATTCCCTGCCTCTGCAAAAAACCCCAAATCTTCTTCTACCTGCAAAGGTATCTTCAAAGGTCCTTTTCGGGAGCCAAATTTTCTACCCTGGTGTTTTCTTTTTCCAAACTTTTAACCCTCCTTTGGATTCTTGTCCTTTGGACTTTGCACACTCTGTTGGCCTGTCCCACATTTGTTTTTTTCTCCCACCCTTAAAACCCTTTCCTGGGCTGAGCCTGCAGCCATCCTGTTCCCTACCTTTCTTGTGCTGCTGGCACTCAGACTTTTCCCATCGTTGGCTCATCCATCCTTCCCTTCCCCTCCCCGCCAGCTGCAACAGCTCCCTTCTCTTTGTCTAAAACTATCAGGATGTGCTCTGCAACCCTTTGCCTTCTGGATCATGGCTGGTCTTGCTCATTATGACAAAACTAGGTTTGACTCACGGGCTGCTGGTGGCTGTTTCATCCAGACAAAGTAAGAGATACAGATCCTTCCTTCCTCTCTCTCCACCCCTCTCCTTCATAAATCTTCGGGTGTTCCTCCTTCACTTTCCCATCAATTCTACAAATGGGTAATATGTAGTTTTCCTGCCTTAGAATGGGGCTCCATGGTATGATTACAGGGCTGATAATTGTGGAGGCATGGAGAATCTGTCTGTCCTCTTCTTTTCTGGTGCACTTTTATATGCTTGGGGAAAGGAGGGAAGGAGGAAATAATTTTATTTGGTTACAAATGAAAAACACTCTATGCAAATAAATGAGGAAATGGTGCGGTGCAAAGGTGAAAGTGTTGAATGGTGACCAGGGAGATCCAGGTCCTAGCCCATCCCTCAGCCCTGGATGACTTTGGGCTAACCAAGAACCAGTGTGGGAGAGTGGTGAGGATGCTGGGTGAGGAGTGGGAAGATCCAGATTCAAATCCAGGTTCTTGAGCCATGGAAGCTCCTGGTGGGACTTGAGGTGAGTCCCCCGGCCTCGGCCCAAGAGCCACCAAGGAATAATAGAGAAGGTGCTGGACTAGGAATGGAGAGAAATATATTCTAGTTCTCAGCCACTGAATCTCCCTGAAGAACTTTGGGTCAGTCTCTCCTTGTCAAGCCTATCTTCATTTCTGCTTTGTTGTGGGGGAAAAAATAGCAGAATATTATGTATGTACCTTTATGTTTCTAAACGCAAGATATAAATCTATCAAGTAATAAGGGATTAAAGCAGCTACCCAGTTCATAATTCTCGCCCTTGATTTTGTTTAGTACCTCTTTTTCTCTCTCTCTCCTTGAGATAATCAGCCCCTGTTCCACTTAGCAACAGATAATCAGCTGTTGAGTTCACACCACCACATAAAAAGACCCAACTAAAGATATAACATGAGCACAAGGGTTTTGTTTCAGTTTTGTGGTTTAGCCTATGATATGAATTCGACCTGCTTGGCTCATTTCAGGTTCAGCATAGTGTACAGAATCCAGAAAGTAGGTTAGTTTAGTAACCAGAGTGTTGTGTGAATCTAGAAAAAATAATACAGTGCAAGAAAGCTATTTTCAGATTTCCATTAGCAAGTGCTATGGGCAGTCTTTTCTTTTATTATACAATTTTTACTATTCTATAATATAAAATACAAAAAGAATACAAAAGTAAATAGTAGGGAAATTTGAGAAGAAAGAGGGAGGTGGATAGTAGGGGAAAGCAAAAGGAAAAAGAAAAAAAAGGCATTGACTCCTTTGGTGCAATAGAATAAGGCATTAACATCTAACCTCAACTTTTTTACTTTTACATAATAGTATAAATTAGCCATTTTTATAACAACAAATCTATCTAATCTGTAAAATCCAAAACCAAAGTTTCCAGAAGGGCAAGATTAATGTCTTTTAAAAAAATAATAACAGACACAATCTCCTTATTTTGCAACTCCTTATCTTCTTGGTGAAAACATTGCTGTCAGACCTGGCTAGCAAATTTCTTTCCTAGAACCTATTTCCTTATAAAGTGGTAGAAGTGACTACAGATCTTCTTCTCTGAACTGGGCGTTTTGTGGCAGAAAGGATCTAGCCCAGCAGATGTGACTGTGTTGTTCATTGCCAAAATCATCTGGAGTGTGAGCCAGGCTGGAAAGGCTGGTTGAGCTGAAGGTAAGAAGACCAAATCATCCTAAGGCCTCTGTTTATGCATTGGCAGATGCTGAGTCCCACCTACAAGCAACGCAATGAAGACTTCCGCAGGATCTTCAAAGGGCTGCCTGAAGCTGAGCGTCTTCTTGTGGGTGAGGCCACTAGAGGAAATGGGGGTTGGGAATGTTGTGCTTGGATCTAAGTAACAGAATGGGTGATTGCTGGAAATGCAGACAAAAACATGGGTACCTTCTATCATACATGGCGGTTATGCCCTGAAGCAAAAAAATATTGGAAGAAAATACAAAAGTGGTTACAGGAATTAACTGGAAGTCAAATAGATTTTGCTCCGGAATTATTTCTTCTAGGGATAATTAAAAGGAAATACAATAGAAGGATAAAGTATTTGGTGTTACGTGTATTAACAGCAGCAAGGATTGCCTATGCACAGTATTGGAAGAAAGATTGCATACCATCTGAAGACTTAGTAATAAAAAAAAATTGAGCGCACAGAAATGGCTAAATTGATTATAGAATTGAAAGAAAAAGAAAATTCTGAATATTATGCAATATGGCAGAAATGGTACGATTAAATAGACAATAGAAATAAGAAAGTGTATCCAATAGATGTAGAAGGTATAGGAATAGAATGTATAGATTGTATAGGACAGGAAATGTAACTATAAAAATGTCATAGTACTGTTTAGTATGTGATTGAGATATGTAAAAAAGAAAAATCCAATAAAATATTTTTTTTAAAAAGAGTGGGTGAACTGGGCAAATAGAACCACTTATTTATTAGTGAGAATAGGCTATGGCATTCTGTGTGACTTCAATGGAAGGCTAAGTTGGACTTTGAAGAAGCAGGGAAGAAAGAGATGGACACTTTGGGGTTGGAGACTCCAACTTTGGACTTGGATAAGATTCCTGAGAATACCACAGATAGCCAAGAACACAAATGGACCTTCGAACAAAGCAAATCCAGTGTTCTTACTTGAAATGATCAGGCTTAAATTATTCTACCTTGGACACATTGTGTGAAGACCTGGAGAAGACTCTAATGCTTGGAAAGAGGACAATTATTAGCAAGGTGTAAGGACTCAGTTCGAGTAGCGATGGCTGCTTCCTTGGAAGACCTGAAAGACCTGGTTAGGAGGAGATCATCCAGGAGAAAATCTACCTCTGCGGGTCGCTAAGAGTTAACATCGACTTGAAGACACAATTGGTCATCACTCATGGGTGACTGCATAAAGATGGTGGAAAAATCATTGTGAGAACAATCGAGAACAACTTCAGAATGTGTGAGAAATAATGAAACTGCAAAGGGGGGGGGGAAGTGTTTTTCCTCTTCTTTCTTTCAGTTTGGGGGCTGGATATCAGCAGCAAGTCCTGTGGGTAATTTTCAACCCTGGAATGCTTGCCACTTCAGAGGTTTATGATAGTCTTCAAATAACATTCCAGAGGGTAGAACTAAAGGGAGGGGGGGGGGGGAAATTATGAGGGGGAGAACTGGAGTTATCACGTTTAGACATGTTTTGCATGCCTCTTTTTTTTTTTTAAGCACTGGTGGTTTGTAATTGTTGTCACAGCCATGTTCAAATCCACTCACCCCCCCCCCCTTTCTCTCTCTCTTTTGGATTGCTGTCTATCTCTGGCTCTCAGTTACAAAGTCCACCGCTGCAGTTCCAAAAATCATAGCTGGTTTTAGCTTTGCCTAGGATAGTGTTTTGGTGGCATAGTATGCTGTGTGTTGGTTTAGTTTGTAGTTCAGAGGGTGGGACATAAAAATTGGTCTCAGCTAGATTAAGGTGTGAGCATAGCCAATGTATAAGTAGGCCTCAACTTGCAAGCAGTCGCTTAGCAACCATTCAGACATATGACAGAAAGATACTTAATGATCTAGATCTGAAGTTCCAATGGCTATTCCCCACCCTAACACCCCCCCCCCCCCCCCCCCCGTCATAGAAGCATTTTGGCCAAAACCAGTTCACATTTACGATCAATTGCAAGGTCTTGCCATCATGTGACTACAATTTACAATGTTTCCCCACATTGTCGATGGTGGACAATGGGTTCAGCTAAGAATTGCACCAATTGCTTAATGACTGCCCTATCCTCTTTATGACCATGAAAAAAAGGTCATAAAAATTGGGCATAGTCGTGCTATGATCCTCTAATGACTGGGCAGGACATACAACCCTAATTTTGGGCTCAGCTGCAGTCATCAATTGAGGATTACCTGTATCTGAAATAAAAGTATCAGAACTTAGACAAGTATCTAATTTATCTATGTTTAATTTTTAAATACTCTGTCATGGTGATTGTGATGTGTTTGGGGCACTGTGCTGGAGTAGCTTTCAGATTTCATTCTTTTTGTAGAATGCAATGACAATAAAGCTATTCTATTCTATTCTATTCTATTCTATATTCTATTCTATATTCTATTCTATATTCCATTCTATTATATTCTATCTCTAGGCATCCAGCCCCCAGGCTGCAAGGATAACCTCCCATTTTATCCTGTAATTTCTGGTTTTTTTTTCACGTGAAAAAATGATGAAAAACTAATTAAGAAGTATATAACTTCTTACTGAATTTGAAAATGGAAAATGAACAAATAAAAGACACAATGGTCAATGGAAATTTTTTAGCTATAATATAGAACTAGAGAAATGGCAAAAGTTATGGGAAAGGAATTATAGATTAACAATGTTGATTTCTTATAAAGAAAACCTATATAAAATGTTTCATAGCTGGCATCTACCACCTGCTAGATTAGCTAAAATGTTTAAAAATATGTCCAGCAAATGTTGGAAATGTAATAAAAAATAGGCACATTTCATCATATGTGGTGGATGTGTGTCAAAGATAATTTGACAAAGATATTTTGGACAAAGATAAACGTGGTTAGAAAAGATGATAGGGAATTGTATAGATTATAAACTTGAATTGTTTTTATTAGGTATAATATCAGAAAAACTTGAAAAGTATGTATTTAATGGCGTACTAGCAGCGAGGATTATTTTCGTACAATACTGGAAAAATGAAGATTCACCGCGATATGAAGAAATAGTTAAGAAGATACTGTATTGTGCAGAAATGGATAGATTGACACTGAAAATTAAGCAGAAAGAAGACGTAGAATATTATCAAACATGGAATTTATTGTACCAGTGTTGGAAAAAATGGGTGGAGATTGTAATTTGTATTGTTAAGCAAATTGAATACCCAGACAACATGATGTTTATAAAGCACTAAGAAATATATTTAATAGAAAATCATTTTTTTAAAAAAACTTATAGTTTCTATGTCCTCCTTTCCATGCCCCCCCCTCATATCTCATCTCTCCTTAGATTACTCCTGTGCATTGCAGCGTGACATCCTCCTTCAAGGACGGCTTTATCTATCGGAGAATTGGATCTGTTTCTACAGCAACATCTTTCGATGGGAGACCACGGTAAATGCTCCATCCAGTACTCTTGATTGCTTTTAGCTCTTCCTCTCCTGGCCACTGACCTTTGTGTCATCTTCCATGATAGATCTCCATCCAGCTCAAGGAGGTGATATGCATCAAGAAGGAAAAAACCGCCAAGCTGATTCCCAATGCAATTCAGATTTGCACAGAGAATGACAAGGTGAGATTGTTGCGTATCCCCTAAAAATCCAAGCCAAGGGATAGATAATTATCCTTTCCAAGATGCTGCATTTTATAATCTGACAGCAAAGGGCCCCAGTCTTTGTGTTGCAAAACTGGGGTTTATTTGTAATCTGTTCTTACTGATTATGACAAATGGTTGCAGAAACTGGGAATGGCTACGCTAGTGAAAAGGACAGGGGAGACATGATAGCAGTCTTCTAATCTTTGAGGGGCTGCCATCGAGATGAAGGGGTCAAGCTGTATTCCAAAACACTGAAGGCCAGACAAGGAATAATGGATGGAAACTGAACAAGGAGAGATTCAACTTGGAAATAAGGAGAAATTTTCTGACAGTGAGAACAATCAACCCATGCTTGCCTTCAGAAGTTGTGGGAGCTTCATCAATGGAAGCTTTCAAGAAGAGACTGGACTGCCATCTGTCAGAAATGGTGTAGGGTCTCCTGTTTGGGTGGAGAGAGGTTGAACTAGATGACCTAAAAGGTCCCTTCCAACTCTGTTAATCTGATTTGGTTTGCATTTTATCTATAGGCATCTCTACCACTGAAGCAATTGGAAGTTGCTGCACAAATCTGCTCGCCTTTTTTGTGGAAAAAAATCCTTGCCAAAGTGGAATAAAAATAAATTAAAATAGTAATATGCAGAATAAAATTAAAATGAACTTTAAAAGTGAAATAAAAAAGAGTAGAATAGAATAAAAGCAGAAAATAACTTAGACATGAAAGGCTTATAGTTGGATTGAATGCCTGGAGTTACCTATGTGTGAACTGGCAGTCATATAAATGTCTTCAAAAAATAAAAATAAATGAGTAGTGATTCCCCCCTTCTTATTTTTTGAGCTGGGGACCTTATTTAGCTTTTTTTTTTTCCCTCAGGGAAGAAATGATGTTAAACAGGTGAGGATACTTCATACATGAGAACAGACAGGGGCAAGATTTTCCATGGTGGGGTTCAATTTCATTTAAACCTGTATTACTTCTTTTCTCGCATTAGTTTAATTATGTGTATGTTTCCTGACTCAAACTGTGAGAATTTGCTTCCTGTATTGTGATCAGAGATGATTCAGGACTGTGAACCTCAGAACTGGATGGCTGCAAGATGCCCCAGCTAATTTTACAAGATGGCTTCTCCCTGTTGGTAGAAATCTGCAATTACGGATTTGGCTGAAATTTGCAATATCCAGGATTGAATCTGGATCTTCAGTTGGGCATTGAGTTGTGAAGATTTCCCATCCTTGTTCTAGACCAGGGTTTCTCAACCTTGGCAATTTGAAGAAGCAGGGACTTCATCTCCCAGAATTCCCCAGAATGGCCATTCTGAAGCTGCACATGAATGCTCAGTGCCACTGGGAAAAAAATAGGGTGTCTGTGGCCTGACCAAAGAATATTGGCCTTTCTCTGTCCCAGCTTCCTTTTCAAAGTGCAGGCGGCACATAATGGACCTTCTGCACAGTGGAAATATTTGAATAGATTTTCCTGTTAATCTAGGTTATCTTTCTTCCGAGGAAGTGTGGCAATCCTGGGCAAGAGGAGAAGCTAACTCACTGATAACTCACTGTTGTTGACTTGTTCCTCTTCTTCTCTCCCTCTTTCTCTGTATATAGATACTCTCAGTCATCCAGGTCATGGTTGTCCCAAAGATGCTTTTTCAAAAGGCAACTGGACTTTTCTTTTCTATTTCCTTGAAGAAGGTATTTCGCTTCTCATCCAAGAAGCTTCTTCAGAACTGAAGAAACAAAATGCCTTCTTCAAGGAAAAAAAAGACAAAGAGAACTGCAGTTGCCTTTTGAAGAAGCACCTTTGGTTTCTTCCTGTCCTAGATTTCCTAAGATCTTCTTCTGGCATCTTTGCTGAGCCAGGGCGAGGCCTTTATCTCAGAGGCATTTCGTCCTGACTTATGGCTCTAACCAACAGGGCAACGTCCTTGAAAAGAGAAAGCACATCAGGCACAAAGAACTTCAAAGAAAGATGGGTGTGTCTGTAGGAAATCATTTTCATGTGAAGCCATCCTTCCTTTGCACAGTTTAATGATCTGTGACTGCACACTTCAGAGAAAACAATGCACAGTCTTCACAAGCGCCCTGCAAGTTATGCACATCCAGAAAGTCTTGAGATTACAATCTTCCACCAACAATTGTGGTTTAGACAGCCGGGGAGAGGGCTTGTAATCTTTTAAGACTGTTCAGATCCCTCTGATGTTTTCTTCTGATGTTGAGGTTTGCAGTTTGAAACAGTGCCATTTCACAGAAACCTATCATTATTTCTTCCTGAGATCAGTGTACTCTTTCAGTATGTTATTCATGTAAGCATGCATTGCACAATCTGAGGCAGGAAGCAATTTTCTGTGAATTGAGAATATGGTGATCCCGTAGAACAGTATGTCTCAACCTAGGCATCTTCTAAGACATGTGGACTTCAAATGCCAGAATTCCCCATTTCATAAAGTTGACAAGGCTGAGGAACACTGCTGAACGATTATTTCCCAGCAACCATGTGGCGATAAGATAACCTCTGCTGAGGGATGCTGGGAGTTGTAATTCTGTAATGTCTGGAAGAGCAACCCTGGTCTACCTACTTAAAAGGTTATCTTCCCATTGTTGACATCCACCCACCTGTGTGAACAGCTGGAGCAAGAACATAGATTATCTCCCGGAGATCATTTGTGAAGGGGAAATGTCGTTGCAGCTCTGTAATCAAATGTGCATGTTCACGTGAATAAATTTCAGTTCCTTTGTCACTCTTGTCTACCTACCTATTTACCTACCTATTAATTAAATCAATCAATCAGATTTTCTGAAGTTTACAATAAATAAAACCATAAAAGAAAAGCCATCCTATTGAAAGTTCAAAGGTAAAATATTAAAGCACATCAAAAGAACTTAGTAAATCAATAAATCAAGTATGGGTGTCCCAGTGCTCATCCTAAGGCCTGCAAAATAGTTATGTTTTCAGTTATGTTAATTTTCTGAAAGCAAGTTTCTTTTGTGCCTGGGACACTGCACAGCCTAAATGCAACATAGAAGCTATGAAAGTTCCACACAGTCAAACTTATTTTGGGGGCACCAATCTTAACACTGTTCTTTATGGTTCCCAGCATTTCTTCACATCCTTTGGTGCCCGTGACCGATGCTTCATGCTAATCTTTCGCCTTTGGCAGAATGCACTTCTGGATAAGGTAGGAACAAACCAGGGGATAACCTACCTAGGATTTTTTTTTGAGAGTGGTAGATTATATTTGATCTACGGAGATTCTCAGTCATCCAGGTCACAGTTGTTCCAAACATACTTTTTCAAGAGACAACTGGACTTTCTTTTTTTATTTTTTATCTTCTTGAAGACGTTTCACTTCTCATCCAAGAAGCTTCTTCAGTTTTGACTGGATGGTGACCACTCAGAACTGAAGAAGCTTCTTGGATGAGATGCAAAACGTCTTCAAGGAAAACCAAAGAGAGTCAGTCCACTTTCCTCTTGAAAAAGCACCTTTGGGACACGTTTCAAGGTTTTTCACTGTGACTCCTATACAGTATACTGATTTGTTTACCTTTGATCAGGGGTGGGATTCTACCAGTTCTGTCTGGCTCTGTAGAACTGGTAGCTCTGCAGAGCAGAAGACATAGAACTGGTTCTATATCTGCTGATGTTTTGGCCCACCCGCCTGCCTGGGCTCTTACCTGACCTTTATTTCCTGCGAGGCATAGCTGCGGTTGAAAAAACAGGAAAAAAGTGCTTTTTCAAACGCTGCTTCTCTGCATGCAGCAAGCTGATGATGATTTAGAGGCACAGCTGTTGCTTGCAGGGAAGCACATCGTAAATCACCGAACCTCGTAAATCACCTAACCAGTAGTTAGTTATCCCTGTCGGATCCCACCTCTGCCTTTGATGCACCCATAGAAACAGGTACACCCACAAATGAGATTCAAACATGATGCTTAGCCAAGGGGGGGGTAAACTTTCTGACCCTTTAGATATGATCAAAATACGATTTCCAGCTTTCCTAGAAGGTGTGGCCAATGGTGAAGGATGCTAGGAGTTGTAACTTGGGGTTCCACAGGTCATCTGTTCCAAACCATCATTTTCTTTCTTGCTTCTGGCTCAATGCCAGCCAGATTGAGGAGTTTACACCATAGGAAGACTGGAATTAAACTTTTTTGAGATAGACTATAGCCGTGATGGCGAACCTATGCCACGCATGCCACGAATGGCACGCAGATCCATTTGTGCTGGCACATGAACCACAGGCAAACTTACCTCACTGCACATGCGCACACCTCACAGCTGATTTTTCTGCTTGTTTCAGGCCTTTTTGGCCTCCCAGAGGCTTGGGAAAAGCCTCTGCAAGGCTTTTCAGGTCGAATAGGCCCGTTTCGTCACTACTTGTAATACTAGAAGTGTTGAAATGTGCATATTATTCGGCCTGAAAAGCCTTGCTTTTTCCAAGCCTCTGGGAGGCTGAAAAAGGTCTTAAACCAGCCGAAAAATTAGCTGTGAGGTACAGTGCGGGTAAGGGGGTGGCGGGGGGGTGGTTAGGATTGAGCGGGCATGTGTAGGGGGTGTAGGGGTGTGTGCATTGCATTCTGGGTGCTGGCCTGCAAGTACATATGCGCGATTGTGTGCACAATTTTTGGCACAGGAGCCCAAAAAGGTTAGCCACCACTGGGCTATAGTAACCAAAACCAGTTTTTAAAAGCATTTTCCTTCCATTCCTACCCTGGGGAATTAAGGAAAACCAGTGTCTTTCCAATACAGGTAGTCCTCAACTTACCTCTGTTCGTTTAGTGACCATTCAAAGTTACAGTGGCACTGAAAAAAGTGACTGATGGCCATTTTTCATGCTTATGACCGCTGCAGCATCCCCATGGTCAAAATTCAGGCGCTTGGCCACTGACTCATAGTTATGATGGTTGCACTGTCCTGGGGTCATGTGATCCCCCTTTGTGACCTTTTGATAGGCAAAGTCAATGGAAAAACCAGATTCACTTAACAGCCATGTTATTAGTTTGACAACCACCGTGATTCAGCTGTGGTGAGAAAGGTGATAAAATGGGGCAGAATTTACTTAACAAGTGTTTGACTTAGCAACAGAAATGTTGGGCTCAATTGTGGTCATAAATCGAGGACCACCCATACTTTCCCACCTTCCAAGATTGAATACAAGCTTCCTCTTCTGCACTTCCTGTTGCCCTAATAGCTTCTAGGTTCCTTCTCCAAAGTCATCTCCATGACTCCCTGCATTTAATTCGTTGCACGAATGCAGCCATTGTAGTCTCAAAAAACCATAGTTTGTGCCATTGAACCCAATCAATTACAGCTTGCTCAGCAATCCACAGTTGGAAACAAATGTTGACTTATTGTCATGAGCTGTTCAATAGCTGTGCTATGTATCTGCTTCTTTGTTTCCTCTCTTAATGCCGTGTTCTTCCATTGCCATCAGACTTTGCCCCCACGAGAACTCTGGCACATTGTCCATCAATGCTATGGTTCTGAACTTGGCTTGACCAGTGAAGATGATGACTATGTTTCTCCCATTGATGACCTCAATGGCTTGGGGTGAGTATCTACTGTGGACAGGACAGTTTTCTTCTGGATCAGGGAATGTAGTCTGCAGCCATACCTCTTAGTTGTCTCTTTTCCATCTGCAGGAGATAGTGAGCAGCCTTTCTCAAGATTGTGTTCTGACCAAGGCTTCCTGAGACAGTAACAATCACACACTGTTCCGAAAAATCTTTTTTTTTAAATTATTTCAGTGGCTGTGAATTATATACATTCACAGCCCGTAATGAATCCCAAACAGTTTATGAATAATGCAACAGAAGTCTGTCACAGTCTTTCAGGATAAGGCTGATAAGCACCCACCTTTATCTCCCTTTAGCCAACAGCTAAATTGCCAATTAGAATCAGCACATGACTCTCCGATGGCCCTGGCCCCATCTCTGTGTTGGATGTAGACCCCTCATCTGAGCCCTCCCCAGACTCCAGGACTGGCCCATGTTCCTCCCCACTGTCTGACTGCTGCCAGCTCCACAGGCTGCCTGGCGGACCACAACAGGTTGATCCTTCCATAAATTAGTCTTGTTGGTCCAGAAGATTCCTTTAAAGTCTCCCTCTCTTTTATCTGTCTTTCTCTGAATCACAACAGAAGCCAGAAAGAAATTGGAGATGATATTGATCTGACAGAGCTGACCTCCCGCTGCAGCACTGACCTCAAGCTGGACACCAGTCCCTTGCTGGACAAAAGGGACACCAGTCATTGCATCAACTCACTGGCCAGTAGCAGTGATGGAACCACATCGGTGAGGACAGGGGATTCGGAAGACAGCTGGAATGTTATGAAGGTCCATTCCTAGATTTTGTTCCTCCATTAGAACTACTTGCCCTACAATAATGCATGATGAACGGATGGCAAACTTTACCGTTCTCCTCTTGAACATTACACTGCATAATTTCCCCTCCTGAGAAATCTCATTTGTTTTGTGCATTTTGATGCATTTATTTTTCTACCTACAGTATTTGTAGGTGGGAAGAGGAAAAACAAAATCACGCTATCAAATTTCAGCAGTGTAATCTTGGAGACTTTTTGGAAGGTTGCATGATGTTTATAGGTTACCTGTCTTCGAAATCTTGCCCTCTTGGGGTTAAAATAAAGCATCTAAAAGACAATATTCACGGCAAAAAATTATGTAGCAGAATTGGATCACTGAAGAAAGAATCAAACTAAAATAAGTTCAGAGATGAGGATTGGAGTGAAGGATAAACACAAAGTCATTTGAGGAAGAAGAAACTGTTTAAGATCGTTTAGTAGAAGGGTTGTTGGACTCTCTGAGCTTGGTTGCTTTCTTGTAGATGTTTTATTACCCAAACTATTATGATGTTAGTGTGTAACATCATCACTGGTAGGGTTTTTGTTTGTCTGGGAATGTTGTAAGCTTGAGAATGGAAGTCTGAGAATAGGATAACACTCTTTAAATATCTGGAAGTCTGCCACCTAGGTCTTACTCTCCATAGTTCCCAAGAACAGGACATGAAATATGAAGGACATGAAATATGAGTTATAGCAAGCCAGATTTCAACTGAATGTTAAAAATATATGTATAGAACAGTTAGCTGGAAATAAACTTCCTTTCCTTGGATGTAATTCAAAAGGCAGCTAGACTGGATTTATCAGGGATGTTGTAATATGGATTTCTGCTGTGGTGCCAATGCCCAGCAGCCACTTCCAACTAGAAGAACCTATGGAACATGTTAAACAGAGCCCAAATTAACCTCCACCAAGGGCTTTGTCTCAATCTTTGAAATACAGGAAGGTATTGTAAATTCTGACTATTGATCACTATTCCCCAGAGATATGATGTATCTCTAAAGAAAAGTCTGTCTTTTTTAGTTCTACCTAGAAGTGCTAGAAATTAATTCTGGAACATTTAGTGTTAGTTAACAGTCTATCAGTCTTCAGTTCAGTCAAGGAATGTCTTTGAACTATTAAGAGACCCAGGTGAAAATACTACAATTGTATCAATGCGCCATACTATTTTTTATACCTTTGCTTTATAAGTATACTAGCTCGATACCCATGGTTTGCTACAAAACTATGTGGTCGGGCTTAGTTTTTGGGGAGGAAAATAAGGAAAATAAAATTCTGCCTCTGCCTACCAGCATCCATTGGTATTCATCTGGCTAGCGCCCTGTCAGTGTGTGAGAGAATTGAGGGCTGTTTGGAAACTGGTGTAGTATTTGCTGTGTGAGCAAGAAGGAGACAGCAAGGAGCCTGGGCGTGGGTTAGCTGAACTATTCTGTACTAAAGCTGCTTGCTGCTTTAAAACTGAAACTGAAACTCTTCTCCTCTGCTTGTGTTTTGCATTTGAAACAGATTTCTTTTCAGGTGGGGAAGGGGAATAGAACTCCTTAGCATCAGAACATGTTAATAATAATATATGAAATATTAATGCTCTGATGGTCATTTGGAAAAATCCTTTCTTCGTGAGCACCTAGAAGCCAAATGGAACATAGTGCCAAATTTCTTAGGCTTTATGGTTCTGGAGATTTTGTGATGATGTGTGAGTGGTATTTTGCTTTCATATATATATAGATAGATATGCTCCATACACCTGTCAATAACTTGAATGTTGCAAACAACAGCATAAAACTATTTTAAAATCATATGAAAGGCTGAACCTGGTAAAGCCATCCAACTGTCAACTTTAAGTAACAACACAAAGGACATGAAGGAAAATGTGAAGCTCTCCCATTGATTAAATAATTTTTGAGTGGAAAGTAATTATGTTTGATTTGATGCCTCCTAATAAAAGCCTTTTTTCTCCGGCTGCCCAAACAGTTGAAATTTTCAGTTCAGCATTGACTACCAAGAATATTTTTAGATATGTAATCTAATAATACTCACTTTTTTAAGCAGCTAAAGAAAATAATAGAAAAACCCAACATACTCTGTGGTTGTTTCTCACAGATTTGGGAAATGTCCAAGGATATTTCAGAATCCTTAAAAATGAAACCAATCTATTGAAATACATTTAGCTAAAATGGTGTTATGATTCTAATTCAACTGCAACCTGCAAAAGAGAGAGATTTTAGCTCTGAAAATTATTTATAGCCCAATACATGTCTACTTAGAAATGAATCCCATTGAATATTGTAAAAGGACTTTTTTGGTGTCACTGTAATTTCAAACAGTCATTAAACAAATGGTTGCAAGTCAAGGACTACCTGTATTACCTTCTGCTGCATGCTCGGTGACAAGAACATACCAAATAGCAATAGCAATAGCCCTTAGACTTATATATCACTTCACAGTGCTTTACAGCTCTCTTTAAGCATTTTAAAGAGTCAGCATGTTGCCCCCAACAATCTGGGTTCTCATTTTACCCACCTCGGAAGGATGGAAGGCTGAATTAATCTTGAGCCAGTGAGACTCGAACTGCTGAACTGCTGGCAGCTGGCAGTCAGCAGAAGTAGCCTGCAGTACTATTGTCAACTCATAAAATATTTCTATGGTCTTTTTAGAGTTGCCAACAGAAAGGGAGGAGGGAAAGGGGTTTGAAAGAGTAGTGGGGCAGTGTGGAAATTGAAAGTGCATTCCATAAATAGTTTTTCAGAGATAGTAACTGACTGAAGTTTCTGCTGTGCAAATATCTAACTGGAGAGCATGATTGATGACTCTTGACTATGGATGTGTCTCATTAGAAAATGTGAATTGTGATATACCCAGGGGGTGGGGAAAACCAGGGTAAAGGGTGACAATGAATTATCCGTCACAGAGTTGGCTACACCCAGGCAGTGCCGGATATATTAATTCCCAATAAATCCTTTTGAAGTTTTGGAAGTTTGGCTCGAGACTCATTATTTAATTGGGGTAACTGCCAGACTCCTGACAACTGCCTTCTAACCACTGGGTGCCATCAGGGCTCAAAATAGCAAATATTTTGGCTGATACCTCATTGGCTGTCCAGATGCTGAATGTCAAATAGAATAGGACAGGATAGAATAGAATAGAATAGAATAGAATAGAATAGAATAGAATAGAATAGAAT
>BLBF01000072.1:850095-861757 GCA_015471245.1 Laticauda colubrina
ATAGAATAGAATAGAATAGAATAGAATAGAATAGAATAGAATAGAATTCTTTATTGGCCAAATATGATTGGACACACAAGGAATTTGTCTTGGTGCAAATGCTCTCAATGTACATAAAAGAAAAGATACATTCATTAAGAATCAAGAATCATAATGTACAACACTTAATGATAGTCATAGAGTACAAAAGCAATCAAATAATACTAGGAAACAGTCAGTATAAATCGTAAGGATACAAGTGACAAAGTTACAGTCATACAGTCACAAGTGGGAGGGGATGGGTGATAAGGGGTGATGAGAAGATTAGTAGTAATAGTAGTGTACACTTTGTAAAAAGTTGAACAGTGTTGAGGGAATTATTTGTTTAGCAGAATGATGGCTTTCGGGGGAAAAGCTGTTCTTGTGTCTAATTGTTCTGGTGTGCAGTCCTCCATAGCGTCATTTTGAGGGTAGGAGTTGAAACAGTTTATGTCCAGGATGTGATGGGTCTGTAAATATTTTCTCAGCCCTCTTTTTGACTCATGCAGTATACAGGTCCTCAATGGAAGGCAAGTTGGTCGTAATTGTTTTTTCTGCAGTCCTAATTATCCTCTGAAGTCTGTGTCTGTCCTGTTGGGTTGTAGAACCAAACCAGACAGTTATGGAGGTGCAGATGACAGACTCAATAACTCCTCTGTAGAACTGGATCAGCAGCTCCTTAGGCAGTTTGAGCTTCCTGAGTTGGCATAGAAAAAACATTCTTTCATAACCAAATGTGTATTTCAAATGGAGCCAAAGCTCACCTGGGTTGAATCTAATGCCGACATGCTTCCCTTGTAGCTGGCTGAAGATCCAGAGGACAACACTGACAGCCAAATGGATGCTTCATCCAGCCACACAGTGACCTCAGCCACAGACCCTCTTCTGGATGACTTGGTGCAAGGGTCTGCTGGGTCCCCCCTGGAGGGGGACCCCAGTGAAGAGCTCCCCACTGACATGAGCAATTCCTCCTCATCCACGCAAGATGAAGGTGAGGCCAACCTCCATTCTCCTTTCAGCATTCCAAGTAAGAACCTCCAAATTAAAAGACTCTAGGATTGTCGTCTCCTCAAAGATCCATTTTATTAGAGATGTCATGTTGGCACATCTGAGGAAAACCCGAATATGAGATTTCCAGGTTTTTCTTAGCCCAAACGAGAATCCAAAATCCAACCCCTTCACCCAATAGTTCCTCACATGGTCCAATCATTACTTCATTTTAATTGGAGTCTATCCCCAGCCATTCACTCCAGGTGCAGGGTGACATGTCCTTGACTTTCTGAGAAAGGAATGTTGTAGCTAATTTTCTACCGCTCCTTGAAGTCTCCTTCCCAAATTCCCAGGCACTGAATGTGGCAGCCCAGAAGCCTCAAAGAAAAATGGCTTCCAAGCTGACATCTCCCAGTTTTTAGATTAGGAGATCTAATCCGACTATCTCTCGTTCTTACTTCTCCAGCTGAGGTGGAAGCCTTCTTCACAGACTTACCAGGGCGGCTCCTGATCAATGCCGTGTATCACGTTGGAACTGAGAGGCTACAACAAATGCTCTTCAGCGACTCCCAGTTCATACACAGCTTTTTCAACCAACGCAAATTCACAGGTAAGGAGAAACTGGTTCAAATCACATCCTCAGTCAACATTCGGGAGCAAACTTCAGGCAAGAGTTTACATTGCAAACACAAAGGACACTGCTGTTTTCTGTCTTGTTTTATGGATTAACCTTAGACTTCCATAACCTGGTTTCCAGCTGGTGTATTAGATAAATATTTGGGAGGCTGTTGCATAAACTTCCCTGATTGCTAGAGACATGACCTTCCTCCTTGGCAGATTGTAGTAAAAAGTCTAATCCATAGTCTCTTGGAAAGAAAATCTAAAAGTCTTCAACTGAATGTCTCAAAGGCAACTGGACTTTCTTTGTTTTGCTTGAAGACGTTTTGCTTCTCATTCAAGAAGCTTTCTCAGTTCTGAACTGAACTGAAGAAGCTTCTTGGATGAGAAGTGAAATGCCTTCAAGGAAAAACAAAGAAAGTCCAGTTGCCCTTTGGGAAAAAAAACCACCTTTGGGATAACCATGACCTGGATGACCGAAAATCTCCACAGATGCTCTTCACCTGAATGTCCATGGAGGAAAATTAATTTCAAAAATTGATTTCAAAGCTGGTGAAACTCTTTCATGCCCATCTAACTCAATCAGTCTTACAGAATAGATCTGAGAATTGTGCTGGAAATTATTGCTTTCAGTTTTAAGCAGCTGCCAAAGAGGTTGCCAACCAATCTTGGAATTCTTCCTGACGTTGCTGCTTGTCTGTTGCTCCCACCATATCTGGTAGGCTCCAGATTTAAGTCAATTGAAGGGTCCTTGGTGCTCTCTGAGCTTGCTTATTTTCTTGCAGACTTTTCATTACCCAAACTAGGTAATATCATCAGTGCTAGTTGTCAGCTGTAGCACTGACAATGTTACCTCCTTAGGGTAATGAAACATCTGCAAGAAAACAAGCAAGCTCAGAGAGCATCAAGGACCCCACATGTCAACCCTGAGTTACAAATTATTATTGTTGTTGTTTCATTATTTTTAACAACTTTTTAAATGTCTGGATCCATATATCTATACCTGCATCCTGATCCATCATATCTATCTACTCTGAAGCTTACAGCAAGTGTGACTGATGACGTTTATTTTTAGTTTAGTTTAATTTACTTTATTGTCATTGTACCTCATACCACAAAATTAAATGCCATATTTAGTGTACATTATAACTATAAAAAATAAAGCACAAATGCACATCCTTCGCATTCTGTACAATTGAATTGAAAACCCTTGATATTGCATTAATATCGCACTATACAGTAGAATTCAATAGAGATACTGCTTTGGGATAGAAGCTGTTCTTTTTTTAGCCTATTTGTTCTTGTTTTTATTGTCCTGTACCATCTGCCAGATGGCAATAGTTTAAAAAAAAGGGTTCCCAGGATGAGATGGATCTTTGAGAATGTTTTGAACTTTCTTAAAGTAGTGGGAGTTATAAAGCTCTTCCAAAGAGGGGAGAGGCCAACCAACGATCCTCTGGGCAATGACATTAACCCTCTGGAGTGCTTTCCTATCTGCCACTGTACAATTGGCAAACCATACAACCATGTTACAGTATAATATTTCCAGATGGGGCACAGACAAACATTTTGGTCCTTTTGACTATTTGGGGTGGGTTAAGATGCAAACAGGGCAGCCATTTTCCTTCAGAGCTTTCCTTCACAGTAAGCCAAATCTCCAGGCCTAAATCCCCCCCACCCCCAAGAAGTTCTGGGGGATCTCTCATTAGCCATAGTTGAATTCATCCATTCAGTCCCATGATCCTTTTCCTTTTCAGACCAAAGTTAATGGTTGTGAAAATGGATCTTAGTTCCCTGGCAGAGCCAAAGATCTCAGGTTGAATTAAACTGGCTGCATGCAGAATGAGTTAGCAACCCTTTGAAACCTTGGGTCTGTTTTCTAATGTGCCTTTTTTTTTTTTGGCTGGAAGCCATTTCTACTAAAGCCTTGCAACCTTCAGAGATAATGGGTGTCCCATTCAATCCAAATCCGTGCCTGCTTTTGTCATTTACATAATTACATGCTTGATGTCAATTGTGTGGGTTGCAGTTAAACCTTGACTCGACAAACTAACGCCCCTTCCAAAGAGGGTGGACTTCTGAACACAACATGTGTTTGCTGAACCCAGAGTTCACTAAATCAGTGGTCGCCAACCGGTGGGCCTCAAGAAAATTTTGATGGTCCACGGAGAAAATTCAATCTAGCAAATTTTATGTGACAGACTGAGCTAGCCAATGGCAGAAAGATAGATCTCTGAATGAATCTGTGATTCTGTGAGCAACTCAATCTGCCTGCTTTGCCTGATTTTGGGTAAAAGTTGCTCTTTTTTATAAAAAATTAAATATTTACATAAATATTTATAATATTTACATATAAACCATGCCCAGCCGGTCACATGACCACCAAGCCACACCCACAAATTAGGCCACGCTCACAGAACAGGTTGTTAAGAAATTTGAAACACATCCTTGTGTGTGTTTGTGTGGGTGGGTCGATGCGCACATGTGTGTGTGTGTGTGTGTGTGTGAGAGAGAGAGAGAGAGAGAGAGAGAGATATTAGATCTACCTCTCAATCTCTTTCTCTCCCACCAACGTCAGCAAGCCACCGTCAGTCAAAATTCATATTAGTGGTCTGTGGGATTTAAAATTATGAGTTTGGTGGTCCATGAGGTCCAGAAGGTTGGCAACCCATGCACTAAATGATCATCTGCTATTTCATCAAACTAAGACTTTACTGTTACTGGTTTTTTTTTTTCTAAAAATACTGTCCTGATACCAGTAATATTTTAATTACCACTCGGTTTTCCTATTTTGTCCCCAACTTTTCTTCCTCCCCCTTCCTAGATGTCACACTGAGTTCATGGAGTGGAGACAGCAAGTGTCATCAAAGCCGGGTCATGACTTACACTATTCCCATCAGCAACCCATTGGGCCCCAAGGCTGCCCCTGTGGTGGAGACTCAGGTAGGGTCATTGGGTTCCTAAAAAGATGGGTAGTCCTCGAGTGATGACCACAAATGGAGCCCAAAATTTCTGTGGCTAAGTGAGACATTTGTTAAGTGAGCCTTGCCCCATTTTATGACCTTTCTTGCCACAGTTGTTAAGTGAATCACTGCAGTTGATCAGTGAATAACCCAGTTGTTAAGTGAATCTGGCTTCCCATTGACTTTGCTCGTCAGAAGGTTGCAAAAGGGGATCACTGCAACCATCATAAATATGAACCAGTTATCTGAATTGTGATCATGTGACAGCAACAGTTGTAAGTGTGAAAAACAGTCATAAGTGTTGTGGTTCATTGGCAGCCAGTGCAGACGGCAGTGGAGTCAGAGAGTGAGGAAGAAAGGGGACCAGGCAGGGAGTCTGGTGAGGACTTGGATGATGATCCTGCATCCGATGCAGGGATGGGGCCAGGACCATCTGGGAGTGGGGTGCTGCCTTTGCAGCCTTTGGAGTCTGGCAGCAGCGAGGCAGAGGACCCAGGGGAGCCTGTTCCCAGTGCTCATGTGCGCAGAGCTACTAGAAGGAGAGAGCAGCTGAGACAAAAAGGGCAACTCGGGAGTAAGGCTGGGAGGTGATTGCCCCTCCCATAAGGGATAAAAGTCAGGCCTCAATGACGAATGCTTTGCAAGAAGCAAAGTAGTTCAATAGTGTCTGAGTCCTTCTTGAAGCTCCGTGAACTGTGGTTGGTTTTTTTCTGGGACTTTGGTTGTTTTATGTTATAATTAATTGGTCTTCTGTTTTTTGGCAGCGTTCTATAGCACTGAAAGGCATGCTCTTATCCGGGGGAACTATTTATAATTTCTTCTGGCTGGGAATGGAAGTAATTCCCAGCGTTGCAATAAAATAGGTTTTGTTTTTACAATAAGTTTGTGTTTCATAAAGTTTGACGAAGCCTGAGTCAGAACAATAAGTCACTGAACAAACCATTGTAACTCGAGGGCTACCTATATTAAGAGGGATGGACAAAGCAAGTTCATGGTGTTTTGATCTCTTGGCTGTCCCAGTACAGATAGTCCTCGCCTTCCAACAGTTCATTTAGTGACCGTTTAAAGTTACATCGGCACTGAAAAAAGTTGCAACATCCTTGAGGTCTCATGATCAGAATATATTTAATCGCCTTGTTGCTATATTAATGGCTGTGGCGATTCACTTAACAACTGGGCCAAAATTCACTTAACAAATGTTTCACTTAACCACAGAAATGTGGGGCTCCATTGTGGTTATAAGTCGAGTGGTGCGGTGGCCTAGTGGTGGAGATCTCTTCTCACAGTCAGGAGGCTGTGAGTTCAATCCTAGGTAGAGGCAGATATTTCTCTCTCTGGGCACATTGAGAATATGTCTGCTGAACAAAACTCCACATTGGTAACAGGAAGGGCATCCAGCCATTAGAACACTCAGCTCCATTCAGTTGCCCAGACTCCACTCTACAAGGGATTATGGAGTCGTTAAAAAAAGGAGGATGATTGTGGTCATAAGTCAAGAACTTACTTGTAACTTTCAAGCCACTGTTTCCTTGAGACTGTTATCTGAACAAACGGATGAGCATGGGTAAAGCATAGCAATTTCCAAGCACGGGTACCAAAAACTGAATGTCTCTACTTATCCTACCTTTCTCTTCCTCTTTTCCTGTTGGATGCTTAGACTCTTTTCCGTGCCAGTTCCAAGAATGGAGGCTGTGTGGTGGACACAGAAGTGGTCACTCATGGCATCCCTTACGAGGATTACTTCTATACTGTGCATCGGTACTGCATCACCAAAGTAGCCAAAAGCAAAGCCAGGCTCAGGTATTCATTCTTGGATCACTTCCTTCTCGGCTGCGTCTATACGGTTGTCAAAAAAAGGTGTTTCCCCCAAATTTTTCAATGAATTCTGTTAGGAAAGTCTAAAACATAAGTGGAAATTACTGGGGAAGAAATGAAGTGAGGGACGTGGTTATCTGTGGCAGCCATAATAAGCTTCACATTCACCTAAATGTTGACATGTATCCAGGGGTGGGATTCAAAAATCCCAACAACCAGTCCTCTGCCTGGTTGCTGGGTGGGCATGGCCATGGTGGGAGTGACCTACTGGAACTTCCAGGAGGGCCATTTTTTTGCCTTCCCCAGAGTCCGTAGGCTTCCCTCAGGCATCTGGGAGAGTGAAAACTGCCTTCCCTGGACTCTGGAGGCCCTCCGGAAGCCAGAAACAGGCCCACTTCTGGAACTTCTGGAAGGGCCAACTGCCGGTTCAGCGAACCAGATGTAAATTTAACATCAAGTTTGCTCGAACCGGCTGAATCCCAGCTCTGCATGTATCGCGTTATAGAGTGAAAGACACACCTGATAACAAATGAGCGAGTCATGTCAGGGCTTCATTACATAAAATACGGCTCCTGGGCTCATTCCTCTTCGTTTAAGAGTTCATTCTTTCTTCCGTTCAGTGAATCAATGAATCAATCAATTAATTTGCCTATCTCCAGAAAGAGGCTCCTGGTTGCATTTGGGTTGCTTGCTTTTGTTTTAAATCCAATTAATATGTCAAAACCATTCCAGGCCAAAGAGGACCTCAGATTGCAAATCCCTTTTCTCTTGATGCATAGTTCAGTTGCTTTAAAAGGGGAACAAAAACATTACAGAGCCCTCTTGATACTGTGTAGTCTAAACTAAATCAGTTTATGCAACACGGCACAAATCAGTCAAAGATGTACAAAGGTTCAGATTCTCTAAAAACTCTTGATTGGGTGCAATGCTCCATCCATCAATGCTCCATGAAAAGAAGGACTATTGGGTGACATAATAACAATGTCCCAATATCTGAAGGTCTGCCACAAAGAAGACGGAGCCTTGGTGGCATAGTGATTAGACTGCAGTACTGCAGGCTAATTCATTGCTCACTGCAAGAGTTCGATTCTGAGCGGCAGAAGGTTGACCCATCCTTCCATCCTTCTGAGGTCAATAAAATTAAGACCCAGATTGTTGGGGGCAATAGGCTGATTCCAAACCACTAAGAGAGGGCTGTAAAGCACTACAAAGCTCTATATCAGTCTGAGTGCTATTGCTATTCTCCAAGGACAAGAAGCAATGGATGGAAACTAATTAAGAAGAGAACCAACCTAGAATTAAAGAGAAATTTTCTGACAGTGAGCACAATAAACTAATGGAACAACTTGCCTCCAAAAGCTGTGGATGCTCCAACACTGGAGAATTTAAAGAAGAGATTGAGCAACCATTTATCTGATATGATATAAGCAGAGTTGGTATTCAGCAGGTTCTGAACAATTTTGGAGAACCGGTAGCAGAAATTTTGAGTAGTTCAGAGAATCAGCAAATACCACCTCTGACTGGCCCCGCCAACCCCATCTATTCTCTGCCTCGCATTGAGTCCCAGCTGATTGGCTGGGTCTTCTTTGGTTGCCCTGCCCAGGAGAATGGAGCTGGAAAGCAGGTTAGTGGTGTGGAAAGACAATGGGGATTTTAATGTATCCTTTGCCTGGAGTGGGGTGGGAAAGGAGATTTTGCAGTATCCTTCCCCTGCCATGCCCACCAAGCCACGCCCACAGAACTGGACTACTGGATTAGGTTTCCTGCCTGAGCAGGGGCTGGACTAGTAGACTTCCAAGGTCCCTTCCAACTCTGTTATTCTGTTATTCAATCAGAACAGGGAAGAAGCAACACAAAACATATTAAGCCAGCCAGTTCGCAGTTTGCAGCAGAATTCATATTGAGATAGAGGCTGCAATCTAAATGCATGACTGTGGGCACCTTCAGGTCATCTTACATGCAGCATTCAGCAACAAAGAATGACTGATATTCCCACCTTCCCGGTTTTGAAAACACAAAGGTTACTGAGGCTCTGATCTCCTTGGGGAACACTTGATCTTGTAACTGCAGAAGATGAGATAGATACAGGGAAGATTAAATAACACCAGAGATCCTTCAGGTTGCAAGCCAAGCAAAGTAGTCCATTCTTTGCCAGAGGGGTTCTTCTTCAAGTTTCCCAGCATTCCCTGAGGGAAACGGGAAGGTTCTATGGCCCACTGGTAACAGTTGTTCTCCATTACAGAGTCTCCTCTGAAATCCGATATCGGAAGCAGCCATGGTCCCTTGTGAAGACTTTGATTGAGAAAAATGCATGGAGTGGTGTTGAAGAATTCTTCCAGCACTTGGGTGAGTGAATCAAGGAGTGATTCAGTGCAGAACCTATGCTTTGGAACAATTACACCATAGTCTGGGGTTGGGTTCCCTCTTATCTTCCCATTCATGAAGTTTTATTTTATTTATTTATTTATTTGTCAAATGTACAAAATAACAAGCATAACATGAACAAAAAAAGAACAAAGGGAGTAAATACAGGTAAATGGGGACAGTAAGACAGGGACGGTAGGGCCCGCTGGTGTGCTTATGCATGCCCCCTTTAAGGACCTCTTAAGAATAGAGTAAGGCCTACAGTAGACAGTTTGAGGTTGGAGCTGTGAGGATTTGAGGCTGTAACAACAGAGTTGGGTAGAGCATTCCAGGCATTGGCCACTCTGTTGCTGCAGTCATATTTTCTGCAACTGAGTTTGGAGCGATTTACCTTGAGTTTGTATTGGTTGTTTGCCCGTGTAGTATTGTGATTGAGGCTGAAGAAGTCGTTGACAGGCAAGATGTTATAGCAGCCAATTTTGTGAACTATGCTTAGATCACACCGCAGGTGGCGCAGTTCCAGATTCTCTAGGCCCAAAATTTTGAGCCTTCTTGAAATTTCATCACCTTCTTCCAGTAGAGGTCATTAGAGAACAGGTAGTTCTGAAGTTGTCTGAGATATCCATGTGCAGCCATGTGCAGAATGAGACAAAAAGAGTAGATGTTTTGGAAAAGGAGAGAGGCTGATGGTATCAGGATCATCATTTTAGGGTACGAATTCAGCCTTGCAACCCCTTCATCTCTGTGGTCTTAAACGCTGTTTCAGAGCTGGCGCTGGTGCAAGCAGAAAAGGTTCTGCTAGAAGAGAGCTGCCATGGCAAAGAACCCCGGGGTCTCTTGTCCGGATTGCGTCGCAGGAAACGGACTCTGAGCTGGAGAGCTCCTCATGTTGAAGCCCCCATGCCCACGCTACCTGATAGTGAAGGGGCGTCGCGTGCTGTTCGTCCTTCAGGTATGCCTTCTTGTTGGCAACAGTCTACTTCCTTCCTCTTTGAGGATGTATAAGGAATCGAGCTGTGGTGGCGCAGTGGTTAGAGTGTGGTACTGCAGACTATTTCTGCTGACTGCCGACTAATTGCAATTTGGCAGTTCGAATCTCACCAGGCTCAAGGTTGACTCAGCCTTCCATCCTTCCGAGGGGGTAAAATGAGGGCCCAGATTGTTGGGGGCGATAGGCCAATTCTGCAAATCTCTTAGAGAGGGCTGTAACACACTACAAAGCAGTATATAAGTCTTAAGTGCTATTGCTAATCTATGATTCCCCAAACATTACTGAACTACTCCTTCTGCAGTTCAATAATTCCTGGAGCACCTCAAGTTCCTTTTGTTCTCTGTCCTGATCTGTTGGCTTTCTGTCCTTTAGGTAGCCTGACCTCACATCTTTCAGAACAACTGTTGGAGCCAGGACAGGGACAAACTGTCTCCACCGTGATCCTCGTCATCAGCCTGGTGTAAGGCAGCTGCTTTTTGGGGAGGTTGGGCTGTAATTGGAAATTGTCCCCCTTTGTGATCTTGACCTTCAATTCCCAAAATTCTCAGTGGTGGTTGAACTGGTTGGGGAACTGAACGCCATGCTCAGGTTGGCCTCAAGGTTCTCAAAGGCTGATCTAGACCAGCCTTTTCAGACTTGATGCTTTGTAGAGGTAGACTACAACTTCCAACGTCCCCAGCCAGGCCATAGCAGAGCTGGGGACAACAGTCCTACACACACCTGGAGGCACCGTCTCAGAGAAGGCTTTTCTAATGTTCTCTGTGAGTTTTCCATTTGCAAACATAGACGTATACACTCCAGAGTCTACACAAGGTCACAACTTACACAGGGTTACAGCCTACTCTCGAGAAAGCCAAGAAAGAGTCCAGTCCACTGAAGCCAGGAAGAGGGCTGGCTTTCTCCAGGAATACTCATGATGCCATCGGAATGGGAATTTCGTGGAGCCTGGAATTCCGCTTAATGGGTAGGATGCAGTTGTGGGATCCTAGCTTAGTCACTACCAGTTCGATGGGTGATCATGTGTGTGCCTGCCCCCCCCCCCCCCCCCAACGTGCACGTACCTAACAAGCCAATCAGCTGAGAGGATGAAGAAACGGAAAGCTAACCCTCCCACCCTCCCATGCGCTTTTTGGTCTTTTCCTCTCAGCTGATTGTTGGAGGCTTTTTCCCCTCCTTTCAGCTGATTGGAGGGTTTTTTTACTACCTGTTTGGGAACCATAGTCATTTTTACAACCGGGCCAATCCGGTAGCATACCACCACTGGTAGGGTGGCCTCAAAGGCAGCAAAGCTGGCTGAAAGTAACATGCATGACCATCAGAACAAGGCTCTGCTCCTCAAACCGAGATGACCTTGTTGTCCCATTGCTTGGTGGGCTGTATAAAAGGAAAAAAATGTCAGGGTCCCAAAACTGTCAAGATTGGTTGAAAAGCTTTGGGTACTTTTGCTTTGCAATCTCATGTTTACTTTCCTTAGTTACTAATACCTAAAAAGGTATGCTGGCTTGTGATTTAAGGTGTACCATTGTCTTCCTAAGATCCCTCATCCTGCTTCTTTTCTCTAAGTGGATTGGTTTATTTATTATTTCAATTTATCTGTCTCCCCCCTCAAAAAAAAATTCTAATTCATGACTCTGAGCAGTTCCCAACAGTTAAAATGCCATAAAATGTAATTGAATTAAAGGTTTCTAGGTTAACTAACTTAATTTCCTACTAAATTAGCAACCTTATTTGTTTGAAAAGTACAATCGAGTTTAGAAAAGTTTGGTGTGGCAGCATCTATGCTGGATAATTTTTTTCCTTGTCTTTCTTATATTGATGAGAGAATGCAGGAACAAAGCTTCAATTCTTTCTTTCTTTCTCTCTCCCTTCCCTTCCTTCCTCTTTCTTCTTTCTTTCTTTCTTT